>CM076572.1:1429978744-1430525393 GCA_034641835.2 Pinus albicaulis
AAGTAATTATACTAATAAATACTATATTAATACAAGAAGAAAAAATCATAGCTAAATTAGAGATGAGAGAGAAAAACAATATATTTTAAGGGTTGGTCCACTGATTAGTTGATCATCTATTTTTATTTTGGCATTGAGATATGAAGTTGGGGGTCACCATCAATGTGAATTGGATTGTCTTAAATACCAATAGAGCCATTAAATTCCTCCTTGGTTCTTGGAACTTCTTCATCTTCGGATACCTCAATTATGATTCCAAATACAACTTACAAATAGCTTAAAAAAATCCCCCCCTAGCAATGCATTTTGTGTATGATATCTTGTTGTAGAATATTGTGTTTGTTCAAGACTTGACTTACCATTTTTTTTACCATTGGTAATTTGGTATAATTTTTTTCTAGAGTCTTCAAAAATGAAGAATCTTGAACCCATCCTTCCATTTCCTTTTGAATATATTCTCCAATCATCTAATGATTTTCCTCAAGTCTTCCATCCAATTCTACCAATAGATATTTTGTAAACTCGAGGAACCTGGAGTAGATAACTCTTTTGTTCTTAAGACTTCCCTTTCAACATAGGTTGTATAATTTGAATTCCCCTGCACAAAATTCTTCTCAAGGGAGGTCACAAGACTCTTTCTTTGGCCTCCTTTTCTTGTGTAATTTCATTCTGTCACTATTCCTTATACTCATCCTATATCAACATCAGTGTCCTCAAATTCACTACTTATAAAATTAATGGTTCATAAGGTGTGCACAAGCTAGTGGCCAAGTGACATATGGTGGTTGTCGCAACCTCAATTATCACCACCCCATTGAGTGACAAATAATATAATTATTCAAATAATGAAATTTTTTTGAAAATTTGTCTACAATATTTTAGTTACCTAAAATTAATTTCTTTTTCTTTGAAGTATGATCACTTTAATATTTAAACCAAATTTTTAGGTTGTTTTATGAATTTGATATTTTTGGGGTTGTCATATGAATATAGTATATTATATAATTTCATGAAACATTTTATTAATTCTACTTTTTTTAAATCATTTTAAATTAGAAAATATGGAATACAAATTAAAATGGAATGAATACTTTTTATTAAAACAATATCAATTGTTATAGTGTAGATGAATTGTTAGATAAAAGGAAAAATAAATAGTATCCATTTGGAAATGCATGTTTTAAACGAAGGGGAGAAAAATAAGGAGAAATAAGGTTACAATTTTTTATAGATTGCCATGAAGTAGTTCATTATAATAGATCTTACAATTTTATCTATGATTAAGTTTTGATATTATTATCTTACAACAAAAAAATTTAAAATTTAAATGAATAAAAATCAAAATATCACACTATCCGCACAATGAGCAAAAGAGTTTCTTTCATAAATTCAATATGGAAAAACCTAGGTTGAGGACTATGACTTCCCCTTTCCTTCTCAAAATTGAAAATATAAAGAAAAGTGAACTCACTATGGAGTTTACATTGGCAATTATGGTTTTTATGGTCATGATATGACCATCTACATTTTTATATTATGCTCCAATAAGCTACTTCCTTATTTTCTTCAACTACGGACCATTAATTAATATAACCAGAATGACACTCCCTACTTTCCCAACAGCATAGTATTTAACATATTTTGATAGTTATCTAGGGTTAAGGTTAGGGATTTTTCATACCTCAACTATTAGTTAAGGTTATGATTTTAGGCCCTTCATAATATTACTGAAATTTATTGTGTAAACCACATGTGATTGTTGGTAAAAAACACATTTATTAAAAAATTTCCAATAGTTGATGCTTTTTAAGGGTCTCTAACCCCTACTTGGGATGTGAGATATGTTCTTCCCAACTATAAATTGAAATAAATATATGATCCAAGATACATTATTACAAATGAGTTTGGAAAATGACACCACATCATTTATCAAATTCATAAATTTAGCTAGTGCATTATGTTAACCTTACTTCGTCTTGAAGGTAGTCTTTTAGGTGTCTTCTATTTTACTCATACTTACTAGTATACCAAGTTGAGATCCAACTTGATAAAATATTTGACATGTTGTAGTTGTTCTACCAGTTCATTGGCCCTAGGAAGAAAGTATTTATTCTTGAGAGTAATATTATTAAGAGCTTTAGATTTGATACACATTCGGCTTTCAAGTGTTTTCTTTTATTGATACCTAATTCCATCCCAAGTTGAGATCCAACTTTACAATGTATTAAGCATGTTGTATTTGTTCTACCAAGTCATTTACCCTAGGAAAAAAGTATTGATTCTTGAGAGTGATACTCATTCTTCCACTACCATCGTTATTTGGAAATATAATGAAAGGTGTGCCATTAAGTGAATTACTTGGCCAAATTACTATCTGCTTTAATAGTTGTTGCAATTATTCCTTCACTTTATCTACTCCTGGGATGGATTGTTTATATATTCCTAGATTTGGAAATGGGGACTTAGACTATGACTATATGATATGCTCCGATTCCCTCTTGGATTGTAACCCTAACAATTTTGAAACTACAAACCAAAGTGAATTTTTTTTGGAGAAATTCCCCTCCATTGATTTGGATTTTTAACCTTGTGAATATTTTCTACTATTTGAACTTTACTTGCATTATATATTTTGTTTGTTTCTTTTAATTTAATGATTATAATGTCCATGCCATTTTAGATACAAACACTACAATATTTTATGAAATCTTGAAGTTTCAAATTTGATTGAGTAAACAAACAAGTGAAGACTATGACCACCTAAAATCACCACGGAGATGATGTTGAAAATTGTTATAATAAATATGGTGGAGATAGTGGTTTTGAAAATTGTTATGATAAATATGAAACTAAGGGATATTTGGATGGAAGTCTAAGGAAATTTTCTTAATACATATTGACACATATTGAGGTAATAAGAAGAATAATTGAAAAAGAGACACGAGGACATATCGAGTGTGTTATAGTCCCTACTAGTAGCGAGTATAGAAATTGATTTCTAATCAACATTTTTAATAAGCAGATTGGAATTTTTTTTTAAAATTTAGATATTCTATCATTTATTATAATGTTTTGTAAAATTAAATAATTATGAGAATATTGTAATTAAAATAAAAGTTTTATAAAATTTTCATAAAAATGAAAATTTGAATTTTGGATTGGTTGAAGCATATGAAAATATTAATCATTTGTGGTTGGACATGATAGAATACAAAAAAAAATCCTAGTAGCCTGAGAGGACTTTCCATTATCTTTATAATATTGAGTAAGACAACCAAAAGTATGTACATTTAATTGTCAACCAAGGTTTGTATGAAACTTGTAAATTGTCATGCATCGTCTATGTTAGTACAATCTGTAGTTGTATTATTCTAAATGTGTGTCACCAGGAAAGATATTGAGATGCTTTCACAAGAAAACGGGGGAAATCCACACCACACTTTCTAATCAAATCCACACTTTGTAGGAATGTAAATAGCACACTTCTGAATCCATATTACAAGAAATAAATACACATTTGTAGACTAGCGCCAATGGTCACTTGCTCTAATATTAAAATGATATTAGTTGTTGTAATAGAAATGTAGTTAAATGTGCAATTTAATGCAGTAAATCACAAACTATCAAACCACACCTTATTCATGAAGGAAACATGACCATGAATAAGATGATGTGTACAGAATAATCAAACTAAACGAAATTGCAATCACAATGTTGGAAAAGAGTATTCTAGTGTTGATAAAGAGTTGCAACAATAGGAGTGTTGCAATGACCTGAGTCACCAATTGTTGTATAAATTACACGAAAATTATTAGTTAATAATTATAATAATATCATGACTCAGTTGTAGTAATAAACCTATGATATAGAGTTGCAAAAATATGAAATATAAAGGTTGTATTAGTTAGAATTTGGATTTGTAGCAATAAGAAAAATAGAGTAACAGTATAAATAACTTAAAATTTAAATTATGTTACAACTATGACATGAGTACAAATAGTACTTGAATAAGGAAGGGGAGCTACCTTAGACTAGCCATTGATTTACAAAAGTAGTAAAACACTATATGCTTAGCACACCATCAATTGAATAAGACTGAAAGGGAACTTTAGATTGCAGGAAACTGGAAATGAGATTACAATAAATGAATGACTAGTTTTTATGATTCTTCTTATTATTACCCATCTTAAGGAGAGTAGGAGATTTTATACATAGTGTTTCCTATCAAAATTTATAAAAGAATTTGATGGTTAGCCATGAGAATCAGTTTGTTCCATCTGGTTACATCAATTTTCCAAAATATGGCAATAATCAGGTATAAACTAACTTCATTAGTTGCATGACAAATGAGGTTGAGGCATCATCTTTTTCTAAGTGCCTATTTTCCTATTTCGCTTTTTTGCATAAGGAAATATAATTTATTACTGCATGGTCAATCCCTATGTGACAACTTTAGGATTACCGATGCACTAACACAATTGTTGGAGAGTTGCAACATTGTTCTCCAAAGTTGCATCAATGGTTCGAACTAAGAGTTGCACCAACAGTCATGGTGAGAGTTGTAGCATGGAGAGGTAGGAGTCATAGCACGGAGTGTTGTGACAACAATGGAAACAACTCTAGTTGTAGCACTTATTACTGTAGCTCAAATTTGCAACATTTGTGCTCAAGAATATTTGCAAAAATTACAATCGAGAGTTGCAACACTTGTGTCTTCGTAGGAAATTGCAACAGTTATTGAGAGAGTTGTGGCACTTGTGCTTAGAAGGTACCTATGCAATATATTTTCCTGTATACAAATTTTAGTACAAAAATGTAATAATTTTCTAAAAATGCATAAGAATAAGCATTGAAATGGCATATTAAGTGGATAATCATACCTTGACAAAAAGACAAAGAGCTAGGAAGACAAGGTATTTCAAATAAACACCTCACATTAACCTAAAGCACTAGGAAAGGAGCTAATATAGGCCCTATTCAAGGGGCCAAAATATCTAATGATAAATGATGAAATTAATCTCTTGGAACCATGAGGGATTGATTTCAAGGAAAATAATGTCTAAGTGAAATTATATGTCTATAAATAAAAACCCCAGGTTTTCTTACGCCAGGAGACAAAAATGGGGGACCATGAGATTTTCCAAATAAATTATAAATTATGGAAAGGAAGTGGATGTGTAGTGCTTAGTTCGAAAGGAGCTTCAAGAAGTCTCCACACCCTTTGGGCTTCTTCCTCTTTTCCATTATTTTCTCAAGGTTCCTCCTTCCCAGGGTTGGAATTAAGGTTTCTCCATATCCCTTCTCAAAAGGTATTCTCTATTATTAACTTATATGTGCATGTTCAGTATCAAGAAAAAATAATGTGTTGGCCTTCTCTTTTAACTTTAGAAGAAACGAAATTAGGATCAAAATGTATTATATCAGGTGATTTCAACACTACCTTGCAGTAGTGGGAAAAAAGGGAGCTCTATAATCCATGATCAATTCCAAGAAAGCATGGAGGAATTGATAAAAAATATAAGCCTATTAGACATTATCCCCTCCTCCAATAAATTCACTTCGAAAAAAATTAGGCCTTTGACATATAGTTTCCCATTTAGATCGTTTTTTGGTATCAAATACCCTTCTCACTCAAGATAACCACTTTAACATATAAGGAAAGGGTGGGATATAAAGTTGGAGTAGTGATTCAAATGTAGGAAATCATTGAAGCTCGCTAGAATAAGTTAGAGCACAGAAACAAGATATTTACAAAGAACTCAAGAAGGCAAGTCCCTATCATATTTTTTTCAATGAAATCTTTAAATCGGTTGGGTGTTCAGCTAATGAATGAAAGTCAGTTGAGCATACAATAGAGTAGTTTTTTGCTAGTGACATATCGAATAAAAAAATAAATAATGAGATTATTTGGAGTTTCTGAATGGTCTGGATGACTTTCATCTGGCTTTGGCTCTTAGCTGGGTATGCTTATCTGGACCTCTAACTAAATTGATTAAATAGACTATGGTTCGAGTGAAAAACCTATTCTCCTTTATCATACTCCTTTAGGATATATACACTCGTTCAAGAGGAGAGATCATGCTCTTTTATGTCTTAAGTCTATTGATCAATCTCGTTTCAATCAATAAATCCCCATCAAAGAAATATCGATCAAATATTTATATCTCTTCAACCATAAATCAAGAACGTGACATAACACATGAGAACATGATTCATTTGAGTGAGCACTCAAACAAGAACATGAGAGATCTTTCGTTCGATGATTTTACCTGTTTTCTAAATCTTTCCATGGTGTAGCTTGTTAGGATATTCTGGCACATAGGAAATAGTTAAGAATAACTTAGTCTAGTATAGAGTTAGGTAAAGTGTGTTTCATTACTATGTACATTTGTAACTTATAATCCGACGATTAACTTTCTCCTTGGTATTAACGACACTTGATCTGTGGCTTAACACCTGATTGGTCCATGAACTCTATTTTAAGAGCATGGAGGGTCATTTGTTTGGTAACCGTTTATGAGAGAAACAAATGTAACTTTTCTTTTTATATTAATAAATTTCTTGAAGTGGTCGTGTTAGCTCTAGTTGTGGATTGTTTCCCTCTTTGAGGGTTTTAATCTCATGATTATATTGGTGTATTGATTTGTGATCTATTTGTGAGCAGTGACCTTTGGTTTTTGATCTACGAAACTTACCCTGTAAATTCCTACATGGTATCAGAGCTATTTTGAGGGCCGCATCCATTGTTGATCCAAATCCGAAGCCCGTTTGACTGCATGCGACTGTCATTTTCTAGAACTACTATTTCTGAACATTTTCGAGCCTGGAGAACCACTCTGTTGTGTCTAGAGCATCTGCTATAGTGATGAATGTCTTTCGTTTCATGTGAAAAGGTTTATAGTTTCCCAAGTTATGTCAGTCTAGATCTAGAGGTATAAAGTATTTGTTTTGCAATTATATTTGTTAATAGTTCTGCTTATTTCGGTTCCCTCTGTCTATTTCAGTTTTTATTTTTTTCTATTTTTCTGGATCTATACCCTCTTCTTTGTGTATGCTCTTTGCTCTGTGCTGTGTGCGATCTCAGAAAATCAAAAACAAGAGGAAGGGATTTTTTTTACTATGTATGCTCTTTCCCCGCGTCTTTCTGCGATCTTGAGAAAAGTGAAAAAATAGATAGTTTCCAGTAAGGCTAACAGAAAATATAACATTCTGTCGTAAGGCTTGTATCTCATTTTTTTTTTCTCGGATTTTTGAGTTTTTTTTTGCAGGAAAAGACACACACACCGAAGAGTTAAAAAAAAAAAAAAAAACCCTTCCTCCTTTCAAACAATTACAGAATCCTTTTACTATCTCAGTTGGTGATAAGTTAGTTTATGAGAATAGAGGTCTTGGGTTCAAGTCTCTTTCTCAAGCTTATTTTTGTAAAAAAAAATTGTTAAAGGGGCAGGAAAGTTTTTTTTTTTAATTTTGAACTTCATCAACAAATTTCAATCCGCTCATGTAACTATTCGGCAACTACAACTCATTTTTTTTCAAAAAGGCATAACTTCTTCATCCGAAAGACATTTTTCGAGAAGTTTTTTTTAATCCTCCTAATTTTTCGAGATATTTCCATTGGAGTAGTTATTTTCAGCTTTTATCATCTTCAATTTTTTAAAAATGGAAATTTCATGCCCGATTATTCTTAACAGCACCGATTATTTCCAATGGCTACCTCACATGGTAGATATACTTAGAAGTAAAGGGCTTTATAGAATAGCCAGAGGGCTAGAAACTAAACCTTCTAATGATGATAAAGTGGCTAAATGGGAAAATAAACAAGATCAAGCACGAGGGTTGATAGGAATGTCCATTGCTCAAGATCTTTGATTTCATATCCTTGACATTGACACCCCGCATGAAGCCTTGGACAAGCTAAATATTGTCTTTGGCATTCAAAATCAAATCAGGGCCCACCAGCTTGAAAATGAGTTGCTTACTTTAGACCAAAATAATTCCTCCTCTATTGAATATTTTTTTTCCAAATCCAATACCCTTAGACTTCTTTTAGAAGGTTGTAAGGTCAAAAAGGAAGATGGTAACCTTATCTATTGCATTCTTGCTAAGCTTGGCCCTGCATACTCTGTATTTGTTTCCATCTTCCATTCCCCTAGAGAAGCCATCATTTCTTCAGGAACCACCTACAAGAACCCCTCTTTTGATGCCTTTTGCAATTCTTTGATAAGAGAACAAGAAAAACTCTTACACCTTGGTCTTATCACTTTTGGAAATGCTTCTAAGAAAGCCTTACCAGCCCAACATCAATAATATCAAAAGAATCCCAAGAAGCGGTATCCTAAAAAGTATGGTTCGAAACCAAAGAAGGCTCCTAAGCAATTTCAACCGCAAACTGAAAAAGAAACTCACCAAAATGATAAGGAAAATAAAAACAAAGGGAAGAATACAGATATACATTGTAACTTTTGTAATCGTTATGGCCATATAGATTCCAAATGTTTTAAGAATATGGAAGCCTTAGAAGCAGCAATGAATAAGCACAACATCAATTTGGAGCACTCTTCACCTTCAAGATCCGGTTATGCATTAAATGTATCTTCTTCTTCTCCTTCTCATGATTGGCTCATTGATTCTGGAGCTTCTTACCACATGGTCAAAAAACATTCCATGTTTTCTTCTTTAAATGATTGTAACACCAAACATATTTATGTTGGTGATGATATATCTCTTAGTGTTGTAGGATCTAGAACCATTCATCTAGATAATGGTCAGTTTAATGATGTGTTATGTGTTCCTATCTTGTCATGCAACCTTCTCTCTGTTTATCAGATAACTCATTCAAGTGATGGGAAAATAGTAGAATTCTCACCTCATGATGTTGTAATCAAGGACCTCAAATATCCTAGACATATTTTAGCTACTATCATTGTTGATGATTCCACAAGGTTGTATAAGTTTGACAACTTTGGGTCATCATGTCTTCCCTCCATTTTTGTTGCTCATAATGATGAAGTGAGCAAACTTTGGCATGAGCGATTTGGTCACTTAAACTATCGCTCTCTTCAAACTCTATGTATGGAAAATACGGTGAAGGGTCTTCCTATGGTATCTTGCCAAGATGTGTTTGCTCCGAATGTGTACTCGAAAAACATCATCAGGATAGTTTTGACAAACGTGCCTCTTGGCACGCTTTAGCCCCTTTGCAGCTTGTGCATAGTGATTTATGTGTTCCACTTCCTATTGTTTCTTTCTCTGGTTGCAAGTACTTCTTAACTTTCATTGATGATATTTCCAGAAGCACTTGGGTATACTTCTTAAAACTCAAGAGTGAATTTTTTAACATTTGCTTGGCCTTTAAGGCCTTTGTTGAGAAACAATCTGGACATCCAATTCTTAAGTTAAGATCAGACAATGGATGACAATATGTTAACAACAAATTTATCAACTTCTACACTGAGCATGGCATTCAATTGCAACATACCATTCCATATACTCCACAACAAAATGGTGTAGTTGAAAGAAAGAATCGCACCTTAAAAGAAATGGCTAATCGTATGCTTCAATCTAAAGGACTTAGTCTCAATTTTTGGGAAGAAGCAATTAACTGTGCAAATTACATAGTAAATTGCACTCCTACTAAGGCTTTAAATAATACTCCAGAAGAAGCTTGGAGCTCAATCAAACCAAATGTAAGTCACTTTCATATTTTTGGAAGTGATGTTTGGGCCCATATTCCAGATGTGAAACATAAAGCCTTAGAACCTAAGAGTGAAAAATGTATTTTTTTTTGGATATTCTAAAGATGTCAAAGGTTATAGAATTATTCAGCCAAAATCCAAAAATATAATCATTAGAAAAGATGTAAAATTTCATGAAAATATATCGGCCTGTGAGCCTAGTTCGGCGAGTGTGCCACCTTTGGCTTGTTAGCCTAATTCAGCATATGTGCCACCTCTCTCTCTCTCTTCTATTTTTAATAGCATTGCTTCTAGTTCAGATGATGACAGTGAGGATGACAATCCTCCTCCACCTCTTGAAATGATTCCTCTTAGCTTCCCAGATGGGTCCACTCTACTCGAGATGCAACAGGCTCTCTTGCAGGTGACCCTGCAGATCGACGATGTACACGTTCTCAGTTCAAAAGAGCCTCTTCCTTATTGGCTCAAGTTCCAGAAAATATTGATCTAGAAGCCTTTGAAGAAGCCTCCAGTCATCTAGATTGGGATGAAGCTTTGAATGAATAATATCATTCCTTATTGGCAAACGATACTTGGGATCTTGTTCCTCTTCCAAAAGGAAGAAAACTTGTTAGATGCAGATGGGTTTACAAAACCAAGTTTGGACCAGATGGAAAAGTGGATAGACATAAAGCTCATCTTGTCACTAAAGGATTCTCACAAGTTGAAGGAATTGAATATACTTAAACTTTCTCCCTTGTTTCCAAAATGAATTCTATCCGCCTTGTTCTTTCCCTTGTTGCCTCTTTTAAATGGGAAGTCCATTAGATGGATGTTAAATCCACCTTCTTACATGGAGATTTGCATGAATAAATCTACATGGAACAACCCCCTGGCTTTATCCAGAATGAATCTAGCCTTGTTTGTCACCTTAGGAAGTCTCTTTATGGTCTCAAACAAGCTCCTCAAGCTTGGTATGCCAAAATGGATAGATTTTTATTACATAATGGCTTTTCTAGGTGTCATTCTGACAACACTATCTACACCAAGAAAGTGGGTAAGTCCTTCACCATCCTTGTTCTTTATGTTGATGATATTATCCTTACTGGTAGTGATCTAAACCATATAAAACATGTGAATTCTAGCCTCAAAAATAAGTTTGAAATGACAAACTTAGGACACTTTCATTATTTCCTTGGTCTTCAAGTCTTGCAATCCAAGGAAGGCATTACCCTCTCTCAGACCAAGTATGCCTGAGATCTTCTACACCACTTTCACATGGAAGACTGTAAGCCAGCCCCTTCTCCCTTTTAGTCTTTAGTCAAGCTTTTTGTCACTTGTACTACCCCTAAAGTTGATGCTACCTTATACCATCAACTTGTTGGTAAACTTCTTTATCTAACCCATACTTGTCCTGACCTTTCCTTTGTCGTTGGTCTTGTCGCTTGGTTTATGCACCAACCTCATGAAAGTCACTGGAAAGCAATTAAAAGAATACTTCGATATATTCGAGGTACAGTTCAGTTCGGGATTCATTACAATGCAGGAGCATCTCCATTGTTGATTGGTTTCACTGATTCTGATTGGGATGGTGACCCTGATGATCAAAAGTCTACTGCAGGATATGTATTCACTCTTGGTTCAGGACCTATTACATGGTCTTGTAAGAAATAAAGTGCCATCTCTCTTTCTTCAGCAAAAGCAAAGTATCATGGTGCAGTTAAAGCTAGCAAGGAAGCCATGTGGCTTCATCAGATCCTATCTGAATTTGGTCTTCATCAGCAGCATCCAACTACACTTTGGTGTGATAATCAGAGTGTCATTCAGCTATGTAAAGATCCATTTCAACATCAGCATATGAACACATTGAACTCCACATACACTTCATCATAAAGCTCATTCATGATCATGTTGCTGAAGTGCAGTACTGTCCAACCAATGATCAAGTAGTTGATATATTTACAAAGGCTCTCACAGAAGTGAAGTTAACCAAACTTCGATCCATGCTTGGAGTTCAGGAAAGTTCTCATTAAGCGAGGATAGGCTCTAATGCCTCCTTCCTTCTCCTATTGTGTCACCTTTGTAAATCCTTCAATCCTATCCCAATTTTTTCTCAAGGGAGGATGTTAGGATATTTCGACACATAGGAAATAGGCTCCTTTTGTGTCACCTTCGTAAATCCTTCAATCCTATTCCAAGTTTTTCTTAAGGGGGGATGTCAGGATATTCCGACACATAGGAAATAGTTAAGAATAACTTAGTTTAGTGTAGTGTTAGGTAAATGTATTTCTTTACTATGTACATTTGTACCTTATAATCTGATGGTCATGATTTGTAGTGATCTGAAGGTTAACTCTCTCCTCGGTATTAACGACACTTGATCTGTGGCTCAACACCCGATTGGTCCATGATCTCTATTTAAAGAGCATTGAGGGTCATTTTTTCGGTAACCATTTATGAGAGAAACATATGTAACTTTTCTTTTTATATTAATAAATTGCCTTAAGTGGCCGCATTGGCTTAGGCAGTGGACTATTTCCCTCTTTGAGGGTTTTAGCCACGTGATTATATTGGTGTAATGAATTGTGATTTAATTGTGAGCGGTGACCTTTGGTTTTTTATCTATGGAACTTACCCTGTAAATTCCTACATATCTGGGATCACTGTTCAATATTTCTTGAAGTGGAGGAAATTCAAGATTGTGGACCAATCTCTTTTCATTTCAACCTGATTTGGATTCAATTGAAAGGCTTCAGTGATATAATAAAGTCAATTTGGTGTCAATAGATAGTTGGTAGCTCTATACCAATCTTTGAAGGGAACATAAAATTGTTAAAAACAACTTTAAAACATTGAGCTAAAGCACAGAAGAACGCGGCATCCTACAGGATGTTTGTCTTCTACTTTAGGATGGAATCGACTCAACAAGCCCTCAAGTATGAACTTGTCACCTAGGGTCTTCTTCCTCAAGAAAATTTGATTTTGAAGAATACCATGGGGCACTCAAAGATGAAGAGGAATGGTGGAGATTAAAATAAAGAAGCTTGTGGCTTCAATTTGGTGACATGAATACAAAAATTTTCATAAACAAGCTCACATTAGAGTATGAAATAAAAAACATTAAAAAAAGAAGAGTCTAAGGGGAATAAAGTTGACAAATTTCCTCAAATCTAAGATGCAGCTTAATCCCAACACAAATATCTCTATAGTGAACCAAATTTTGTTGAGGACGAGTCTAAGAGGTCGATTTTGGAGCATATTCCAGCATTGATTTCCTAGAGTGGTAATGATACTCTTCTAAAAATACATTTCAAAAGAAGAAATTCGATCTATGGTGTTCTCTTTTACCTTAGATAAATCCCCTGGTTTGGATGGTTTATCTACATATTTTTATCAACAATGTTGTGAGGTCATAAAATTTGATATTTGAAGAATGGTCGATTATTCTTTAAATCACAAGTGCATTGGAGGTGGCATCAATTCATCTTTTTTTAGCATTGGTGCAAAAATAATTAAATCCTTCTTCCTTCAATCGCTTCAAGTTTATTTCATTGTGTAATTTTTATTACAAAATTATATTCTATATTTTCGTCTCAAACTCCTATTACCCAAAATCACTAGTGAGAATCAAGGTGTAATTGTTCACCAGAGGAAAATTTTTGATAACAACATTTTAGTGGAGGCAATTCACTCCAGCCAATCCAAAAAAGATAAAGGAATGGTGCTCAAGTTGGAAGTGTTAACTATTTTTTATCATGTTAGAAATAACTTCCTATCCAAGATAATTTCTTGCTTTGGTTTTCACAACAATTTTATAAAATGGGTCTCTATGTGTATCTTAGGGCCATGGATTTCGCCTTTAGTCAATGAGAATTTAGTTGAATGTTTTCAGGCTCCTAGAGGTCTTCATCAATAATTCCCTCTTTAACCATTGCTATATATCATCATGGAAGATTCTTTTTGTAGGCGACTTGATTTTGAAAGATAAAATGATAATCTCCCTAGTATTTGCTTTGATAGAGGAGTGAAAATCATCAATAACTCACAATTGGCAGACGATACATTACTCTTGGTGGAGCTCTTACAATTATAGCCAGTTCATTCAAAACCATTTTGGATCTATATATTTTTGCATTTTAAGGGATGGTTAACTTCATCAAGTCCTAGATCTATTCTTGGAATATTAACTCTAGAAAGAAAAAATAACTCATGAGGATTCTAGGATTTCAAATGGTTGAATCTTGGAAATAATTTTAGTACCTTGGTATTCTTATCTACCTTAAAAATCATTCATCACGGGCCTGGGAAGGAACCTTCAACAAGTTTAAATCCAAGTTCTCCCAATGGGGGGCTCGTTGGTTGAATTTTGTAGGTAGGATTGTCCTTACATCCTTGGCTTTCTATCGATTTGTGGTTGTGCTTAATCCAAAATTCATCATCAATTCCTTGATAAAGAAAACTTGCAAATTTCTCTGGAAAGTCGATAAATATAGCACAAAGAAGTTTCATTTAAGCAAATGGGAAACTTTATTGTTACACCATTTTTTGGTCATCTAACCTATTATCATTAGATGGACCCAAGTACACCATGTAAGACCAATTTTACCCTAAGTAAAATTGCCTTCACTATGTTAAATAACTTAATAAACCACATTTATTAGGTTATTTATGGTCTAAACAGAAAACCCCAAAAGGAAATATTAAACAAACCTATATTTGTTTGATTTTCCTCATGGAATAATTAATTAAACCATAATTTAATTATTATTCCCAATCATGTTTAACCCAAAATCAAAGAAATTAATTAGATAAACCTTTATTTATCTTATTATTTTCTAGGAATAATTATTTAAACCTTATTTAGATAATATTCCTTGTTAAATATGATCAAATCACCCACAAATAATTAAATAAATCACTATTTATTTAATTATCTTTCAACCACTTCCCTAAATAATTAAATAAATCATTATTTATTTGATTATCTTCTAACCGCTTCCTTAAAAAGATAAATAAATCATTTATTTATTTATTTTTGACAAATAAAGGGATTTTACCCAAGTCAAATACTTTTTCCCTCCAACAAATATAATAAAATATTCCATAAAAGGTGGATCTAGATTTGGTTAACATTATTTTAATCATGCACCAAGATCTAGAATGACCCAATATTTTGTTATAAATAAGAGGATTTTTCCTACCATTCTTCACCTTTTGTTGCCTATTAGATCACTCTGGCTCTATACACTTGGTCACATTTTTCCATCATTTGTTGCGTGAGATCCCATTGAGCTCTATTCTTTGCATTGGGTTTTCTACACCACAAGAGAGAGAGATCTTAGATCTGAAGTGCTGAGTGTTAGGGTCCCGTGATTTGGCCGATTGGCTAGCCAAATGACGATGTAACATCAAACCAAGCTTTGGAGCCCAAGGACCTAGCCTTCCTGGACTCAGAGAGGGCTCTCTCTATTATATGCAAAAGATGTCGGTGTGTTTACTTGTGGTGTTTTGATATTAGGCTAGTTATGAAGTATGTTTTTAGTTTTTTGGTTTTTTAAGTTTGTGAGGAATGAAACTGATCAAATACATAAACTGGATAACAAGATGTAGATAAATTGGGCTATGGGGTCAATCAGGTCAAGGAAGCTAATGAGGCGATGATGTAAAGCTGCTGTAGGGCCGATTTGATTCACAGTAGAAGGGATCTCTGGGCAAAATGGATTAAATGAACAATAAGTTGGTGAAAGACAAGGGATTTCAAGTGCAAACTAGTTTATAGCAGACATAAACATGTAATAGAAAACCATTAATCATTCTAGGAATAACTATAAGCTAATCAATACATAGAAATCAAACATTCCAGCCATACATAGAGGTATAAGACCCTCTAACTTCGGGAAAAGGCTATCAGACTTGGGGGAAAACACATGAGACAAACTAACAACTCATAAACTATGCCGGAACGCCTAAACATAGTCTCTAAGTCATTGGGCACTTGGACAAATAAGTTTTCATAGTTTTAGGAAAAGGGCTAGATCGGGACTAGGCCTCCTTGGTTCAACAAAATGATCAACAAATCAGTCAAAGAGAAAGTTTTATGGACAGAACTATGGGCAGCAGATAGGTAGGTAGGGCAAACCATACATCCTACTCAACATACATGGAACTGATGAATAAAACTTAGCAACAACACCTTAGGTTACTAAAGAGCAGCTAAGAATTCTTTAGCATAACTAAGGGAGAAGAAAACATCAAGCTATGAAGATTCGGGGATTTTGAGGTGCCTCCATGGGCATATCTCAAAATCAATCTTTACTGATCTATAGCAGCAAGAAATATGTAGTGTGAATGAAAAACTAGAAGACAAAACACATTAAGAAGCACTATACCATTCTACCATGTCAAGGAATCCATCAACAATCCTTCATCATTCCTCAAAAGCATCCAAGAGGCAGTCCAAAAATCATAACTCAAGTGTATTATTCAAAGCTCATATGACCAATGTATTCATTCTTCTCTCAAGTTCAGCCTCTGATTTACAAAGAGAACCATGGAATAAATAGGCTTGAGGGAGGAAAACCTCATGGAGCAACTAGCTATCCCATTGGCCAAGTCAAAATATCTAAACTTGTCCTTGAGGCTTTGCAAAACCCAAGGCACAAAATATCTCATAAAATATCTTAAAAACTGCTAAAAACGGAAATTATATTGACTTTACATGATTTTCCCATGATAAAAATAGCCTAACGCACATTTGGGAAAAGCAGATTTTTGGAGTTCAAAATTTACAAAAATAATTCATATTTATGCCTGAAAAAGGTCCCCTGACTTGCTGAATGTGAATGGCAGCCTTCCTGATGTCGAAATGAGGCTCATGATGGCTCGTTGGAAAGCTCTCTGCGTCTTCTTTCCAACGCAAGCGGAATCACCTCAATCTGATCTCTGAAAGTCCCTCAAAACTGTACCTGTGTTCAAAAACCCAGAAAATAGCAGGCTGCTGATATGGCGGGCAGAATGTGCAAAATGAGGCCGTTTTTCGCCAATTTGAGGGGGCGAATGATCTTCAAATGCCCTGAAAATCGCTGGAGAGCTGCTCATGAAATTATGGAATCCATTGGTATCACCCTCCTCTCTTGACGACTCATCAAAATGAAATGGCGCATTTACGAGTTTTTGGCCAAAAACCCAAAAAATGCCAAAAAACAAAAAGTTTTCGAAACAGGCCCAAAATTGGCATGCATGACCCTCAAGGGTCCATAGAAACATGCTCCGAAGCTGAAGCCAAAATATCGAGGGCTGATGTGCTTTTTGCTTCTTTCCGTGCTAGGCGCCTCTCCTTCAACTTCTTCAATTTTTCTTGTGCCACCTTCAATTTGCGCCTGGAAAATTGATTTAGCTTCTGAAAGTGAAGAGTCCTCTTTCTCTGTAGCTCAAGATCCCTGTTTTCCTTCTCAAGCTTTGTTTCCAAATGCTGGTTAGCCCTCTCAAGCCATGCTTCCTTGTTTTCCTCAATTTCCTGCTCAAAGAGGGCAGTGAGAGGAAAGGCTTCGAATTGAGCTTGTTCTTCTGCTCTCTGTTTCTCCAAGGCTCTTCTAAGCCCGATGGTCCTAGGCCTCTTTCGCCTAGGCTGGTCTTCCTCCTCCTCATCATCAAACTCGCCAATGAGCTCTTCGATTCTTACTTGTGCTTTTTCTGCCTCTTTCTTATACTTGATTGCTCTTGCTTCATGGATAGCTGCATGAAACTTCATTTGTTTGTTTTCAACCTCCAAGAAATGGTTGAAATTCCTTGCCCTTTGAAGATCTTCTTGTAACACCTCAATTTGCCCTTCTTTGTGAATGAGGAGGTTTTCAAGGAGGCGGGCCTCATTGTCACTATCATCACTTTGGATAGGGATAATAGCTAATTCACCTCCATGCTTTGCACTTTCTCCAATTTTACTTTTGCCTTTGAATGCCAATCTAGCGCTTTTTCTCCTTGGCAAGCTAGAATTTGTCTTTTTGGGCAATTTCCTCTTTTTAGGAACAGTTTTGGTCACTGTCAAGGAGGCAGCTTCAGCTTGCTGTCCTTCCTCAACATCTTGTCCAGCTTGTGGCTCAAAAGATGCTTCAATTGTGTGCTCAACCTGCTGCTCTTCAACCTCTGTCTGCTGCTGTTCTTCTTCCTGAATTTGATGCTGTTCATCAACCTCTAGCTGCTGTCCAATGATATCCAACTGCTGCTGTCCCTCAAAATCTGGCTGCTGCTGCTCATCATCCTCCTTTTCTCCCTGTGGCTCACTGCCCTCTCCTTCTCCCTGTTTACTTGGCTGCCCCGTGATTATCTTGAGTTTTTTAGGGGTAGGCCTACTAGATAAAGGCACTGGGCGATGGACAGGCAGAGTAGGAGACACATGAACAGGAGGGACAGTGGAGAAATCGGCATGGCTAATGAATGAATCCCATGAAACTCCTTTCTTCTCCAGCTGGTGTAAGAAAATGATTTTGATCAAGGAATGATGAAAGAGAGAAGGGATTTGCTGAGGTGGATCTTTCTTCTGGACAGTAGCTGCCATTTTCTCTATGCTTTTGGACAAAAAGTATGGAAGGTTTAATTGCCTGCTCCTGGTAAAATGCATCAACAAGCGAACATGATAGGAAAAAATTTGGCTAAACCTCCCTTCACAAGTGAAATATCTCATTATGGCCTTCATTAGTGGAGCATAACTGTCAAGAAGATAGGAGAAAGGGAAAATAGCAGTGATGGTTTCTCTATGTTCCGGCTTGATGAAAGGTTTATAATCCTCCAGATCAAGATGCGCTTGTTTAAACCACTTTTCACCATGATACGGGATCTTGGTAGCCTTGGATACATACCTTGGGGAGATTTTGAAGTCAAGACCTACTAACTGGAAGTGTTTGTCTTTGAATCTCAAAGCGCACAAATGTGTAAGTGGCGAGAAACTCTTGACTTCTTCTATCCTCTGACAGAAATCAAGACAGCCTACTTCATGAAAATTGAAAAGCACTGATGGGTGAGCATTTATTTCTTCTATGGAGATAGGCTCATATCTCTTATGTTGTCCGCCTTTGTGATCTCGTTTTGGAGGCATTCTGACTTGAAACAGGCTTTGGAAGAGGCAAACTGCCTTCAATGTATGAAAAATGCTCTGCTGGATTGAAACTGGCCACTACACTGCTTGGGCAGTTATGGACCCTGTGATTTTGAATAAAATGCAACAATGTTTCTTGGAACAAGCCACCTCTGCACTTATTAATAACAGTCCTTCAAATCTGGATACACTTCAGCTATGTAAACTTTTCAATATAGAACCATCAATAAAGATGAGACAATATGCTGTATAAATTTCCTCTGTCAACAGATTTCTGTAGAGATCATACAGTGGAAAGAAAGGAGACCTTTTGGTTAGGTGAAAAATTAGCCCACAGTGTTAAGGAAAACACCTTTCACTTGTGAAGTTTTGAGAAGTCAATCACCACCTTTGTACCTCTGCCTTTGATGTCAAAATCTAACATCAACAACCTCTATCCTTCACTATGCTGTTCACTTTTTTTAAAAATCTCTGTCAACAGGTCTTCAACATGATACAATATGGTTTCTAGGAAAGGCAGACTAAAGTTGGATGTATAACAATGCACAGTGGTTTTTAGGAAATATACTCTCTGCTTGTGAGTTTAAGAGATCAACATAATACCTGCACCTCTGTTTTAATATCAAATGCAATCACCAAGCACTCTGCCCTTTAGAAAGTGGCCCTTTTCATTTGTGGAGTTTTGAGAAATCCAACACCACTTTGGTACCTCTGCTTTAAAGTCAAAATCTAACCATCAACAACCTCTGCTCCTTAGTGTACTGTGTACTTCTGGCTTTAAATGTTAAACTTGATCATCAACAACCGTGTCTTCTAGAAAATGGCCTTGTTTACCTTCAGAAAAACCCTATTAACAAATCTTCAACTTGTACCTCTGTCTTAATCTTAACTTCAAATACTAACAACTCTGTTCTTCAGAAAAAAGGCCCCTTTCCTTTGTGAAGTTTTAAGAGAACAAAAACTGCTTTTGTACTTCTGCCTCCAAAGTTAGAAACACATCAATGAAATCTGCCCTTCAATGTAACATTTATCCTTAGAGTCTCTTTGTCAATCAGCTTTTCAATATGATAATGAGGTGAAGAAAGAGGGCAGACCTAGATTAACAATACACAGTGCTTTATGAGGGACACTTTTTCTTGTGAAGTTTTAAGAAATCAAACATCACTTGTATACCTCTGCCTTCAAAGCTTAGATTTAACCATCAACAACCCTGCCTTCTAAAAAATGGCCCTGTTTCACTCTCAGAATCCCTGTTAATAAATCTTCAATATGATACAAGGTAGTGTAAAAGAACAAGTAGACCTAGGTTGGGTGTAAAATCAGTGCACACAGTAGTTTAGACAATACACTCTTTGCTTGTGAGTTTTGAGATATACACCAATACACTCTATACCCCTGCCTCCAAGGTTTAACTTCTCATCAACAAACTCTGCCTTTTCAATGTGTTGTCATCTTTGAAAAAAATTTGTTAACAAATTCACAGTGGGAGAATATGGTGAATAAAAGGCAATCTGCTTAGGTAGTGTGCTGTTGTGGGGGACTGTGAGGACAGTTTCTCCTTTTCAAAAACGGTCAAAACCCTTTTAACCATGCACAGTTTCAAACCATGGCATACAGGTTTTAAACTTGATTTTTCGAGTTTTTCAAGGTAGGAGATGAAGTACCTTGTGAGTTTTTGAGAAGAAATCCCTTGGAAGGAGCTTGAAATGCACCGGAACCCTCCAACACTGGCGCGACAACCTTCGGAGAAAAACCCGTCGCACAAAAGAAACGTGTCGGGTCGGCCTGTCGTGTGGTCGGGCGACCTCCTACAGGCACGTCGCGCCCACCTACAGGCACGTCGCGCCGACGAAGAAAGTCTTTGTAAAATGCTACCCAGGCACGTCGCGCCTAAATCCAGGCACGTCGCGCGGCCTTAACCAGTGCAGAAAACTTCAATTTGCTTGAAAAACGTGGTGATACTTTGGAGCTGCGGAAGTTTGCTTTGAATTTCGACAATGACTTACTTACTTTCCTATTCCACTCTTTAATTACACCTTCAACCTTATATCATTTTCAAACAAACATCCCAACGGTCATTTGAACATTGATTTTTAACTCTGTTTGTTTTTTTCAAACAGTTGGTTTGTTATTTGAATATATATACCCGCCCTTTGGTTCTGACCCCGAGCTCTGAACTCTGATCAATTAAGTCGACCAACTCCACCACTTCTGCTACGGTGTTTCAATACCACAGGTGATTTGTCACTTTGCTTTGACAACTCCTTTATCTTTTACCTATAGTGGGTTTTCAAATCTCTGTTTGTATGTGTAGTATACAGTACCCCCTCTTCCCTCAAAATAAAGGTTGTGCTTCTTCTTTTTAAACTATCCAGCAATGATCACAGGCTGAAAGACCTTTGGAACACAGTGAATAATAACTTTTAAAGGGGAAATCTTCTTGGTGACAAAATTTTAAAAGGTCTTGTCTGCAGGTCTTTTTTCCATGCAGTTCTGTGCTACATCTGCCCTTTGGAATGATAACAAGTGTGTTTTTTATAAGACATATAAACAGTGATAATTCATCAAAACAAATTCCTTCTGCCTAATCATAAGATCATATACCCATTTGCCTCCTTCATCTGAAAAAACAAGCCTGTAGAATATGAAAACAGGGCTTTTTGATACACAGTCCTTACTTTGTTTTGATTAGTGTGTTGAACCCTTTTTTGTCAATGGAACCATTTCATGACTGAACTATGTTCATTGTTTTCCTCTCTTGGCGACTGTTAGCAAGGAAGGGCTATTCATAATGCACCAAAACATTTGAAAGCTGTAAACACCATTTCTTGAAAGGCGCTTCTTTGGCCCTTTGGTATATGACATTGTTTTGTTGCTTGACCTTTCCTCAAGGAGACAGTCTTCTTTTTGGTATCAGTGGCGCACATATATTCAATATTGTCTCTTTCCTACTGTAGGTATAGTCTGACAGATAGTTCTTTGAAAATAGGAGTACCAATACCTTTACATTATCAGCACTGTCTTTCATCTGTGTAATGACCTTGATTCAGTCTTTGGTATCCTTCCACTGTTTTCTTATATCAATCAGTTTCAGCAACCTGCAGTAGCTTTGGCCCTCTACTCATGCATGGAGGAGGCTCTTCATCAGATAAGGTGTCCGGAGACTTTTTGACCATTATGTTCGACACAGCCTTTCTCTGAATGTGGTGGTAAGAAAACTTCTTGAAAAACACCAATATTAGCATCTTTACTTGCAAGCATCACTGTGTTTTTAGAAGAAAACCCTAGCCACAGTGACACTGTTCTAAGGGTGACTGAGAAATTTATCATTTGGATTGTTTATCTCATGACCTGTTACTTGACAAAAACTCTTTCTGACTATGAAGGTCAGTGTATTTGAAAAAGCTAAGGGCTTTCTTTCTGCCTGTGTAATGGCATTGGTTAACAGCATCTATTCCATTTGATCTTGAACAAAACAGGCTGCTTATGATTTGGATGTTTACTGATGACAGGCCCTTCTAAAGTTCAACAATTCATATGGTTTGCAAGTTTGAAATAAGCTCCTTTATCAGGCCAAACTCCCTTTTCCTTTGAGCTTAACATATTTCCACTACATTCCTGTTATGATCATTAGCCATATTCATAAAACCTGGAGTCCTTGTTTCATTTTTTTCAGCTCAAGACAAACCTGGATATTTGCCACCTTCTGAGTCAACACTGGCCTGCGCCCTCTGCTTATGGATGAAGGAGGCGCCCTAACCCTCTGCTTGTAATGAAGGAGGTTCTGGGCCTTGACAATTTACCGTTTTGCTGAGACAGTGGCGACCCTTTCTTACTGTGAATTTCATGCTGGAAAGAGCTGTAAGGTCCTGATGAGTGACTTTTGTTTTGCAGTTTCATCTCAGGCTCACAATACATTTAGAAGCAGCTGTTCCTCTAACTGTAAACTCAAACATTTACTCCATGAGATGAAATATATTTCTTGTCTTTGTAGAACCATAGAACATAGTGAAAAACCTACTAGTCAGCTTGAGATTGGGCTTTATGCAGTGCTGAGATCTAGGGGGTGTGAGTGGCGCGACTTAAGGCTGTTTGTCAATTTCATTTGCAAAGTAAGGGATCAGTCATGGTAGGTCTGCTGCAGATGAAGGCTTTTTGGCTTTTTGATGATTGCCAAAGGTGAGATGTCCTAAAACGCCACTTCCTAACATAGGGGAGACCTTTGAAACAGATGTGGATTCGCCTTTTAAGGCTGATGGGCAGGTCAATAAGGCTGAGGCTAGATAGGATTGTGATATGAGGTTTTTCATGTTGTCAGGGGTGGACTGAATAGGTAGAAAGGCGAAAAAAGTTTTGGGAGGGTTTTCTGGATGACATATTGACATAAGGAAATCAGTTTCTAGAAAACTCAGCTGAAGATATAGTCATCACTAACATGTAAAAAATACTGATGGCTAACACTGAGGACTTCCAAGAACCCATCCCACTGAGGAGAATTGGATACGCCTTCTTGTTTTCCTCCCAGGTGCCCTTAATACAAAAATTCTTTCAAAAATTGTTCTTGTCTTGTCTATTGGTAGATGGAGCAAACCCTTGTTTTTACTGTTTAATGTCTTTCCATGCATAGATCTGGTTTTTTGCAGCTCTTTTCTTGATCAACTAACTGCAGATCTGAAGATATTGGTAGCCACTTTTGTTGTTAGGGCTATTAGTTATGCGTAGCTAAAGTTGTCCTTTTTCGTACACTTTGACAAAGGATTCATGCTAACAAATGGCGACTCCACACGGGTTTTAAATTACGACCGCTGTCGTTTTTCATATTCCTGCATATCCAGCTACTTCAGACCCTAGGGTTTCTTTTCAGATATTCTTTTTTCCTATTTTTATGTCATTTTTCTCACATAAAAACCTAAAACATTAAAATTTTTAACTTCCGCGTGTTTCTGGCCCTATTGCGCAGGTGACAGACATCAGCCGCAACTGAGATGGCAACTTTTCCGCAAATCTTCCGCTGAGACAACCAGAACGGGAGGTCGCACTTTTCGGCCCAAAAACTGCGACCTGGACCTCCAGGTCGCACTTTTCAGCCTCTTTTCTGCGACATGCACTAAAAAAAGGTCAGAACCTGCGACTTGCCAATTTTTCAGCTGTTTTTCTGCAATTTTTCTGGGTTTTTCTGAAGCTTCTGTCAGGGTTTTCCAGCCTCTGTCTCAGCCCATTTCGACCTGTTCCTGATCTGTTTTTCTCATCTAAGTGGGAACCTAGGCCCCTAGGGCTTCAGTACCCTCCACTTTTGGTGGAAGAATTTTAGCTGCTTCAGGTGTCTGTTTTTCCAGAGTTTCAGCCTCCCCTTTTCCAGATCTGATACCTCCCTCTCAAATCCCTTTAAATCAGCCTTCCTTCCTTTCAAATCACCTCTTTTCGTTTTGTTTGGACCTCTCTTTAGGACCTTCTCCCTGTCCTTTCCATTTTTTGCTGATTTCCTCCCTTTTTCCAGCCACCTTGCCTCTGTCTCTTGGCTATGATCTGCACCTCTTTTCAGCAGCTTTATCCTTTAGATCCCTGTCCCTCCCGACCTTAGATCTATTGGCCTCTTTTCAGTGTGTTTGACTAGATTTTTTCCCCTTTTTTAGACTAGTTTTGAGGGACCCGCCTCCTTGGGTTAGATAGATGCAATAGTAGCTGTTAATTTTCTGTTATCTCAGCATTATATACTGTTCTCTGCAGATTTATTTTCAGTTACAAGGCACACTTTTTCCTTGCTCTCAAAACGAAAAGGGTTTTAAAAATTAAAATTAACGCACGCCACACACTGACCCTAAGTGAAGAAGTGCCTGGTTAACACCGCCTGGCAAAGACTCTAAAATCAATTTTCACTGCACATTTTATGCCCTTGACCTCACTTGATTCTGTCCCTTTCTTCCCTTGTCGGTTTCCTTCTTCCCGTCATCATTGTGCCCCCAAGGCGCCTTTCCCGAAGACTTCTTGGCCTTCACCCTCATTTTTCGGTCGATCAACCTGCTCCATCCCGCCGTCGTTGAGCCAGTCCTCCTCCGAGTCCGCACTCCGGCTCCTCTTCTAATTCATTGGGTTCTCCTTCTCCTCCTGGTTCTCCCCCTGTCACCTTCACTATGTCTGGTCCAGGGCCTAACGCTAGCGGTGCTCTAGGTCCTAATGCCAGAACTACTACTAGCGGAACCGCCACAGGAACTACCTCGGCCATACCCTTGCTGTCGTACATTGCAGGCCTCAGCCTCCCTGATTTCAATCAGTTGATCAATGACCCTATCTGCCACGATGTTGGTTGGCCTGCTATGCCAACCAAGCTCCCCTCCAACATCCCTAAGTTCGAAGGCCTTGCTGGAGAAGATCCAACTAATCATGTTTGATCTTTCCACATGTGGTGTTCCTCCAATTCCATTACCGATGACTCCATCTGTCTTCGTTTGTTCCAACGCACGCTTACCGACGAAGCTTCTAAATGGTATGTAGACCAAGCCACCTCTTCCCATACCACCTTTGCGACCATTGCCCAAGCCTTTTTATCTTACTTCCAGCTCCCTCTCCGATACGATAACGGTACAGAGCTCTTGACTTCCTTCAAGCAAACATCTTCGACCCGCCTTTCTACCCATGTTCAGGAATGGCGACGAAGACGCAGCTTATCTCGAGCTCCCCCCTTCGAAAATGGGATCTATATAGACTGGTTTCTTCACTCTCTCTTAGCTCCCATCAGCAAAGATGTCGCCTCCCATTTCCCTCAAACCGAAGAAGCCGCCCTCCAAATAGCCTTGAAATATGACCTGATCTACGCTCAGTCTGGTTATGTTTATACCGTCCTTCCTGACCTCCCCAGGCCCGGTGGCGCTAACGCCCCGGGGGCATCTCATTCCGTCGACGGTATCGTTGGAGCCCTTTCCCATCCGTATGCTCAACCTTTTATGGGCTACGATCTCCCTCACGGAGGGGCCAGCACCTCTAGCACTCTTCCCCCTCCCGGTAGCATGTACCCAGGATACGGCATACCTCCTCCTTTTGCCCAACCTCCTGCTTACCTCAATGTTGCCCAACCTAGCCATTACCCTTATCTGCAGCCTGGTGTGCCAGCTCCTCCAGCATATGTGCTTCCACCTCCCTTGCCTCCTCAACCCTAGCAACAACACCTACAGCCCCCTTCAGGGCAGGTATTTGCACAGCAGGGTGCGACTAGTCCCCCTTCTTCTCAAAGAAGGTGGAGAGGCAATCCAAATCAATCTGCCCCTGGTACTCATGGACCCAATCCTCAAGGTTTTGACCCTAACACTACTAACCAGCAACAGGGCACTCAACCCAAGCCAGACAGGCCTCTTCGTACCAACAAGCCTTGTTCGTGTTGCGGTGTTTACGGTCATTACACCCACGATTGTCCCCTTTTACCACAGATGCGGCAGATGTGGGAGTCTCAAGCCACATTGCGAGGACACCATGCCTCCCCTCATGATCCCCCTAATTTGGCCACTACTCAACCAGCTGTGTTTATTGATCCTTTCCCTCAGCAAGGATTCGTGGCTACCCAACCACCTAACGAGCGGGTCTCCACTCCACCTTCCATTTCTGGTTCATCCGATTACCAGATCCTCATGATGAACTCTGATCCATCCCCAACCGTCGACCTTCACCTTCAAACTCGGTCTCGCCAGTACCCCACGCCTCCTGCTCAGTCTGCCCCCGAGCCTCCTTCTTCAGGTTCTACAGAGCCTCTTTCGACATCCAGTGGCCCCTTACATATCCCTCAACCCAAAGTTGAGGTTCATACCAATATTCCTAAGGGACCATTACGTCAAAACGATGCTTCCGGTCGAGCTGCTCATTCGTATAGCATAGTAGATGATTTGGCACAATCTCCTACTGCCATTTCCACACTGGAACTAATCCAGTCGTGCCCTTCCCAAAAGAAGGCTCTACTATCTGCCGTGGGCGTTGTAGATCCTGCTGATGACCAAATGATTGTTTTCGATGCCCATCAATCAGACCATCCTCCTCTTCCTCCTTCTGTCGCCTTCCAAATCCCAGTCAAAATCCAGAACGCCAACGTTTCCCGGTGTATAATTGATGAGGGGGCATCCACCTGTGTGATATCCGCTTCGGTTTGGAAGCAACTCAGATCCCCTGAGTTGGCCCCTTCCACGATCACCCTTCAAGTGTGGGACGGCCATGCCTCCCAGCCCATTGGCCTGTTTCGTAATTGTCCTATCACCCTCGCCAATAAGACTGTTTGCATTGACATCGAAGTCATCGACGCCCCGCTAGACTACAACATTCTATTGGGGCGAAGCTACACCTATGCCATGTCTGCTGTCCCATCCACGGTTTTTTGTAAGATGTCTTTTCCTCACAATGGAAAGATCGTCACGATCGACCAGTTGACTTACCATGAGCCACCGTCTCAGACCTCCACGGAGATGACTATCTCGTCTGTAGCCAACAAGCAAACCATCGATTCCTTGAACAGTGTCTCTCCTGCCGTCTACAAAGACTCCTCTTTGCTCGGAACCTTCCCTGGTCTTCCTCCTCCTCCTATCTCTGACCCCAGCTCATCGAATGTTTGCATGATGCAATCGTCTCAGGCTGCTCTCAAGCAACCTGCTTCGGCTAGTCAGCAACCTTGCCCTCCGCAACCTGCTCCTAGCCCTTCACCTGCAGTTGGTAGTCATGAGCCTCTTTATCCTCCTGGCACAGTTCCTCCAAGCCTTAGCCATTTAGGAGCTGTCCCACCTAGCCATTACCCCTCTGGTCAGATACCGTTCCTAGCTCCCCCACCAGGAGTGTACACAGTACCGGTCATGGCCACCCTCTCTCTCCCTAACTTGACCCTGGGGATTCTCGTCTGGTACCATGATCCTCCAGCCGCAACCCTACTTGGTCAACCCAAACCTTATATTGCTTTGACCCCGGTTCAACCGGTCCCCATGACTTCTCCCGCTGCAACAGTGCCTCAGTCACCTCAACAGGAACCACCTCCTGTTACGACTGCTTCGGGTAAGAAGGGCAAAGCTCGCAAGGGGGCATCAAAGGACAAGGCTGCTCTGACAAAGCTTGCCCCTCCTCGGCCTCCAAAGCATACCATCCAGTGTGCTTTGTGTGCTGTTGTCGGCCACGCCACCCATACCTGTCCTAAATTGCTTCATCTCAAGCCCATGGTTAATGTCACGTTCCCTGAGTCCACGGTCTCTGAAGCCGCTGTTCCTTCCGCGACCACGATCAAGAACCCAAAGACTATTCACACCAACCACCCCTGTGCTTTGTGTGATCTCCATGGCCATTACACCCATATTTATCCCCGCCTCAAGGATTTCCACCCCTCTCTAGCCGCGGTCCACCAATTCGAGGCCGAGCGCAATGAGTCCACCTCTCCCCTATTTGCGCATTCTGCTTCAGCAGAACTACCAGATATGACTTCTCCCATTGACATTCCCCCTCATGATGTCGAGATGACGGAACCTTCGTCGAGCATTTTCTACCTATCATCATCCATGAGACCCTCGGGGAACATTACATCTGAATCCTCCCCTGTTGTTTCGCTTGACCTTCCTTCAGCGATCAGCTTGGGCTCAACATCGATAGATCCTTTATCTACTTACTCTTCGGTCACCCCTTGTGATGATGCGCATGTGAACCTCTCTTCTCATGATGATGATTCAGGTCGCTTCACCACGTCAGGTGGTCTTTCTTCCACCAGCCACCCCATCTTCTATCACGATGACGACATTATGGAAAAAATTCCCACCCCTGACTTTATATATTCCCCCTTATATCAAACCCATGCGGTCACACCACATCCACCTTGTGGCCATTACATTGAAACCCAATGTTTGGGTAAGGGGGCACCCACATTTGAGAGACCAAGAGAAACAATTCTCCACAACTCTCCTAGTGTATCTGGTCGTGTTGACTTTAGTCCCAGTATTCTTCCACATTTAGAAGAACCTCTAGAATCCCATATCACTTCAGATCACTCTAGGGATGATACCCCTTATCGTTCCCTCATCTTACATCAGCAACCCAGTCTCTTAGACATTATTGTTGACCAACCTATAGCTTTTCTACGAGATCATCAGTTCATTATCTCCAAATCCTCTTTTTTGGATAGTGACACCAGGTATGCCAACTAGGAAACTTAAAGTCCATTTGATCCCTATATGCAGTACCAAAAGAGATTGGTAATCCTCCATTTCCTTTCTCAAATTGCATAACCATAACGAGAACAGATGGTACACCACATCATTAAAATGTGTTTAGATTCCCATTTTTCTAAATACATTTTGGCATGACCACACCATGCTCGGGGGCACCTATGCCCCTCAACCATAACCCTACTCACCTCGTTTTTGGAGAGGAGGTTGTCTTACCGATCGAGTGTGAAATCCCTTCCCTTCATCTGGCTGTTGAACTTCTCCCTGACACTTAACCTCTAGAACAATGACTTATCATGCTTGAGCGTGCCTCTGAAGACCGTCGTGTTGTTAGAAAATTAAATATTACAGAGCAATGAAACACATAAAATATGCGGAAAATACAAGCACACAAAACACATAAAACCAGAGAGACACAGATATACGTGGGTCACCTAGTTTGGGCTATAATATCCGCTGTAATATCCTATGTTCTCTCTCACAGTCTCCCTCTCTGTTTCTCGCTCCGAGAATACACTCATAATACACAGCTGCAATACAATGCCCTCATATATACAAGGGGGTTGCCTTCTAGGGCAAAAAACCCTAATATAAACATAACTTCTACCGTCAGATCATTTGCCTAATGAACGGCCCAGATTGACTAGAAATTACTATACTTTTACAAGGCAATTTTACATCTGTTTTTAGCTTCGGGGGCGCTGCCCCCGAAAACCCCCGCTAGGGGGGGCTCCGAAAAGCATTGCCGCGCCCCCCTAGACCCCCCACGACAGTGATTAATTACGGGTGACGTTGCCGCCCCTTTGAAGGTATAGGGGTCCAATGCCGTGATACAAAGTAAACAAGATAATCAGGCTCCACACCCAACACGTGTTGCATTACAAACCATGGAAGCGGCCAAGAAACGCACCAAAGCTCAATATGACCGAAAAGTCCAGCCTCGTCCTTTTCACGAAGGTGACCTTGTTCTAGTATATGACCAGGCTCATGATTTCCTTGGTCACGGGAAGTTTGAATCATTATGGCTAGGCCCTTACATCATCAGTAAGGATCTTGGTAAGGGGGCATACCTTTTAGAGGACTTCGAAGGCAATCCTCTTCCTAATCCTCGCAATGCACTCTATCTTAAGAAATATTACCCTTAGCATTTCCCTTTTGAGATGTGTGTTTTATTTTCTGTTAGATAGCCAGCATCTTTTTTGCACTTTCATCCTTCGCCAGGACCTATTTTGTCCAAGAAGGGTCACTTCACCTCTCCTTAAAATCGAATTTCCTCACTTACGACACTTGTACTTGGGGCACCATTTTGCCTCCTTACTTGTCTTTGTTCGTGTCGATTTTTGTCATGAGTTACCATCTTGTACTCATGTTTTCATGGTCCCCCATTGGGCCTTTACTGTGTGGCAACACCATCAAGTCGCCCTTGTTTAGAGCATCCAAGTTGAGTCATCATCGCATTCATAGAGTCTATCCCAAGTCCCTTTGTACCCCACTATAGCCCTCCATCCTTCCTTGCTTGGTCTCTCTCTTGTGTCGCACATTATGATCTTCAGTCCCACTGTCCCCTATCCCTTATGATATTGTGTCAGTCGCTGCCATGTTTTTCATGCCCTTTATGCTCTAACAAGGGAATTCATCCATTCGCTACTCAGTCCTTTCCATTTCACTATTATCATTAGTGTCAGTCTGTCCGTCACTCCACTATTTTCTCTCATGCCTTAGTTGAGGATATCTCATTGCCTCACCTATGGAGGACCTCCTTCTGTCGACATCAGCTCATTCATTCCAGAAGCCAGGTCTAAAGGGCGATGTACCTTGGCTCTAGCTTCCACTCTTGTTCGGTGCCTCGGATCAGGCAAAGGGATCTCTCATTTCCCTTTGACTTGATTGTTTCTCCACTCCAGCTCCTTTCAGCATGACCGAGATCCGTATACTTGATGGTTCAGTGATACAGCAGCAGCTCTTGATGATTCTCGGGTGTGTGTGAGATGTCTCAACCCTCATGAGGGGGTGGCCCTACAGGTAGCCCCCCACATGCCCGGATGACCTCCTCCTTGCAGCCTTCGATGCAGCTCCAAATATTTGATGATGTTGGCCTTAGCCACTTGCAGTGCCTCTTTGATTTGCATGTATCAGTCAGATTTTGTGAGCCCTTCCCCATTTATAGGGGGCATTTGGGTTGTATTTGTATCTCATGTACTCAGATATTATTGTATAAGTCCTGGCTGTTATCCCAGGCACAACATGTATGTGGGATTCCTCATTGTATTATTATCTGGCTCATGTTTATGCCGGTTGTATTTTATGGTTCGGTCCCTTGTTTACTGGACACACTATTCTTTTGTACTTTGTCTCGGCGGGCATAGGTATGCCTCCCCCGCCGCCTTTAGCACAGGTACCCTCTCATAAAAAGAGACTTGTTGCACCTGCGAGTCTCGTCTCCTCAGGGTCTAGTTCTTCAGCACACTATCTACCTTGCATTTCTCTCTTTGACTTCCCTTTTGTTGTCTAGTGATTGAGTTCTTACAACGTACTTCGGTCATACGATTTGCTCCTGACACTCGCACGCTGGGGGGCAATATGTTACACCATTTTTTGGTCATCTAACCTATTATCATTAGATGGACCCAAGTACACCATGTAAGACCAATTTTACCCTAAGTAAAATTGCCTTCACTATGTTAAATAACTTAATAAACCACATTTATTAGGTTATTTATGGTCTAAACAGAAAACCCCAAAAGGAAATATTAAACAAACCTATATTTGTTTGATTTTCCTCATGGAATAATTAATTAAACCATAATTTAATTATTATTCCCAGTCATGTTTAACCCAAAAATAAAGAAATTAATTAGATAAACCCTTATTTATCTTATTATTTTCTAGGAATAATTATTTAAATCTTATTTAGATAATATTCTTTGTTAAATATGACCAAATCACCCACAAATAATTAAATAAATCATTATTTATTTGATTATCTTCTAACCGCTTCCTTAAAAAGATAAATAAATCATTTATTTATTTATTTTTTGACAAATAAAGGGATTTGACCCAAGTCAAATACTTTTTCCCTCCAACAAATATAATAAAATATTCCATAAAAGGTGGATCTAGATTTGGTTAACATTATTTTAATCATGCACCAAGATCTAGAATGACCCAATATTTTGTTATAAATAGGAGGGTTTTTCCTACCATTCTTCACCTTTTGTTGCCTATTAGATCACTCTGGCTCTATACACTTGGTCACATTTTTCCATCATTTGTTGTGTGAGCTCCCATTGAGCTCTATTCTTTGCATTGGGTTTTCTACACCACAAGAGAGAGAGATCTTAGATCTGAAGTGTGGAGGACTTCCAAGAACCCATCCCACTGAGGAGAATTGGATACGCCTTCTTGTTTTCCTCCCAGGTGCCCTTAATACAAAAATTCTTTCAAAAATTGTTCTTGTCTTGTCTATTGGTAGATGGAGCAAACCCTTGTTTTTACTGCTTAATGTCTTTCCATGCATAGATCTGGTTTTTTGCAGCTCTTTTCTTGATCAACTAACTGCAGATCTGAAGATATTGGCAGCCACTTTTGTTGTTAGGGCTATTAGTTATGTGTAGCTAAAGTGGTCCTTTTTCGTACACTTCGACAAAGGATTCATACTAACATTTATAATTGCAAAAATTACATAGTGGTTTGGGGATCAAAGACCAAAAACTAATGAATAAATTTATCGGTGAAAAGTTGATTTGGAAAGAAGTTTTATATGAAAAATACATTCCTAAGCACTCCTTCAATCTAGACACACTCTCACTCTATAGCGTTGAGCATCAAAAGTTTGGAAACTTTTTGCAATGGTAGCCCCTATTATTATCTCAAATATCTATTGAAAACCTAGCAATGAGAGTTGTATTAAAATATGGTTTGATAAAATAATGAAAAAACCTCCTTTGGAATGAGACAATGAATTCATATCTCTCAAAGAAGCTTTCTCTTGTAATGGAAAATTTACCTTGGAAGATATATCCCAATGTGACGCCCAAGGGAAATGGAAACGCTAGAATTTCGATTTTGTCCCTCCTACGCAACAACATTTAGTAACAAAATTTTATCAATCATCTTACAGGTTGTGCTCCTTTGAACAAAGAACATGCTAATGTTTCATGGTTGGAAATCATTTTCTTGCACTATCCATGATGCTTATTTATCCCTTCTTTTCCCTTGTGGTGTGCCACCAAAATCACATTATTGGAAAAAGGTGTGGTTTCCAAACTAACTCACCAAAATCAATGTTTTTTTGGTTTATTGCATATAATAAGTTATTAACATGGGAGAACCTAAATAACTGAGGAATACAGGGGCCCTCTCTATGCCCCTTGTGTAAATAAAATGAAAAATATATTTGGCATATTTTTCTAGAGTGCCCATTCACAAAGGAAGTTTGGGCTAGGGAATTGTCTCTCCTCTATCATAGATTAAATTGGCCAATCATGATCATAGGATTCTTCAACTCATGGGACTTGAAATATGCAAGTGGCTTCATTCAAAAACCTCTTCTTAGACAATTATGGAAATCATTGCCAAAATTCATTTGTTGGAAGGTGTGGATCACCATAAACATTCATGTCTTTAATGATAAAAATGTGTCACCTCAATCACTCACTTTGAAATAAATAATTATACGCTCTAAATATTGCTCCAACAAATTGTTCAAAAATTCCTCAAATAGTGGTATGGGTCCACTTGAAAAGCAACAACATTCCAAATTCCTACATAGATATGACTAGCACCAAGTCTCTCAATAAACCATAGCACATTCTACTAAGAATTGGAAACTTTGAATGAAATGGATAGATTTTTAGAGATGGAGAGTAGCTTATTATGATTATATTTTTAGTTTTGATGCATCCTCCTAAGAAAATCCAAGGATGGAAGGAGGGGGGGGTGGGTTTCTTTATGGCCCCGAAGAAAACAACTTAATGGAGTTTGCATGGGCTCTAGGGATAATGACAAATAACTAGGAAGAAGCTTATGGTCTTCTTCAAGTAATAATCCTTGTGAAATAAGTTGGTGTACCCTCTCTCCCAATAGTATGGGACTCTCTCTTATTAATTCAGATTTTGATCAAAGGAGCAAGTCCCAAAGAAGCAAGGTTGGAAATCCTCCTGAACCAAATCATATTGTTCTTAAAATATCTCCTGAAGACGAGCTTCAAGCATATTATAAGGGACATTAATTGTGTACTAATAAAGGCTATTAATTGAAATGTGGGGATTTATTAGTCAATTGTATGAATAGACCTTATCCCATCCCTTTAATTTACATGAAAAGTGGGCACCACCCTTGTCAAGTTGAAGCAATTATGACAGGGTTTTGTGATCCTCCTATTTCGACAATAATTATTTGATTTTGTCCTTCAATGATCTAGTGGAACTTGGAAGTGATGTAATCATCAAATATCGCATACTAAAATAGTTATATGTATTGTTATTTATGCTTTATTCTGGGGATATTTTGGAAGATATTTATTTCCAAAGATCTATTTGGGTTTTGTGTTAATAGTTCCCTTTTTTGGAGGAAAAATTTGGTCTTGAAGTGTGTCATAGAGAAATACGATAGCAATCTACTAAAGATAGTAAGTTGTGATTTTGGCACAAATTTTCCAAACAATACAAACATATTCTCATTCTTGTCAAAAAAAAATTGTGCATGTGAATCTAGTATCCTCGAAGAGTGATATCATCACTGAAAAGGTAAATATATCCTTGAAAAGGTGCAATGAGTAGGTTAAGGTATGTATGTTATCCCATAAGTCATGCTTCTCCATCCAAATGAGGTGCTACATTACAAAATCACCCCTCTTAAGTCCACATCATCTTTTGAAAGGCTCACATCATCATCTAATGTTATTATGATGTAATTAAGGTAGAAGGTGCATATAACCCTCCATAAGGAGTCTATGTGATCAACACCATCAATCAACATCAAGAAAAGAGAATTTCCCGTCAAGAAATTGTAATGATATCTCGGGGTTGTTCAGACATCTAGGGGTTGCATTAACTCTCCAAGTCAATGCCCAAGGTACTGGGGTTGGAGGAGGGTCACATTATCTATGTTTGGTCCTCATTAAGGCCAACGCTCCTTAAAGGGGATCCAATTTCCATAATAAAGGGTCCCATGTAATTAAGGAATGTAAATCATGACATCCTCTTCAAAGTGTTGGAAAATCATGACTTATCCCTCAAGGGATCTTATTTGCACATGTAAGAATCACCTAACACATACTCAAGGAATCAAGTGACATCAACATCATAGGTACAAGAGTTGTAAAATCATTAAGGTGGAACTTATTTAATGTTAAGGTCATTAAATTACTTCTCACAAAAATCATCTCAAATGTCCTATTAACTTATGTGCACAAGTTATTATATGTAGGTATGGGAGGGTTATCAAATGAACTTATTAGTTGTTGAGATTGCAACAAGATGATGAGCTTAGTGGAAAGAAGTCGCCTTCACTAAGTGGGCCCGCAGGCTATTTTTGGCGCAAAGTCTATTTTTAGACTATGTCTATTTTTAGACATATGGATCATATTCTATGAGTTGCAGGATGCTATTTGTGGATGGTTGGTCGAGTCGGAGAAAATAGATGGACTTCTATTTTTAGACATACTGGGCAGAATCTATTTTTAGATTGCCAGTCTAAAAATAGATATGTCGAATATTATTAGCTCTTAATAATATTTGGACTCTAAACATTATCTTATTCTCTTGGAGCACTTCAGTTAAGTGCACAGATGTGGCATAGGAGCTGACAGAAGGAATTGCGCTATTCCTGAGGGTTAAGTGGAGCTATTGCATGGATACTTCAGTTAGAACTCATGTGACAGAGTTTGGTGGAGTTGATTGAGGAGTTAATGGAGTTGTGTTCAGTTTAACTAATCTAAACATAGTTGAGCTATTTGTATCTAGTTTAACTGATTGATACAATTAGTGAGAGTGGTGTGAATTAATTATTAATTATTTCACTAATTATAAACTCATTAATCAACTAAAGAATGCATCAGTTAAATTCAGTGCATGGACAGTTTCAGTGGAGACCAGTGCAAAAATAGGTGAAAGAGCAGGTTAACTATCAGTTGTGACTATACTGTTTCTATTTGAAACACACAGTGATTGGAGAAGCCCATGAGGATTGCGCAGTACAAGCCAAGTGGTTTATGTTATTTAATGAGCCATCCCATAGCATTGATTACGCAATAGAGGTTGGCTATCAAGTGGCAAAAGATTGGAGCATGTGCTTTGCTAGATCTAGCTTGACAGTGTGTAGCAATTCGAGGTTGTGCTGAGAGCTTGTGAGGAGCTTTGTACTATGATTGTTACATGATCTCCATGACATATAATATTACACCATTTTTCGGTCATCTAACCCATTATCGTTAGATGAACCAGAGTACACCATGTAAGACCAATTTTACCCCAAGTAAAATGACTTTCACCACATTTGTTTACACTTCTTGGTCATATTTAACCCAAAGCAAGGTAATTAATTAAACAAATCATTATTTATTTAATAATTTCCTAAGAATAAGTTATTTAAATCATTATTTAAATATTATTCCTAGTTAAATTTGACTAAGTCATTTTTAAATAATTAAATAAACCATTATTTATTTAATTATATTCCCCTCATTTACCTTAAATAATAAATAAATCATTTATTTATTTGTTATTTATAAATAAAGGAATTGACCCAAGTCAAAAACCCTTTTCCCTCCAACAAATATAATAAAATATTCCTAAAGGGTGATTCTAGAAAATGTTTAATAATATTTTATTCATGCACCAGGATGTAGAACACCTCAATATTTTGTTATAAATAGGAAGGTTTTTCCCATTCATTAGTCACCTTCATTGCATTGGATCACACTAGATCTGCTTTTGGTCACCATTTTGCATTTCTCTTTTATGAACTCCCATTGAGTTCCATGTTTTGTTTTCCACAATAGTTAGAGAGAGAGACCATTAATCTGAAACACTGAGGACTTCCAAGAACCCAGCCCACTGAGGAGAACCGGAAAACACCTTTCTTGTTTTCCTCTCAGGTGCCCCATTCTTTGATATAATAAAAAAGATTCTTTTAAACATATGTGTTTTTGTCTTGTCCATTGGTGCTTGTACTTTATTTTACCTGCTTAATATCTTCCATATATAGATCTAGATGTATGCAGCCTATTACAGATCTTAATATGTTTTTCAGCCATAACTTATGTTAGGGCTACTTGATATGCGTAGCTAAAGTGAGTTTTTTATGACGAAAAATTCATGCTAACAATTGGCGACTCCACACGGGTTTTCTTTTGCAACCACTGTCGTTTTCTATTTTCCTGCATATCCAGTTGTTTCAGACCCTAGGGTTTCTCTACAGTTTTTTGTTTTTCCTATTTTTATGCTAGTTTTTTCCTTTAAAACCCTCAAACATTCAAATTTCTCACTTTCGTGTGTTTTTGGCCTTATTGCGCAGGTGACCGACATCAGCTACAGCTGAGACGACACAATTTTCTGAAATCTGCCGCAACCAGCCCTGGATCTGCAGGTCGCACTTATCTTCCCAAAAAGTGTGACCTAGCCTTGAGGTCGCACTTTTCTACCCTAAATCTACGACCTGGCCTGAAAACAGGCCCAAACCTGTGACCTGCAATTTTTTCTGCAATCTGCCAGCGCTTTTTTTGGGTTTCACTGAGGCTTCTGTCAGGGTTTTCTAGCCTTTGTCCCTACCTGTTTAGACCTGTTGCTGATCTATTTCACTCACCTAAGTGGGACTCTTGACCCTTAGGGCTTTAGTTCCCTCCACTTTTTGTGGGAGAGTTTGCTGCTGTTTGAATTTCCAGAAGTTCCAGCTTTATTTCAGATCCGATACCTCCTGTCCCAGATCCTCACAGGTCAGCTTTTCTTCCCTTTCTATACACTGCCTTTCGCTTTATTTGGGTCCTACTCTAGGGTCACCCCTTTGACCCCCTCTTTTTAGCTGATCTCCTATTTTCTAGCAGCAACCTTGCCCCTATCTCTTTGCTACTTTCTACACCACTTTCCAGCAGATTTCTCCATTAGATCCCAGTCCCCACGGACCTTCGATCTATTTGTCTCTTGTCAGCGTGCTCTACCCCTTTTAGCCTAGTTTTGAGAGACCCACCTTCTTGGGTTTGTTTGCTGCCATTTTAGTTGTTAATTTTATGTTCTTCCAGTTTTATTTAATGCAGATTTCTTTTCCGTTACGCATCACACTTTTCTTTTACTCTCAAAACGTCATGGTTTAATGAATTAAAATTAACGCACGCCACACACTGACCCTAAGTGAAGAAGCACCTTGTTAACACCGCCTGGAAAAGACTCTAAAATTAATCGACACTGCACCTCCTTTCCCTTGTCACGTCTTGCGTTTGCACCTTGCTGCCCTTGTCGGTCGTTCTTCTTCCCGTCATCATTGCGCCTCCAAGGCGTTTCTCCCGGCAACTTCTTGGCCTTCACCCTCAGTTTCCAGTTGGTCGACTTCCTCCCTCCCGTCGTCATCGAGTAAGTCCTCCCCTGAGTCCGCCCTACAACTCGTCCTCTGATTGTTCAGGTTCTCCCCATCCTTCTGGTTCTTCCCCTTTCACCTTCACCATGTCTAGTTCTGGACCTAGCCCTAACCCCAGTTCTTCTACCGGGTCCACCTCCAGTGGAACCACTACGGGACCTACCTCGACTGCCCCATTACTACCGTATATGGCCGGCCTTAGTCTCCCTGACTTCAATCAACTTATCAAAAAACCTATCCACCCCGATGTCAGTTGGCCTGCTATGCCAACCAAGATCCCCTCCGACATTCCCAAGTTCGAGGGCCTTGCTAGTGAAGATCCCTCTAATCATATCCGATCTTTCCACATGTGGTGCTCCTCTAATTCCATCACCGATGACTCCATTCGTCTTTGTTTATTCCAACGCACCCTTACCAGCGACGCATCCAAGTGGTATGTTGACCAAGCCACTTCTTCCCATACCACTGTTGCCACCATTGCCCAAGCCTTTTTGTCTTATTTCCAGCTCCCTCTCCGCTACGACACTGGCACCGAACTGTTGACCTCCTTTCAGCAATCCTCTTCAACCCGTCTCTCCGCTCATGTTCAAGAGTGGCGAAGACGACGAAGCTTATGCTGTGCTCCCCCCTTTGAATATCGCGTGTACATGGATTGGTTCCTTCGCACCCTCCTACCACCCATTAGAAAAGATGTCGCATCCCATTTTCCGCAAACCAAAGAAGCCACCCTTCAAATCGCCTTGAAGTATGATCCCATTTATGCTCAATCCGGTTATGTGTATACCGTCCTTCCTAACCTCCCCAAACCTGGTGGTCCTAACGCCTCGGGCACCTCTCATTTTGCTGATGGAATCGTCGGAGCTCTGTCCCACACCACTGCCCAGCCTCTTACTCCCTATGGTTTTTCCCCCGGAGGGTCCAGCACTTCTAGCACCTTTCCCCCTCCCGGAAACATGTACCTCAATATGGCCCCTTCTCCCCCTTATCCCTATCCTCATCCCAGTGTCCCTACTCCTCCTGCTTTCAGATCTCCCACTCCCTTACCTCTTCTCCCCCCGCATTTACTCCCCCCCACCGGACACGTATTTGTGCAACAAGGGGCGCCTCCTTCTCGACGGAGGTGAGGCAATCCATCCACCCCTGGCAATCATGGACCCATTTCTCCCAGTCTGGACCCTAACACTGCCAACCAGTCACAAAGCTCTCAACCCAAGCCCGACCGACCGCTCCGCACCAATAAGCCCTATTCATGTTGCGGTGTTTATGGTCATTACACTCAAAATTGTCCCCTATTACCTCAGATGCGACAAATGTGCGAATCCCAACCCACCGTGCGGGGTCAACATTCCTCCCCGACCACCTCTCCCCATCCAACCCCTGTCCAACCTGCCGTGTTCACCGATCCTTTCCCTCAGTAAGGATTCGTAGCTACTCAATCACCTCCTGCCCCTAACACAACTCAAAATTCCCCTTCTGGCACCTCTGATTATCAAATTCTCATGATGGCCTCTGACCCCCCTCTCACTGTCGACCTTAACCTCCAAACCCGATCTAGTCTATATTCCCCACCTCCCGTTTCGCCTATCGCTGAGTCCCCATCATCAAGTTCTACAGAGCCTCTATCGACACCCAAGTGTCCCTTACAAATCCCTCCCCCCAAATTTGAGGTTCACACAAAAATTCCTAAGGGTTCCTTACGCCGAAATGCTGCCTCTGGTCGGGCTACCCATTCCTACAGCACAGTGGATGATCTGGCACAATCTCCGGCTGCCATTTCAACGCTGGAACTCCTCTAGTCATGTCCTTCTCAAAAGAAAGCTCTACTATCTGCCATGGGTGCTGTAGATCCTGCTGATGACCTGTTAATTATTTTTGATGCCCGTCAGTCTGACCACCCCCCTCTTCCTCCTTCATTTGCTTTCCAAATCCCCGTTAAAATCCGAAACACCAATGTCGCTCGCTGTATCATTAATGAGGGGGTATCTACCTGTGTAATGTCCGCTTCGTTTTGGAAACAACTCGGATCTTATGAGCTAACCCCTTCCACCATCACCCTCCGTGTGTGGGATGGCCATGCCTCCCAGCCCATTGGTCTTTTTCGTAACTTCCCTATCACCCTCGCCGGTAAGACTGTCTGTGTCGACATTGAAGTTATCAACGCCCCTCTTGACTACAACATCCTTTTGGGGCATAGTTACACATATGCCATGTCTTCCATCCCATCCGCAGTCCACCGCAAAAAAATTTTCCCCCATAATGGCAAGATAATCACCATTTACCAGTTGTCGTATCATAAACCTAAATCCCAGACCTCACCTGAGTCCACCATCTCTACTGTCACCAACAAGCAAACTGTTGATTCTTTGACAAGCGTCTCCCCCGGCATCTACAAAAACTCCTCTTTGTTTGGCACCTTCCCCGATCCTCCCCCTCCTCCTATCTCTGATCCTAGCTCGGCAAATGTCTGCATGATGCAATCCTCCCAGGCTGCCCTCCCGCACCCTGCCTCGGCTAGTCAGCAACCTCCATCTTATCCACAACACCCTGCTCCTAGCCCTTCGCCTCAGTTGACTCAACCCCTTCCCCCGGGCCCTCCCCCTCTCCCTCACACTCTGGAACCTCCTTACCCTCCTGAATCAATTCCCTCCAGCCTTCCCCCATCTCGGAACCGTTCCCCCAGGCCATTTCTCTGCCGGTCAAATCCCTTTCCTAGGTCCCCCTCCCGAAGTCTATTCGGTTCCCGTCATGGCCACCCTGTCCCTCCCTAATTTAACATTAGGAATACCGATATGGTATCTTAATCCTCCCACCGAGACCCCTCTCGGCCACCCTAAACCATACATTGTTGTGACACCAGTTCAACCGATTCCCGTTGCTCCTCCCACTACTACGATACCTCTAGCACCGTTACACGACCCTCCTCATGCTGAGACTGCTACAAGTAAGAAAAGAAAAACTCGCAGGGGGGCATCCAAAGATAAAGCCACCACTCCCGATCCTACTCCTCCTCCAACCACCAAGCCTTGCGCTTTATGTGATGCTGTCGGTCCCGCCACCCATACTTGTCCTGAGTTGCCCCGTATACAACCCATGGTCAAAGTCGCGTTTCCTCATTCGTCAGCCCCGGAAACCTCGATTCCCCCCACCCCCATAACCAAGAACCCCAAGACCCTTCGCACCAACAAACCCTGCACTTTATGTGGTGTCCATGGCCATTATTCTCATCATTTTCCTCACCTCACGCATTACCGTGCCTCTTTAGAGGTCATTCGCGAGTATGAAGTGGAACAAAATCAATCCGCCTGGCCCATTCTCGCTCAGTATGCATCGAGTTTACTCGAGGATCCTCCGGCCACCATTGACATCCCTCCCCCTGATGTTGAGATGTCCGAATCTGCTGCTCCTCTCTTATACCTATCCTCATCTGCCCAACCTTCGAAGTACATCCCCTCCGTATCCACTCCGCCTGTTTCGCCTGATCCCCCTTCTGCGCCATTCTTGGACTCCTCATACTTTGAACATCTCGTCACTTTCCCTTCCGTCATTCCCCCTGACGCCCCGTTTCTGCACCTTTCTTCCCGGACTGATGATTTCGGTAGCTTTGCAGCCTCCCGTGGTTTTCGCCCTCACTCCCTATCTCCCCCCAATCCTGATGTTCCCATCCATATCTCCGAATTACTTCACAACATGAGCCCTCGATTCTTCTCCCCTCTCTTGTCTCGTGTTGCTATTCGATTAGCTCCATCATCCACACTTTACATTGGTTATGCCAATGGCGCCAGTCGCTATTCCCACCACCTCGCTTCAGCCACCTGGGCCATTTTTACCCCCATGCATACCCTTGTTCTTGCACATGGGTTTGCATTGGTACCACCACCAATAATCAGGCTGAGTATGATGTCGTCCATGGTCTCTTAGCTGACGCTCTCTCTCATCGCATCCTCCATCTGCACATGTATCTCGATTCCCTGATTATTATCCTACAACTTAATGGTGTCTACCGTGTACATCATCCTACCCTGTTCAGACAGTATTTACGGGTGAAACTTTTAATTTGTGCATTTAGATTCATTTCATTCAAACACATCCCTAGAAGTCACAATCACTATGTAGATCAGATCGCAAATCATGTCCTAGATTGGCATTTATCACATACAACACAATAGCCTCCACCAAATGCACATAAAACTCATATATATATAACATGTGTTTTAAATTCCATACACTTTGAAACATATGACATGCCCATAGCATGTTACAAAAAACCACTACTACAAAATGGGGGGCACCACTTGCCCCTACATACACACTGGGGGGCACCACTTGGCCCACGCCTAATCCCGCTCTAGCGGATCCCGAGCCAACGACTCTGCTCCCGCAACTCGTAGATCACGCACCGTTTGACCAGCCATCACCATGCGTCACATGATCCCTCGCCATTCCAAGGGGAGTCCAATATCTAGCTCTATGTATCGGTCGTCTAAATCCTGCAAACCACGCTCCGACACGCCGGTCAAAAATCCCTCACATCTACGACGGATACCCTCCACCAATGCGGCCATCTCTTCATTCTGTCCTATGCTCGATCCACCGGCACCAATAGCTCCTGCTGCTGCAGGACGCCCCATATATCCGGCCGGTTTTACCAGAGCTATATCTGCATCCCACACAATATAACAATTAGTGCCATGTATGCTAGTCACTAGCTATAAAAATAACATAACAGATTAGTTGCTTTTCACTTACCATCGGGGCCCCATACTTGCCCAGGCGGTAGTGGCAAGTCTGAATCTCCCCAGTAACTCATCCCACTAAAGGGATAGTCATCTATGTATACTGGCATCTAATCCCAATGCGTAAACAACTCTGGTCGAAACACCCTTCCGACCGCCCCCCCTCCTCCTCTACTCAGTAGCCGTCCCCACCTACGCATCCGGGGCTCTCTCGGGCCCCCATCCAGCAACTGTATCCGAGGTCATAAAGTCAGGATCTTCTCAAAGAAGAAAGAGCACAACACCGTCCCATACGCACAATCATGATTCACCTGTCGCTTACATAGCAACAACTGGCGTTTTAGTGCCACCAACATCATCTGGGCCCACCCATAGTAGGTCCCACCCAACACACTCTCTACAATCATCATCTGTCCTCCAGTGATGTGATGGAGCGCCTGACTACCCAAGACCCGCAAAACCGCTGCGGCCACTGCTCGGGTCTCCAACCTCTGTAGATCCCCAATAGATATCTGATTCCCCTTGAATCGGACACTCGGTCGACAATGTCGATCGACAAACTCCATAATGTTACGCCCCCGCGGTAACACTGGCTGCTTATTCCCCACCATCCCCAATGGAGGGAGACCAGTCAAGAAATACAAGTCATGGACCGTCAGCTCGATCCTGTGCCCCTGCACTACAAAACTCTCATGATTTGGATCCCAATAACTGACAATCCGGGCCAACAAGGGCTCACCAGCCCTCATTAATGGGTTCTCCAAAAATTTCAGCACCCCAAACCTAGCCAATGCACGACGGACACCCGGATCCGCTTCAATCTCTGTTCGCAATGCACCCAGATCTCTTTCTCTCCATTTGACCAGTATATCTGCCATATCTGTACAAAACCAACATCTTTGTCAGTCTATAGATCATCATTACTGGATTAGTTCACATCAAAACTAAAATCTCAGCCCAAAACAGCACTGAAATCCCCTCCCCTTCACAGGTCGCACTTTTCAGGCAAATCCTGGGCCAGGTCGCACCTTTCAGGCCAAAACCTGCATCCCAGGTTGCATTTTTTGCCCCAAAAAGTGCGACCCAGCCATGAGGGTGAAGTAGTTCCAGTTACTGAGAATTTAAGCCCTAATCTGAACTTTGAATCCATCAAAAACAAAGAGTAGGATTAGGCCTCTTACCTGCAACTGACGAATCACGATTCTAACGGTCGTTTTGTCCACTACGATCGCCGCAAGAATTAGGGCCTTCTCTCCTCTCCACATTCACCACAGCGACACAAGCAAATGAATGATTTTTGGAGGGAAAGTGCCTTATTAGAAGAAAACCTCTGCTTTTTCTTTCGCCAATTGCGACCCAACCGTAGCTCCGTTCGACAAACCGTTTGCACCATTGGAAAGCTCTCACCGAGCACTACAATGGGTATCTATTGGTTTTTCATCTTTTGATACTTCACCAGGACACATTTTGTCTATGAAGGGTCCCCCCATTTCTCTTCAAAACTGAATTTCTTCACTTACAACACTTGTAATGGGGGCACCACTTTGCCTCCTTACTTGTCCTTGAATGTGATGATTTTCGTCATGAGTTACCCCATTGTACTCATGCTTTCACCAGTCCCCATTGGACCTTTCATTCACGGCAGCACCCTTGCATCGCCCTTGTTTAGAGCATATACATAGATTCCACCCCCCTCCATACAGTATGTGTCTGTTTCCTCCACATCCCTACATTATGTTTATCATCCTTCCCCCTCCCTACCATTACGACAGCTGCCACCCACAACATTCATACCCCCTATGCTCTAATAGGGGAAGTCACCCATCCACTCCTTCGTATTCCCCCTTCCATCATCATCATCACTACCTCTATGATCGTTGCTCTAAACCTCCTTCTGTCGACATCAGCTTATCTTCTTTGGCAGCCAGGTCCAAGGGGCAGTCGCTCTTAGTTCGTGCTCTTAATTCAACCTGATCGTGATTTATATGTTCGATGATTCAATGATGCTGCCGCAATCCGTCATGATTCCTGGGTGTGTGTGAGATGTCCCAACCCTCATGAGGGGGTGGCCCTCCAAGTAGCCCCCCACACGCCCAGGTGACTTTGTCACTTCAGTCCTTGATGCAGCTCCTCTCATTTGACGCTCTCGGCCTCCATCTCTTGCAGCACATTGTCGACTTCCTTGTATCTGTCAGAGTTTGTGAGCCCTTCCCCGTGTGTAGGGGGCATATGGGTCTATTTGTATATCCTGTATTACATTATTATTGTATAAGTCCTGACGATTATTCCAGGCATAGCATGTATATGGGAGTCATTGTTCTATCGTTTCTGGCTCATGTTATGGCCAACACCTCTATCCCTATTGCGTTCCGTGGTTTTCCGGGCGCTTTTTTCTTTTGTACTATTGTTTTGGCGGGCATAGGTATGCCTCCCTCACTTCCTTTCGCATTAGTACCACCTCATACATTTGATACTTGTTGCACCTGTAAGTCTCGTCTCCTCAGGGTCTAGTCCTTCACACACTTTAGATTACCATATAGTCCTCTCTCTCCCTTCCATTTTACCACCTAATGATTGAGTTCTTACAACGTGCTTTGGTCATACGATTTGATCCTAACACTCGTACGTTGGGGGGCAATCTGTTACACCATTTTTTGGTCATCTAACCCATTATCGTTAGATGAACCCAAGTACACCATGTAAGACCAATTTTACCCCAAGTAAAATCACTTTCACCACATTTGTTTACACTTCTTTGTAGAAATTTTCTGAATAATGATTAATTATTCACCGAGACTATCCTGATCACATACAATTCGAATTTATATGCAACACATAATCTCTTCCACTCAACTCAGATCATCACACATGCGGAAATAAAATCAAGCGATAACACACCAAATCATCATACACATTAACACAGTATGTATGGGGAAAGCTTATAGCTGAAAACCCCGCAGCTATTGTGCATATTATAATGGAGAAATCAAGTAACAAACTCAGTACAATACTCCTCACAAGTACTCAGTACTTTCTCATACAGTTACCCACAATCTAGCTCAGTTTTGAACAGGTTACTGGTTCAAAACTCACCGCCAATTGCCTTGCCTCTATTGCGCAATCATGGCCTATCTATATAGAGATCCAAGGTTCGAATCTCCTTGGATTGACTGCGCAATTTTCATGGAAAAATCCTCCAAGTGTGGTGCAAATCTCATGCACAATTGATGTCGCCACTGATAGCTAACTCCACCCTTTCATCTACCTCTTTCACTGGTCTCCACTGAACTGATCATGCACTGTAGTGAACTGATGTGTTCTTGAGTTGAATAATGAGTTATTAATTAATGAATTAAATATTATTTAATTCACTCCACTCATAACTAATTGATTAGCTAGTTAAACTAATCTCAACTAGTTCAACTAAAATAAACAGAACACAACTCCACTATCTGTCTCATTAACTCCACCAAACTTCTGCCACTGAAGTCCTAACCGAAGTCAACCATGCATGAGCTCAATACCCCATAAGAAAAAGCGTATTTCCTTATGGCAGTTGCATGTGCCACATCCGTAGCTCAAACTGAAGTGCTCCAAGAGAGTAAACTGATGTTTAGAGTCCAAATATTATTAAGGGTAAATAATATTTGACTTCCATATTTTTAGGAGAGGCAGTCTAAAAATAGCCTTCGACCTCTTCGACCTAAAAAAATAGAGTCTCATCTATTTTTACCAACATGACCAATGCTCCAAGAATCTCAAACTGGAATCCTCGAACCATGCTCCATATGTCTAAAAATAGACATAGTCTAAAAATAGACTTTGCGCCAGAATTTGCCTGCGGGCCCACTTAGTGAAGGCTACTTCATTTCACTAAGCTCCATCATCTTGCTGCATTTTCATAACATTCTTGGTCATATTTAACCTAAAGAAGGTAATTAATTAAATAAATCATTATTTATTTAATAATTTCCTAAGAATAAGTTATTTAAATCATTATTTAAATATTATTCCTAGTTAAATTTGATTAAGTCATTTTTAAATAATTAAATAAACCATTATTTATTTAATTATATTCCTCTCATTTCCCTTAAATAATAAATAAATCATTAATTTATTTGTTATTTATAAATAAAGGAATTGACCCAAGTCAAAAACCCTTTTCCCTCCAACAAATATAATAAAATATTCCTAAAGGGTGATTCTAGAAGATGTTTAATAATATTTTATTCATGCACCAGGTTCTAGAACACCCCAATATTTTGTTATAAAAAGGAGGGTTTGTCCCATTCATGAGTCACCTTCATTTCATTGGATCACACTAGATCTGCGTTTGGTCACCATTTTGCATTTATATTTTATGAACTCCCATTGAGTTCCATGTTTTGTTTTCAGTAATAGTTAGAGAGAGAGACCATTAATCTGAAACACTGAGGACTTCCAAGAACCCAGCCCACTGAGGAGAACCGGGAAACACCTTTCTTGTTTTCCTCTCAGGTGCCCCATTCTTTGATATAATAAAAAATATTCTTTTAAACATATGTGTTTTTGTCTTGTCCATTGGTGCTTGTACTTTATTTTACCTGCTTAATATCTTCCATATATAGATTTAGATGTATGCAGCCTATTACAGATCTTGAGATGTTTTGCAGCCATAAATTATGTTAGGGCTACTTGATATGCGTAGCTAAAGTGAGTTTTTTACGACGAAAAATTCATGCTAACATATAATATACAGATATTTGGGGGTTTTCATCTTTAAGATTTCTCATGAAATACTGTGTTCATATGTGTGATTGTTTGTGGTTTTAATGTGTGCATGCAATTGATTTTATTTCCGCAATTAATGATCAATGGTAGAAGAGATTTTGTATTATGCATGAAGCTAAAATAGTGTATGATCAGGAGAATCTCGGTGAATAACATATCAGTTATTCAAATTTCTACATGGTATCAGAGCAATATTTATCATTGGAGCAATTGCAAATTGAAGCGGTTGAGTTTTGTGCTGGTGGAATTCGAAGTTGCAGCAATGTTTTCTTGGTGTCAAAGTTGAGATGTCTTTAAACGGATTGCGATTTGAGTATGCCCTTGAGGGAAGCTCTAATTATATTGCATGGAAGGACAGGATGGAGGCAGTGCTTGATGACAATGGGTTGATGGAGTTCATAGATGCAGAAATTCCAAAACCTACTTCTAGTGATGCTGCCATACTTGACGCATGGAAAAAGAAGACAACAAAGTGTCGAAGGATTATGTTGGAAGGTGTGAAGGATCACATAATATCCAGCCTTCATGGTAAGGCTTCTCCATTCTTGATGTGGAAAGCTTTGACAGATTTATTCCAAAGCAAGAGCGACCAGAGGAAGTTGGCACTCAAGGATAAACTCAGAAACATAAAAATGGAGAAAGGTGACAGTATGCCCAAGTACCTCACGAAGTTCGTCCAATGCAGGGATGAGTTGGGAAGTGTGGGGGTTACTGTTGATGACAAGGAATTGGTGAGCTTGGCTCTCCTTGGGCTTTCGAAGAGTTTGCATTCCTCTCAGGACTTTGTCAATGGTCGGGAGAAATTGCTAGGATGGGAGCGACTTTGGTCAGATCTTGTGCAAGAGGAGATAAGGAAAAGTACCAGGGACAGATCTTCATCAAAGAACTCTGATGAAGAGAATTTTACTTTGGCTGCCAAAGCAAAGAGGGGGAAGAGCAAGAAGCATGCTTCTCAATCCGGTGCGAAAGGCAAGAAGCAGGACATGTCCAAGGTGAAGTGCTTTCACTGTCACCAACACGGAAATTACGCCACAAATTGTTCACAGAAGAAGAAAAATAAGCAGGCTGCTAGGACTGCAGCTGGAGAGGCCTTAGCCTCACATTTTGAGCTGGATTTTTCGCTAATCACATGCTTGGTCTCAAGTGTGATGGTTTTAGTGTGGTTTCTTGACAGTGGTGCATCTTTTCACATGACAGGGGATCGAGATTTGTTCACTGATCTAGATGAGAAAGATCTTGGAGTGCACATCGAGATGGGCGATGATGGTAGATACAGTGCGACCGGTATCGGTACCATTTCCTTTGAGAGGGAGTCTGGTAAACCCTTCATATTGAAGGAAGTGATGCATGTTCTAGGATTGAAGAAGAATCTTATCTCTGTGGCGATGTTAGAAGACAAGGGATATGATGTTGTCTTTAGCGAGGGAAAGGCTTTCCTGCGTAGTAAGGCAACTAGTGAGACCTGGAGGATCGGGGTTCGAGTTAAGAACCTTTATCAATTGTAGGTATATGGCTGCGCAGCAATGGCAAGCAAGGCAGAAGGAGTGGTGAGCCGGGATGATGGCGAGTTGTGGCACCGGAGATTAGGCCACCTTCACCATGGAGCTTTGAAGATACTGCAGCAGATTTCTACTGGGCTTCCTAAGGGTACTCTTGCGTAGTCATATCAGTGCAAGGGATGTACCTTGGGAAAATTTGTGAAAGCCACCTTTCACGAGAAGGATGGTCGCGCCATGACGATCCTTGAGAGAATTCACACAGACGTGTGTGTACCTTTCTCAGTAGCTTCGACAGCAAAGCACAGGTATTATGTGATATTTGTTGATGATTTTTCTCGTAAGTGTTAGGTCTTCTTCATGCCGAAGAAGAGCGAGACATACTCAAAGTTCTGTGAGTTCAAGGCACTGGTTGAGAAAGAATCGGGGAAGTAGGTGAAGGCTCTTAGGAGCGACAATGGTGGTGAATTCATCTCTGGAGAATTCAAGGACTTTTGCAACGCAGAAGGAATTCAAAGAGAGCTCATAGCACCTCATAACCCACAACATAACGAGGTTGCTGAGCGGAAGAACAGAGCGATCGTGGGTGCTGCACGGGCAATGTTGCATGATCAGAGCCTTCCCATACACTTGTGGGCTAAGGCATGCAATACTGCAATATATGTGCAGAACCATTGTCCTCACAGGTTTCTTGGCATGAGTACACCCAAGGAGGCATTTTCTGGTCAGAGGCCTGATATTTCCCATTTGAAGATTTTTGGTTCACCTGTTTACATTCATGTGACGAAGGATGCCAGGAAGAAGCTAGAGTCGACTGCAGAGATTGAGATATTTGTGGGGTACACTGATACACCCCACAACTATTGTGTGTATTTTCCAGACAGTCGCAAGACTGTTGTGCGATGGGATATCAAATTTCATGAGGAGAAAGCCATGAAGTATTCGCTTGAGAGGGAGCCACACTTGCATGCAGATGAGGAGCTATTAGTTCCTAAGGATGAGCCTCAGGATGTGGATCAGCCACAAGAGGAGGTTCATGGAGTGGAAGAGACCACTCAGGCAGCGCCAACCATCAGAGGGCGGAAGCGCACTACAGAAGCTAAGCGACTAGCTCAAGATGCAGAGAAGGTTGTAGGAGTACCTACATCACAGCACAGACAGAGATAGTCACCTGACCGGTATACTGGATACATGGCTCTTATGAGCAAGTGTATCGTGATAGAACCATCCTCTTTTGAGGAAGCTGTGGAGGACCCTGCATGGGTAGATGCCATGGTGGAAGAGTATGATTCGATTATCAGAAACAGTGCATGGGAGATTGTCCCGAGGCTGGAGGAGAAATCAGTGGTGGGTTCAAGATGGATCTACAAAGTGAAGCAGGCAGCTGACGGGAGTGTGGATAAGTACAAGGCAAGATTTGTTGCCCGATGCTTTTCACAGATTGAGGGGATCGATTATGAGGAGACCTTTGCACCTGTCGCAAGGTATTCTTCCATATGGACGATTGTTGCTCTCTCAGCACAGATGGGGTGGCACATTCATCAAATGGATGTGAAGACTGTGTTCCTCAACAGAGTCATTGAGGAGGAGGTGTACATAGAGCAGCCCGAAGGTTTTGAGATCTTCAGCAGTGAGTCGCATGTGTGCAGGCTCAAGAGAGCGTTGTATGGGTTGAAACAAGCACCTCGTGCTTGGTACACATGGATAGATAGTTATTTCACCAGACTTGGATTCGCCAAGAGTGAGGCAGATCCGAACCTATACCAGATAGTGGTGGAGGGTAAGTTGCTGATCATTGTACTTTATGTAGATGATTTGATTTTGACAGGTGATGAGCTGTTCATACTCTCATGCAAGGATGATCTTGCAAAATAGTTTGAGATGAAGGACTTGGGCCTCCTTAATTATTTCCTGGGATTGGAAATTTGGCAGCGTAGTGATGGACTGTTTGTTTCTCAAGGCAAGTATGCCCGGGAGATATTAGAGAAGTTCAACATGCATTGCTGCAAGCCTGTTGATACTCCTCTTCCTAGTGGATGGAGGAAGGAGGATGCTACTTTGGCGAAGGTAGTGGATGCCACTGTTTATCGACAGTTGGTGGGGTCACTTATGTATCTGGTCAATACACGACCCGACATATGCTATGTTGTGAACCAGCTTTCACAAGCTATGGTTAAGCCTAACAAGCTCTTCTGGAAGGAAGGAAAGCATGTATTGATATATCTCATAGGCACATCAGGATATGGATCATGGTACAGACAGGAGGATGAGTTGAGGCGGCATGGCTTCATGGATCGGTATCATCATATCAGAGATTGTGTGCAGCGGAAGATCATGTTACTTTCATACATTCCCATGGAGGATCAGGATGTTGATATCTTAACGAAGGTGCTCACCAGGAGAAAATTCGAATACCACAGAGGCAGGATAGGGGTGGCAGATAATCTGTATCTTGTTGAGAGGGAGTGTTGAGATTTCAACAAGATGATGAGCTTAGTGGAAAGAAGTCGCCTTCACTAAGTGGGCTCGCAGGCTATTTTTGGCGCAAAGTCTATTTTTAGACATATGAATCATATTCTATGATTTGCAGGATGCTATTTGTGGATGGTTGGTCAAGTTGGAAAAAATAGATGGACTTCTATTTTTAGACATACTGGGTGAAATCTATTTTTAGATTTCCAGTCTAAAAATAGATATGTCAAATATTATTAGCTCTTAATAATATTTAGACTCTAAACATTGTCTTATTCTCTTGGATCACTTCAATTAAGTGCACAGATGTGGCACAGGAGCTGACAGAAGGAATTACGCTATTCCTAAGGGTTAAGTGGATCTATTGCATGGATACTTCAGTTATAACTCATCTGACAGAGTTTGGTGGAGTTGATTGAGGAAGTTAATGGAGTTGTGTTCAGTTTAACTAATCTAAACATAGTTGAGATATTTGTATCTAGTTTAACTAATTGATACAATTAGTGAGAGTGGTGTGAATTAATTATTAATTATTTCACTAATTATAAACTCATTAATCAACTAAATAATGCATCAGTTAACTTCAGTGCATGGACAGTTTCAGTGGAGACCAGTGCAGAAATAGGTGAAAGAGCAGTTTAACTATCAGTTGTGACTATACTGTTGCTATTTGCAACACACAGTGATTGGAGAAGCCCATGAGGATTGCGCAACACAAGCCAGGTGGGTTATGTTATTTAATGAGCCATCCCATAGCATTGATTACGCAATAGAGGCTGGCTATCAAGTGGCAAAATATTGGAGAATGTGTTTTGCTAGATATAGCTTGATAGTGTGTAGAAATTCGAGGTTGTGCTGAGAGCTTGTGAGGAGCTTTGTACTATGATTGTTACATGATCTCCATGACATATAATATACAGATATTTGGGGGTTTTTAGCTTTAAGCTTTCCCATGAAATAATGTGTTCATATGTGTGATTGTTTGTGGTTTTAATGTGTGCATGCAATTGATTTTATTTCCGCAATTAATGATCAATGGTAGAAGAGATTTTGTATTATGCATGAAGTTAAAATAGTGTGTGATCAGGAGAATCTCGGTGAAAATTATATCATTTATTCAAATTTCTACATTAGTTGTTTCCAACCCTAAGGGGAGGAACAGTTCCTAGGTAAATTCTTTCAAATGATAGGTGTTATGGTTTGAGCTTTACTTGATCAAAGGTGTCATGGTATTTTAATAAGTTATGAAAATCATTTCCCATGAGCACCTTTGTAGAGGTAGCACTTAGAAACTTAAGTTTCCATCCCTTGCCTTTATTTTTCCAAGCCCCCATCTGCCTTTCTCTTTATTTAATTATCACTTTATCAGATTCCATATGTTCACTAAGAGTTCCTTTTACTTTAATAGGCATGATATGCGTGCATGCTCTTGGGGGAAATCGGCTATATAAGTGTGGGTAGAGACCAAAATTATAACTAGATTTTGTTTTCTTCATATACCTTTCCATTTTTTTGCATTTTGACATTTGTTTCATGATTTTTCTTTTCTTAAAACTGCATCAACCTCGGTTTGTTTCAACCCCTCGTTCTCATAGGATAATGCCAATGAGGAGCCAATATTAGCGACATATAGAAAATAATCAAAAGATGGGACAATAGACATGGGGGAATGATGTCAAATATTAAGTGTGAATAATATTGAGTGTTACCACCATCATAGCCTTCTATTTGTGCCCCTCCCAAAGAGTGAAATAAATACCCTAAGGGTGGTCACACCAGACTAGGGACTCTTGATAAGAACCAACATGAATCAAGGGAACAAGTACATGAGTGATAATGGTCTATAACCCAATTTAATTAATTTGTGATCCATACTAAAATATCTTAAACATTGAATGAAATAACTCAAATGAAAAAATGGTTAAAGTAGCTCACAATATATGATTGAACTCCATGGGATCAGTAGGCCAAATCAATGAGTGCACTAACAAGATAATGGCTGAGAGGCATCTAAGGCTACATATCGATGGATCATAGTAGGTTCTTGGTTGGAAAGTTGCGATGTAGGAAAAAAAATTCTCCTAGGGTTACCCATGTATGTGGATGGGTAACATCTAGCTCCCACTTAAGAAGATGTACTCACCATAAAGCGAATGATCCATGTGCTCGAATGAAGAGTGCATCAGGATCTCAATATCTTTAGTGCTTGCAAACATGTAATTTGCATCACTCCAACATTTTCTCAATTCTACAACAAACTATGAGTGGCATAGTAGTAGGGTGATACTGCCACCTTGGAATAGGAAAAATTATAAAAACTACATATCAAAATACAAATTAAACTACCATTTGTTTTAACAAATAAGGAAATAATTGTGTGATGAAATCAACATGACAAAAACAAGGAAGGATGAAAAATCAATATACATGAGAGATATCCTACCCTAATCGATACTAACATATCATAATTAATCAAGTGCCCGTATAAATTTTAAGAAGTTGACCACTAACTAGCAATAACAACTTCACCCCATCAAATTTAGTCAAGTAAAAGGAATCAACTCCAATAATTTCATAAACCTTGTATCGACTCTCATCTACTATCACCAAATTTCCCTTTTCAAATCCTTCAAATTTACATGATATTATATAGATCTAAATTTAAAATATTGAGATATAATTTTATTTCATGTGACAATGAAAAACTATAAAATAATAATAATAATAATAATAATTTCAATTTTTTAATTTAAAATTTTATTTTTAAAATTAATTAAGAAATTATAATGATAAGCTCCTATTTATGATAATGACTCTAATTTTAACAATATTGTAGGGCGATTTAATGGTATGTTAAATCCCTTTTCATTTAAATATGTCAACCCGGGTGTTTTGTAAACTTAGAAGCAAACCAAAATATATGGGACCTCAGATGAAATTTTTGTAGAAAGTTTGCTTATGATGGAAAGAAAGAAAGGAAATGCATATTACAAGTGTAACTAAGGAAAATTGCAAAAGAAATCACATGCAAGAAAATTGAATCAAATTCTAAGGGTGGAAGTTAGATTCTAAGGGTCGAATGAATGAATGCCATGGCCTTTCTAAAAACTTATAAACTAATCTTTGAAAAACTATAAGAAGAAAACTATGATAATCTAGAAAGCGGGTAAACTTAGAACAACTATTCATTTAGTTATCAAGCAGGAAAACTATGAGAACTGGTAAGCAAGAAATTTAATGATAACTAAAATGCAAATCTACTAGAAGCAAACTATGATAATCTAGAAAGCAGTAAATAGCAACTAGTGATTTAATTTTCAAGCAAACAAACTAAGATAGCTAGTAAGGAAGCAGTTTAATGACAATCAAATTGAATCTAGGAAAATAAATCACACTTGCAAAAAGTAAATCACATTTGCAGAAAGTAAAGTGTGTTTGCATGAAAGGAAACAACAGAAATTAAACTATGTTTCAGATGTATGTGAATTGTGGTTGATGGGGATCCCTCCATTCCTCAATGAGCACACATGAACAACTGTCACATCTTAAGACACTCATAACTCATTATTTGCAGAAAATGATATTACTCATGTTGAATAAACAATCATAAATTTGATACTATTGAATAATTGACTACTTGTTATCTTCCTTTGAAGGATTATCCTCCTATTTATACATGAATTAGGGGTATGTTCTCAATAAATGTAAATCCCTTAAATATCTACTAGATCCATACTTGTCTCAACTTATCCATAAATACTAGATACAAATCCCATGAGACATCAAGATCTCCATGATCTTTCTCCTTGGAATATGGTCCACCTCTTGAGTTGAAATTCTAATTTGTGATTGGGAGGCAAAGCAAGACCCTTCTAAAACCTCCAAATAAGCCTACACATGTCAGAAAACTCATAACACATATATATCTATATGAAACCATGTTAATTTCCTAGTTTTTAATCATAAATTCACTTAAAAATACATAAAATAAATAACTTTAGAAAATGATTATTCTAACCCATATGATCATGAATATGATTACTTGATGTAGGGTTTTAGGCTAGATATTTATGAAATGAGGTCTAAATGGTTATGAAATTATGGAAATATGGATGAAGATGGAAGACAACTTTGAGACTCAACATACCCCCAGCTGAATTTGTTGCATGTCCTCATGCAACTATTGCATTGATTCATTTGTCCATAATTTTATCTTCTTGAAATTCTTTGCTTCTTTGTGAGCTTTTGACTCGTATTGATTTTCTTCAAATTTTTCATCATCATATTCTCTTTTGCAAAGTGTAATACATTTGATTGCAACATATAGTTTTGATAGTTGGCTCTTGTGTGACAACCAAAATTTTTGAGCATTGGCTCTTATGTAACAATAATTTTATTTGTGTTGCATCAAAGTACATGAGAAAATTGAGAGTTTTATTTTCAACTCCCATAATAACTGTCAATGAATTGATAATTTTCTAAGCATATAATCTTTTGGAATCGTGCTGCAACAATAGTTGATTGCGAAGAATATGTGAGTTGGAATGAAATTAAAATGTTTGATGATGTATGACATGTGAATATGAATTGGTGTCCTTCCCCCAAACTAAAGGTGTTTTTCAGTTTATGACAAAATGAGAAAGGGAGTATAGAGGTGGTGAGGAATTTTCCATAATTACAATTTTAATATTTTAACAAATTGCATGACTAAAAATTAGAAAACAACATACCTTCACTTATCTTCGAATTGGATGAGTTGTGTTTACTGAAGAGTGTGGTTGTTGATGTTAGATAATGGAGTATGTAAACAAAGGAATTTTATATGCTTCTTTGTTCTCTTTGTGTTTATGACAATATTGGGATCTTTATTATTTTTGTTACAAATTCATTCCTGCTGAAACGATGTAATCTCTGATCATTACAAAACCCAATGGTACAATTCTAGTCATGCAAATAAATGTGTTGATGTAGAGCATGAAGAGAAGTCATTGGATTACCGGCCATTAATGAATGTCGTTAACCAAAGTGAGGAAAAATCACCATTAATGTCAATGAGTACCAGGGTACCTAAGTACATCTTGCGAAGTGCGAATAGTTGAGCTGATGTCGAGCCACTTGCAAGATCCAACAATCAAGGGACATTGATGTATTCCCATGATTGTTGGTGAGATAACTTGTCATTAAGGCATACAAGCCTCAAGGTACTTGAAAGATAACTCTAGCCTTGAACCTAGATTATGTGTTCATGTCAATAGGCCAAGACTTGTTAGAAGGGAGGCCTTAATGAATCCTCCATCATCTAACGCAAGCATAATACAATGATTTTGAAGGAATATGGATCGAAAAAAATTTCAGTGGATCAAAGTTTATTTTCCAAAATGAAAAAGGAAATGAAATGAATCAGCTTTGTATGGGATCTGAATGGTTTTATTACTTGGTCACGAGTTAGTGAAAGCGGGGCAGGAAAATGACTATGAAGGAAAATGAGATGAAGATTTTATTGACTGAATAAGTAGGAATCCAATGGTAAGACTTGTATTTGAAAGGTTTTGAAATGATATTATGGATCTGATCTATCCTTATTTATCCAAAATAATTTTCTCATGCTTTGGATATTTCATCGTTGATGTTGCCCTGATCATGTTCTTAAGAAATGTGGTATTTGAGAGACACTTTTTTCTTATGATCATTTGTTTGTCTTCCTGGAACCTGCAAAAACTTAGTACTTTTTCTAAAAAATGAAATGTAATATTATCAAAAGAGAGAGGTGATTAATCTCTTTATTTATGACATTTACACACACAAAAAAACAGAGAATTGGAACAAAACAAATTCAAGAAATAAAATCAAATGAATTTTTACCTTTTTCGAAACTAGTGCCTTAGGTTACCTATCATGCCTTGTCAGAAAAATCTTCATTATTTTATTGTTTCAAATTCTGATAAAAGCTTTCTCATTGTGTAGATTTCGTTGAGATCTTTCCAAATACATTTGAATCGTCAAAAATGTTTGAAATATTGTCATTGATGGCAAAGGATCAGAAAGGAGCAGCACCAGAAGTATAATTGAGGACAAAGGAGCATATCAGTATCAGCTGGAATATAAAGGAGAAATAAGGAAAATAAGGAAAAAGTACAGTGGAGGAGCAAAAAAGAGGCAAAGGAGCAACATTATGCAAAAAGGAGGCAAGGAGCAACAATGTGCAGCAAAGGGAAAAAGAGAGGCACAGGAGTATCATTAGAGGCAAAGGAGTAAGGCAGAGGAGCAGCAAAGAGGCATGGATCAACACTAGAATTATCATTAAGGAAAAGGAGTAGAGAGGAGCAGTAAAAAGGCAAGGAGCAGCATTAGAAAATTTATTAAGGATCAAAGGCAGAAAAGGCAGCAAGCTGGGTCAAGTCGTGAACATGTTGGGTGAATTTGAGAACGCATTGGGTCAAGTCGTGAACGTGGGCAAATTCTTGAATGAGCGGGTCGAGTCGTGCTATTTTAAGTTCAAAAAATCTCAAGAGTCAGACTTTTTGGAGTTTAGAATAGTGCACGAGGGCACGTGAATTTCAACGGGTCAAGTTGGAAAATGGAGAAAATCATGAACGCACGGGTCAATTCAACAAACTGGAGTCAAGTAGAAATGGACGATCATGATCAAGTCGCAGAAATGACAGCGAGAGAATGGACGCATTAGACAGAAGACGATTGGTGCACATCGCAATCGGTAACTTTTCTATTTACATGTTAATACCTTGTAATTTATTTAAGTTGCGATGTGAAGCATATCGCATATCGCATAAGATAAGGAGAACAGTTATGGTAAATGTTAAAAGGTGCGACGTGCGATAAGGTTTTTGTCGTGGTTTGCGAAATCGCAAAATCGCAAACATTGCAATGTGGTTAAAATCGTGATATTGCGATGGGCCGATTTCAGATTATGTGGTGATGATGTGGCAGTGACATGGCGATGATGTAGTAGTGATGTGGCGATGATGTGGCAGTGACGTGGCAAGGTGATGTGGCATGATGACATGGACCTGGCCCACATATCGCACATCACAAGCTTAGGAGGATAAGCGCTCAAGAATCATGTTAAAATGCTAAAATATGAGATGTGATACGAGGAGCGAACACAATGGAGTTACAAAGCCAAAGACTAAAGAATTAAAGTTTGGGTGTGGGACCCAATCAGATATTTCAATTCGCAAGCTTAGGAGGATAAGTGCCTAATAATTGTGTTGAAACGTCGAAGTGCAAAGTGCGATAAAGAGGACGGACGCGATGCAGGTCAACACTGAAGTTTAAAGGATTTCAAATCTGGATGTAAGGCATTTTTTTTAAGAAATTGCATCGGAGAATGGAAGAGTTGAATATAATGTAGAACCTCTCCAAAAATTCAGAAATTCGATAAAGGAGGTCGGATGCAATTTCATTTAGAAGTTCCATTGTAATACATTTCAGATCCAAGGTTCTCTGTGGATATGCTTGTTTACAGTCCTCCCCGGAAAAATGTTTCTTGTCCTCAAGCAACTGCAAAAGTAGATGCAAAGCCATCCATTCCCCCTCCAAATGGAATCCACATAAGGAAGGCCTCCTCCATTTGTTGCAATGTGTCATGCATGTTTGGTTCCAAAGTTGTCTCTAGAATGCATAGAATGACCTCCAACTGTTTGGTTAGATGTCCTCCTACCATCATGAAGTACCAAGTGAAAACCATATGATGTCCAACATCATCATCCATACATAAGATACATAAAATAAAGTGTTTCTACTCACAAAATAAAATTCCCATCTCACAAAGCATTTCTTCATCCCATGTTTCATGAAGTACATTGAGTATTAACATGCCGTCATCTTTAGCCCTGTTGGCCTTGTTGGTTCCAAGCATCATTCCAACATTATGCAAAAGAATAAATAGAGTCATATAGGTAGACGAAAGTTTCAAACCATATTCCCCCAATAGTAACCACCGAAGTAAGGCCCTTTGCTGCCATCCTCCATCTCCCCCATGCAAGATGGATAAGCCAAAATCCCCCAAAAGAAACCAAAGCAATAAGAGATCTTGCTGCCTTGTCACATCATCATGTGAATCATGAAGCAACAAAAAAAAATCGAATATCATATCATCCATATAAAAACAAACTCCATTATCACATATCATGAGAGTATTATGCCATATTACCAACAAAACAAAACACATAAACATGGGAGATGTCATGTGATGGCCAAAATCTCTCAAGGACAACCAAAATGAACATGTCTTCTTTTGTTGCATTCTATCATTGATACACAAGGCATGAATCATAAAATTATGAGCTATTGGGTGGTAACAATACTCACCCAATATCAGCCAGCACATCCATGCCTCCTTCTTCATTACATGAGTGTTTTTCAAGGCATGGATCAAAGAATTAGGGGCCTTTGGGTAGTAACAAAACTCACCCAAGAGAAACCAACGTAACCAAGATTCTTTCTGGCCCATGTCATATATTTGCAAGTGGTTATGCAACCCCTTTCTTATCATTTTCACCCACTCATCCCAATTTGGATGATGAATGATGTATTGCATAAACATGGTATCCCCCGTTTGTAGAATACCATCCTCCCAAAACTGTTGAAGAACCTTGCACTCCATGAAATGTTGAAGTGCACCTCCAATGAGATCTCTTGATGAGACCTTCATCTCATCCATGGCCTTCCAAATCCAATAAGGTTATGGAACTGCTGCAGGTAGAAGTCTCTCTTTGAGTTGTGGGATGCTCATTGAGAAACTGTCATCAAGAAAGGAGAAAAATTTTCTCATCTCGAGATGTCTACCATTTATCATCTTAAATTCATGAATGAAGCTACCTTCAGAATGATCCAAGAATAATGGGACTCCTTCATTATCACTGCTACTAAGTGACAGCTTTGTAGATCTGCATGGTAATACATATTTTGTCTCAAAGTAACGCACAATACTAATCTCATAACCAGTCATTGTACATAGGATCATGCTCATCCCTTCTTCTGACACTCTACACTTCAACTCAAAAGGTTGAATGTAGTCCATCAATGACAAAATAGGATATCTTTCCATCTCCTCCTTGATTATATCAAGGGTCCTCTGCGTTGTGATATGTTGTTGCTTCAAATCAGTAGTTTGTTCTAACCCTTGGGTATGCATTGGCCCTGATGGCATGTCCCCATAAGTTTCAATAAGATCTACTGAAACAATATGTGATGAATGTTTATGCATACCTTGGATCAACTGATGTGTGGGAACCTCTTTCCAAAACACAAGAGTTCCTCCAACTAGAACAATAATGTCTCCAATTGCTGGTAAGAGAGAGGGTTTCTCTTCTACCAATGTACCAACACTGGAATCTTCCTCCTCTTCCTCATGCATCTCTTGAATCATGCATGGGACTCTAAATGTCAAGAGCTCAAGACTATATTGCAAAGGTGAAAGTGTCTCTTCTCTGGATGCAAGTACTTCTACAATTGGTCGTGAATGTAGTGACTTCTTGTCTAGAGTGACAAGATTGGCATCCTCCTTTGTTTCCTTAGGAAATGTCTCTTTGTGGCTCATCTTTGTTTTTCTCATATCAAAATTATTCCTCAATTTGGGAAAGAAATCTGAATATTTATTCACCTTTTCATGCTCCATGTGACTAAACCACCAATCATTGTCTTCACCTAAAAGATGAAGTGCTGCAATTTGGACAACCTCTTTTTCAGCCACAAAATGTAGCATGAAAAATGTATCTAACTCTTTCCTCCAAGCCTTAACAGTGCTTCAGGAAGATCCATCAAATGTAAGCAAATAAAACCTATTGTGCCTCTTCCTTCTATTGCTGCTATAGGATCTTCTTTCTTCTTTGAGTTCAAAGAATTCTTGGAGAGTTAGACTTTCCTTGAATGTTCTAGACTGTGCTCTGTACTCTTCAAGATACAGACTGAGAGTATCATGAGTCTCATGTTCTTTCCTTTCTTCATTCCTACACCCTTCACCTCCTTCAAATAAATTGGGCATAGTAGATCTATGAGGAGATCTATGATTCTTCAGTTTTCTTCTTTGTTGATAGGAAGTGCTTGGACCTTCCTCGTCAAATCTTCTTCTTGGAACTTCTTTTTGCCTTTCCCTCTTCATTTGATTGACCTATTTGGAGAGATCTTTAATGGATCTAAAGAGAGGAGTGGAAAAACTAAAATCCTCCTTCATAATATATCTCATCTATCTTCTTCTTCTTTTGATGCAAAAGATGAAGTGTCCACAAGCTAAGCCAAAGATCATGCTCTGATACCATTGTAATATCCCAAAAAGGGAAAATGCAGTAATACTGAAACACAATATAAGAATTGTAGCTAAGTAAACAATAAATCTAAAGACAACATCAGAATATACAAAGAATCTGAGCCTTTTTATTATATGGAGAGGATTCAATTACACAATGACCAAAAGATGAGTAGATCTAGCCAAAGAGATGGCCTAGAATTACCCTACAATGATGTTATAGCTAGCACTACGTAACTGGTGAGCTTACAGGAAGCAATATTGCACTGTCCCTTTTTCTGCTGATGCACATGAAACTACTGCAAAAATGAAATGCAAATATATGGAGCTCAGGAGCTTTGATGATGCCAAGATTCAAGATCTAGCCAATGTGAAGGGACCCCAAGATAACCCAGAAAGGATTTTACAAATATACAACTTTATAAAATAACCCTCCTAGGGTTTGATCCTTTGACTATTGGGTTATACAGATCTGAAGCTAGATCTAATCCAAACATGGTTATAATATGTTCTACAAACATATCTGAGCTTTGAGGGCTGATCCCTCCTTCAGATCTACAAGCTAGGAGCTTGAGATCTTGTCTCCTCTTCTTCCTTATTCAAGTTGTAGCAACTGAATATGCAGCTGCTATAGAAACTAAGTTGTACAAGAGGGAGAGGCTCTATGCCTGCTGAAATATGTTGTAATAGACTCCATGCTGATGGAAATAGGGATGGTAAGGTGAGGGGATGATCCCTCACAGGATTACTAGCTGAAATACTAGTAACTTCCTTCCTCTTTTGGATCTGCAATGATGGACTGTGCAATCCTGGCTGGGATTGCTTCTGATAGGAGGTCAATAATTTTTTTCTTGATTCCAGATCTTAAATGAAGCCCTGGTAATGCTTATATTCAATCCCAAGGTGATAGGAATAATCCTACACCGGTTCTCTAGCTGAAATACAAAAGACAACCTCCACCTCCAAACTAATCTTTAGAAATTTTGTAATTCATGAAGGTAGATGTTTTACAGATGATGGAAAAGATACGTGGCACTAATGCCTGATGTAGGATGAAGTACAACCCTCTTCCAAGATCTACTCAATTAAATAGGATGGATTCCCAACCAGGAACACCCTATGCTAAACAGCACTTGCAATCTTAGCTAAACAGCCAAAGAAAGCATGGAATGTCACATGACAATTCTAGATCTAAACAGACCTCAACATCTATATTCAATAGTGTGCCTTTATACTTTCCTTCATCTCCTTTATATAGTTTATGAGCCTTCCCATGCCTTGGCCCACCTCTAAACTACGTTGTGCATGTGGACATAATCCTCCATGTTTGACTATGTTGTCTCTCCAAGTCCTCCATCATGTCTAGATGCAATGTACACCCTCTCCATCATGTGTGCATTAATTGCACCACTTATTCCATCACTTAATTATGAATGCTCTATGATCTTTCATTATATGCCTTCCATGATCTCAGTTGACTGCTTCAACCTCCATGATCTATCTCATTAATGAGACATGATCTCCACTCCATTCACATTAGTAGTTGCTCCACTACCCCATTATGTAGATCTAAGCTTAATTAATCCACATTCACACATAAAATGTGGATATTTATTCATCTTGAGGATTATGGGTCCCTCCACCCTTTTATTTACTTAATTTATTAAGAAAATTAAGAACTCTAATTATCCAAATATCATGTGAAAATTTGGGAATATTATAGTCCTCCCTGGAAAAATGTTGCTTGTCCTCAAGAAATTGTAAAAGTAGATGCAAATCCATCCATTCCCCTCCAAATGGAATCCACATAAGGAAGGCCTCCTCCATTTTCTGCAATGTGTCATGCATGTTTGGTTCCAAAGTTGTCTCTCAAGAATGCATAGAATGACCTCCAACTGTTTGGTTAGATGTCCTCCTACCACCATGAAGTAACAAGTGACAACCATATGATGTCCAACATCATCATCAATACATGAGATACATAAAATAAAGTGGTTCTTCTCACAAAAGAAAAGTCCCATCTCAAAAATCATTTCTTCATCCCATGTTTCATGAAGTACATTGAGCATTAACATGCCCTCATCTTTAGCCCTGTTGGCCTTGTTGGTTCCAAGAATCATTCCAACATTATGCAAAAGAAGAAATAAATACATATGGGTAGACCAAAGTGTCAAACCATATTCCCCCAATAGTAACCACAAGAGTAAGGCCCTTTGTTGCCATCCTCCATCTCCCCCATGCAAGATGGATAAGTAAAACTCCCACAAAAGAAACCAAAGCAACAAGAGATATTGTTGCCTTGTCACATCATCATGTGAATCATGGAGAAACAAAAACAAACTGAATATCATATCCAGATACAAACAAAATCCATTATCACATATCATGAGAGTATTATGCCATATTACCAACAACCAAAACACATAAACATGGGATATGCCATGTGATGGCCAAACTCTCTCAAGGACAACCAAAATGAACATGTCTTCTTTTGTTTCATTCTATCATTGATACACAAGGCATGAATCAGAAAATTATGAGCTATTGGGTGGTAACCATACTCACCCAAGAGCAACCAGCGCAGCCATGCCTCCTTCTTCATTACATGAGTGTTTTTCAAGGTAGGGATCAAAGAATTAGGGGCCTTTGGGTAGCAACAAAACTCACCCAAGAGAAACCAACGTAACCAAGATTCTTACTGGCCCATGTCATATATTTGCAAGTGGTTATGCATCCCCTTGCTTATCATTTTCACCCAATAATCCTAATGTGGATCATGAATGATGTACTGCATAAAAATGGTATCCTCCCTTTGTAGAATACCATCCTCACCGTTGAATAACCTTGCACTCCATGAAATGTTGAAGTGCACCTCCAATGAGATCTCTTAATGAGACCTTCATCTCATCCATGGCCTTCCAAAACCAACGAGGTTCTGGATCTGTTGCAGGTAGAAGTCTCTCTTTGAGCTGTGGGATGCTCATTGAGAAAGTGTCATCAAGAAAGGAGAAAATATTTCTCATCTCGAGATGTCTACCATTTATCATCTTAATTTCATGAGTGAAACTACCTTCAGAATGCTCTAAGAATAATGGGGCTCCTTTATTATCACTGCTACTAAGTGAAAGCGATGTAGATCTGCATGGTAATACTTATGTTATCTAAAAGTAAGGCACAATACTTATCTCATAGCCAGTCATTGTACATAAGATCATGCTCATCCCTTATTCTAACACTCTACACATCAATTAAAAAGGTTGAATGTAGTCCATCAATGAAAAACTAGGATAGCTTTCCATCTCCTCCTTGATTAGATCAAGGGTCCTCTGCATTGTGATATGTTGCTGCTTCAAATCAGCAGTTTGTTCTAACCCTTGGGTATTCATTGGCCCTGATGGCATGTCCCCATAAGTTTCAATAAGATCTACTGAAAAAATATGTGATGAATGTGTATGCATACCTTGGATAAACTTATGTGTGGGAACCTCTTTCCAGAACACAAGAGTTCCTCCAACCGAAACAATAATGTCTCCAACTGCTGGTAGGAGAGAGGGATGCTCTTCTACCAATATACCAATGCTAGAATCTTCCTCCTCTTCCTCATGCATCTCCTGAATCATGCATGGGACTCTAAATGTCAAGAGCTCAAGACTATCTTGCAAAGGTGCAAGTGTCTCTTTTCCAGATACAAGTACTTCTGCGACTGGTGGTGAATGTAGTGACTTCTTGTCAAGAGTGACAAGATTGACATCCTCCTTTGTTTCCTTAGGATATGTCTCTTTGTGGCACATCTCTGTTTTTCTCATATCAAACTTCTTCCTCAATTTGTGAAATAAATCTGAATATTTAGTCACCTTTGCATGCTCCATATGACTAAACCACCAATCATTGGCTTCACCTAAAAGATGAAGTGTTGCAATTTGGACAGTCACAAGATGTAGCATGAAAAATGTATCTAACTCTTTCCTCCAAGCCTTAACAGTGCTTGAGAAAGATCCATCAAATGTAGGCAAATAAAATATATTGTGCCTCTTCCTTCTATTGCTGCTATAGGATCTTCTTTCTTCTTTGAGTTCAAAGAATTCTTGGAGAGTTAGACTTTCCTTGAATGCTCTAGACTGTGCTTTGTACTCTTCAAGATATAGACTAAGAGTCTCATGAGTCTCAGGTTCTTTCCTTTCTCCATTCCTACACCCTTCGCCTTCTTCAAATAAAGTGGGCATAGTAGATCTATGAGGAGATCGATGATTCTCAGGTTTTCTTCTTTGCTGATAGGAAGTGCTTGGACCTTCCTCGTCAAATCTTCTTCTTGGATCTTCTTTTTGCCTTTCCCTCTTCATTTGGTTGACCTATTTGGAGAGATCTTGCATGGTTCTAAAGAGAGGAGTGGAAAAGCTATAATCCTCCTTCATTATAGATATCATCTATCTGCTTCTTCTTTTGATGCAAAATATGAAGTGACCACAAGTTGAGCCAAAGATCATGCTTTGATACCACTGTAGTATCCCAAAAAGGGAAAATGCAGTAATATTGAAACAAAATATAAGAACTGCAACAAAATAAAAAATAAATCTAAAGACAACTTCAGAATATATAGATAATCTGACCCTTTTTATTATATGGAGAGGATTCAGTTACACAATGAACAAAAGATGAGTAGATCTAGCTAAAGAGATGGCCTAGAATCAGCCTGTAATGATGCTACAACTAGCACTGCGTAATTGATGAGCTTACAGGAAGCAATACTGCGCTGTCCCTTTTGTTGTTGATGTGCATGAAACTACTGCAAAAAGGAAATGCAGATATATGGATCTCAGGAGCTCTGATGATGCCAAGATTCAAGATCTGGCCAATGTGATGGGAACCCAAGATAACCCAGAAAGGATTTTCCAGATCTACATCTTTGGAAAATCACCCTCCTAGGGTTTGATCCTTCGACTACTAGGTTATACATATTTGAAGCTAGATCTGATCCAAAGATGGCTGCAGTATGTTCTACAAATAGATTTTAGCTTTGAGGGTTGATCCCTCCTTCAGATCTACAAGCTAGGAACTTGAGATCTTGTCTCCTCTTCTTCCTCCTTCAAGTTGCAGCAACCGAATATGCAGCTGCTACAGAAAATATGTTGTACAAGAGGGAGAGGCTCTATGCCTGCTGAAATATGTTGCAATAGACTCCAGGCTGATGGAAATAAGGATGGAAATGTGAGGGGATGATCCCTCACAGGATTACTAACTGAAATACTAGTAACTTCCTTCCTCCTTTGGATCTACAATGATGGACTCCTCAATCCTGGCTGGGACTGTTGTTGATAGAAGGTCAATAATTTTTGGCCTCATGCCAGATCTGAAATGAAGCCCTGGGAATGTTGATCTTCAAGCCCAATGTGATAGGAATAATCCGACACTGGTTCTCCAACTGAAATACTGAAGACAACCTCCACCTCCAAACTGATCTTTAGAAATTGTGTAATTCCTTAAGGTAGATGTTCTGCAGGTGATGGAAAAGATATGTGGCACTAATGCCTGATGTAGAATGAAGTACAACCCTCTTCCAATAGCTAATTAATGAAAGAGGAGGGATTCACAACCAGGAACACCTTGTGCTAAACAGCACTTGTAATCTTAGCTAAACAGCCAAAAAAAGCATGGAATGTCACATGACAATTCCAGATCTATACAGACCTAAACATCTATATTCAATAGCCTGCCTTCATTCTTGCCTTCATCTCCTTTATATAGTTTATGAGCTTTCCCATGCCTTGGCCCACCTCTAAACTGCATTGTGCATATGAACATAATCCTCCATGTTTGACTGTGTTGTCTCTCCAAGTCCTCCATCATGTCTAGATGCAATGTACACCCTCTCCATCATCTGTGAATTAATTGCACCACTTCCTCCATCACTTCATCATGAATGCTCTATGATATTTCATTAGATGCCTTCCATGATCTCAGTTGACTGCTTCAACCTCCATGATCTATCTCATTAATGAGACATGATCTCCAGTCCATTCACATTAGTAGTTGCTCCACTACCCCATTATGTAGATCTAGGCTTAATTAATCCACATTCACACACAAAAAGTGGATATTTATTCATCTTGAGGATTATGGGTCCCTCCACCCTTTTATTTACTTAATTCATTAAGAAAATTAAGAACTCTAATATTCCAAATATAATGTGAAAATTTGGGAATATTACATCCCTTAGGCTCTTAGAGTTCCTTTTAAAGAATAGGCAATAATGCATACCCGACAGTTATTAACGTGGAGTCCCATTTGTTTTCCTAGTGAATATGTGAATCTGATTGTCGGTGCAGGAGTTAGGATCAGTGAATTTTGGATAAGGATGGGTCTGTTGAGATTTTTTTGGGAAGCGATATCCATTGTTTGACTGAAATTCTAGTGAATAATAATATGGCTTCTTCACTGCACAAAATATAAGAACCTGATAAAATATCTTCCATTATTAATGTCATATATCATGTCCTTGCCCAAGAATCAGATATGCTCCTTCCAACATGATCTTAACTGTCTGTGAATTAAATTCTAAATCGTTTTTCCCACGCAATCTGGAAAATAAGGCTCCAAAGAATGCCAAAAATCTCTCAATTGGTTACGAATTTGAGGAAACCACTTGAGGAAAACATTGTTCACCCCGTTCTGAAAAAAAACCCATGTTTTATTTTTCTTTGATTTGCCTCCAATTGGTCACAAAATGAGTTTTAAAATTATTGGTCAAAGCTACTGCGTTTTTTGACTTCTGCTCCGATAACGAAATCAATTGTTGCTGGTGAAAATCAAAAGCTAGCTCGTGGGATCCTCTTGCTTGGTAGCATGGTGTGGTATATCCTCACTCCTATGCTTCCATCGTTGTATTCCAGAACGCCCAGAAAAGGCATCATAAGTAAAGTGCCTTAGTTTCTCTCCACCTTAATTCCTCTTGCTCGCTGCCAGTTGGACAATATTTCAACCCCATGTTGGACTGCGCTTTTCACAAGGAAACAAAACTTCATTTATTCCAAATATCAAATTCAAACAAGTATAATAAGTTACAGCCGTGTACATATTAAACAGAGTGTAAGCCATTTTTTACAGAATCAATTCAGACCTTTAAATTCTATAAGTCTAAATATTGCAATAGAGATAATAGAAAAATAGTCGCAAATATTCAATTCTAAAATCCATTTAGGGCCTCAAATCAAATGCAATAAATTACAATTTCTTTTGTCCTTTGCCTGGATATTCACACAGTCATTTCTCTGAAAATCACGTCTTGGAACGCATGGAGATGCCAATGGCGTACAGGTTGGGATTAATGAATAATCTGCATCTTATTTTGGTTAATGATCTCCTTTCCAATTGATCCGGAGGTCGAGGGACTAGAGAAAAAAATCAAATGAGGGCATTCTCTTGTTGTTTTGTTGATTTTAAAGTTTTGTTGATTTTTTTATATATGTTCCATGTTTAAAAATTTAAAAATATATACATATATATTTTTTAAATAAACACTTTATTTAAAATTATGAATCAAAGAAAAAAAAATCATTTTTTTTTAACTCATCAATTGTCCATGTATTTCGTCTCTTCATTAATTCTTCAGAACTTGTTAAATCATGGCAGTGGCTACAGAAACAGAAGTTAGCTACAGAATTTCATGAATTTTGTAGCTAAATACAAGTTGTATCCAATTTATTTATTTTATACTAATGTTAAAAAATAATAATAATAAAATAATAATTTATGATCCTCCAGATCACACAAAGCGCAGGAGGAGAGCATACTCAAGGTTTCCATTTATCGATTTTTTTTTTTTTTAAATTTGGATTAAGAAAATAAAATGAAAACAATCGATCTCACACCTGGAATTATTGTTCTTTAATATTTTCTTGTGCTCCTTGTTCACAATCGTTTGTTTTATTGCAAATTTCTTGCCAAGGGTTAGTAAATGGGTGGCTCTTACTATACCACAAAATTGCAAATTTATCCTAAAAATCACAAAAAAAAAATTGTTTTTATTTATTAGTCTTATTCTATTGAAAAAATAAATGAAACACTCTTAAGTATAAGATAATTTCCAATGCATCCATCTGCGTAACAAGATCATGAGTAAACTTATATCCAAGTTTGAAAAATAAACCCTAGTGAATTCTTAGACATGATCATGAGGATTTGATGTTAAAAATTGTAGCCTAATGACTAGTTGAGACCAAATTTGAATGTGATATTTAGGTTTTTGAACTTCCTCAACTGTCATAGCACAAAGCTCTTCAGATCTTGTTTTTGCAATTGGATTGTTATTGTGTTTTATTTTTTATTTTTTAGTGAATGTGGTTTTTTATTTTTTATTTTTTTTCTATGTTTTCTATATGCAAATTAAATGCCTAAATGCAATTAACCTTAAATGAATATGACCCTAAATGAAAAATGCTTCATAAATAATCCCCCTAACTTAGTTACATCTAAGTTTGCTTCCCCCGCAACGGTGCCAAAAATGTAGAGCGTTTTAATGATATGTTAAATCCCTTTTCATTTAAATATGTCAACCCGGGGGTTTCTTAAACTTAGAAGCAAACCAAAATATATGGGACCTCAGATGAAACTGTTGTAGAAATTTTGTTTAGAATGGAAATAAAGAAAGAAAATGCATATTACAAATGTAACTAAAGAAAACTGCAAAAAAAATCACATGCAATAAAATTGAATTAAATTATAAGGGTGGAAGTGAGATTCTAAGAGTCAAATGAACGAATGCCATGGCCTTTCTAAAAGCTTATAAACTAATATTTTAACAACTATAAGAAGAAAGATAATCTAGAAAGTGGGTAAACTCATAACAATTGTTGATTTAGTTATCAAGCAATCAAATTATGAGAACTAGTAAGCAAGAAATTTAATGATAACTAAAGTGAAAATCTATTAGAAGAAAACTATGATAATCTAGAAAGTAGTAAACTAATCTAGAAATCAGTAAATAGAAACTAGTGATTTAATTGTAGAGCAATTAAACTAAGATAGCTAGTAAGCAAGCACTTTAATGACAATCAAATTGAATCTAGGAAATGAAATCACACTTGCGGAAAGTAAATCACACTTGCATAAAGTAAAGTGCGCTTGCATGAAAGGAAATAACATAAATTAAACTATGTTACAGATGTATGTGAATTGTGGTTGATGGGATCCATCCATTCCTCAATGAGCACACATGAACAGTTGTCACATCTTAAGAATCAAACAACACTCATAACTCGTGATTTGGAGAAAATGATATTATTCATGTTGAATGAACAATCATAAATCTGATGCTAATGCATAATTGACAACTTGTTAGCTTCCTTTAAAGTATGATCCTCATATTTATACATGAATTAGGGATATCTTCTCAATAAATATAAATCTCTTAAATGTCTACTAGATCCATACTTGTCTCAACTTATCCCTAAATACTAGATACAAATCCCATGACACATCAAGATCTCCATGATCTTTCTCCTTGGAATATGGTCCACCTCTTGAGTTGAAATTCGAATTTGTGCTTGGGAGACCAAGTCAGACCCTTCTAAAACCTCCAAATAAGCCTACACATGTCACAAAACTCATAACACATATATATGTATATGAAACCATGTTGATTTCCTAGATTTTAATCATAAATTCAGTTAAAAATACATAAAATAAATAACTTTGGAAAATTATTATTCTAACCCATATGATCATGAAGATGATTACTTGATGTAGGGTTTAGGCTAGATAGTTATGAAATGAGGGCTAAATGGTTATGAAATGATGGAAATATGGATGAATATGGAAGACAACTTTGAGACTCAACAAATATAATTACCTTTTTCTTTTACTTTTGGATGAACAAGAGGACTTACACTTTTAGATCGACCTTTTACTCTAGCATACCCTTTGTTGGAAACTTGACTATATTGAGAGGGGGGAGAATGAGTATAGTGCATTCATGGAAATCAATTTTTTTTTTTTTTTCCTTCTAATAGTTATCTGAACTATTAAATGAGATATAATACATCAATTAAAAATTAGATTTAACATATACAAATCATATTTAACTACAACATAAGAATCAACACACAAAAGCAACACATGTGGAAACAAAATATAAGTGGAAAAACATAAAGGTAAAAACCAAAAATTTGTTGTTGTTATGATGAAAATGAAAGCTCTTAATTCCTTTATTACATCAGCTTTTGGAGGCTCCAACCTCTCTGTTATTTTGCAACCTACCACTTGTTGGGAAGATCCTACTCCCTCTTTTATATTAATTTTCTATGGGCTTCTACCTATAGGAGGCTCCTACCTCTGTAGAAATTATATACAATATGCATGTATATATCCGGACTCTCCTGATCTCACACTATTTAACTTTATGCAAAATACAGAATCCTTCCACTAGAATTCTTGCGGAAATTTAATCAACAATTGCAAAACACATGAAGCAATAAAAACACACATAACACAGTTGTTTACCGGGAAATCCTAAAGCTGAAAACCCCAACTATCAATTATGTACCATGGAGATCATATGACAATCTCATACAAAGCATACAAATCTTATCACAAGCTCTCAGTACATTACAATCATCATACACTAATCAAGACCAATCTTGCAAATCCATGCATCGATCTTTTCCTCTTGCTAGCCTGCCTCCACTGCACAATCCAAGCTTATTACAAAGACCAATTCAATGTAATCCCACTCTCACTGACTACGTCATTATCACTGGCAACTCCAATGTATGTATATATGTAATTCATGCATCACTATAGTCACAACAGATAGTCTATATTTCCCTTTCACCTACCTCTCCACTGGTCTCCACTGAAAATGCCATGCACTGTAGTTAACTGATGTATTCTTTAGTTGATTAATGATTTATTATTTGTGAATTAATTAACTAATTAATTCACACCACTCTCACTAGTGTATCAATCAGTTAGATTAGATACAACTATCTCAACTGAGTCTAACTGAGTTAAACTAAATACAACTCCATAACTACTTCTTCCCACTGTGTCATAACTTTGCCACTTGAGTTCTAACTAATTCCTCCATGCATTAGCTCCAGTAAACCCTTAGGAATAGCGTAATTCCTTCTGTTAGTTGTTGTGCCACATCTGTGCACTGAACTGAAGTGCTCCAAGAGAATAAGTTGTTGTTTAGAGTCTGATTATTATTAAGAGCTAATAATAATCGACATGCATCTATTTTTAGATTGACGATCTATAAATAGAATTCGCCCAATATTCTAAAAATAGAATTTCATATATTTTTCACATTTGACCTACCATGTACAAATAGCATCCTGCAACTTATAGAATATGCTCACCATGTCTAAAAATAGACATACACCTAAAAATAGCTTGTGTGGGCCCCACCTAGTTTAGGTGATTATTTTCCAACTAGGATCAAGGATGATGTTTCAGGATGCCTCCTTCATTGTTTCTTGTTGAAAACTTCAACAAACTCGACTTCTTTTTGCAAGCTACTACCTGTTGGGAAGCTCCTACTTCCACTTACAAGTTCCAACCTGTTATTTTTCAGGATACTACCTGAAAGGAGACTATAATCCCCTGATAAATAAAAGATACAGTGTGATGGTTTATTTGGTATTTAATTATGTGTACTTCTGTCTCTTTGTCTTTTCCTTTTCTTCCTCAAATTTCTTCAAAACTTCTCTTCTTACTCTTTCTCCTTGTGCTAGGTAACTAACAAACTAGATCTCTCAGATAACTCATTCAACTCTCTAAATAACCAACATTTCCTTCCAAAACCACATCTTTTATAAACACAACTTTCTAATTGTTAGTATTCCATACAGTAATATGAAGTGAAAATATTTCCTCTTTGCATTCCACTTAAATTTGTTTCCAAATTCTTTCAACTTTTGAATATTAAAATACATAAAATTAATTTCGAATTATTCAAACAACATATATTATAAGCAAATTTCAATTATTACAAAATCCAAAGCTCAAGATCTTATTTATCCATGCTACAGGACATAGACGTTGGTTACCCACTACAAATCTAGGTTGCAGACACTAATAATTCACTGTCAATATGGGTTGCATACACTGATAATTCATTGTCAATATGGGTTACAAACACTGATAACCAGACCCTAATATGTGTATGTCTCATGAAATAGGGAAAATAGAAAATACTTCATCTATTCGTGCATCCTCTTGCATCACAACATTTTGAGCACCTCTACAAATCACACTCCATATTAAATCGAATCACCCATGTTTACCAAAAATTATAACAAGTATTGATTCTTAAATCACTATAATTAGCCCATTGTAATCATCCTTTAATCATACCAATGTAATCAACTTTAATTAGTCTTACACATATAATGCACAAATCAACCTTATTCACAAATTAGCCTTACACATCACAATATACCTCTGATAAGCAACACATCCTCAACAACATAGGAGAATCAATCGAGCATTAACAATAATACAATCTCAACACCATACCATATTCATTTGTGGCTTGTATCATCATAATAAACCTTCAATTCCCTTTTCAATCAATGATGACTTTGCAAAAAATCCCCTCTCTGGCATTAATGGCAACATATTGGTCCTCCCCCTTTTGTCTTGGGGAAAATTTATACTTATTTTTCCTAACCTCTCTTACCTCTCCCTTTCACATCAATATAAATGGGGTTAAAAAACATTCCAACAATCTCCTAACTTCCCTTCCACTTGTCAACAAGACAACAATTTGACATCGCTTTATAGCATGGTTATTACCCTTCTTATATTATTTTCCTTTTATACTGGTTGATATTGGACAAACAGTTTCTCAATATGGTTTCTAGCAACCATTTTATTTATACTCAGTTGCATCTATGGACTATAGAGAACTTTGTAATGGAAATGTATGCCTTCTCAATTTATTCATCAATCTATTATTCATAAACTAATCATATTGTTTTCTTTTAACCTCTTCATCACTATAAACTTGAATGCATCCTTAAGAATGGTAATGGAAGTATGAACCTCCATTTTAACATTTTTTTATATGCTAAATTCATGTGTGAACAACTTCATGTGAAAACCTACAAACAACTCGATGCTCTGCTGAAGATACTACAAAACAATAATTTCATTATGAAAAGCTCTCTCAAATTACATAACAAAGATCTTCTTGTAATTTTATTATGTCTTATAGATTCTTCAAAAGAAACTATAGTTGTTGGTGGCTACTCCACTACTTATTGAAATCCCATGGAACAAGGAATGAACCATTAGATTCACAGCATGTTTTTATCATTTTAGTAAGTTGTGCAACAACTAGTGAATTTACAGCATAATGAGCATCAAATTTGATGGTGTTTTCACTCAGAATGTCATACAATATCATGGTTTTATAGAAGCCCTATTGAGAAACTACTTGTCCAAAGGTGGAGAATGTAAGAAGGATAATAACCATACTAAAAAAAATTTATAAATTGGTGTCTTGTTGAAGAGTGGGAGTGAATTTAATTGTTGTAAATATTAGAATCTAAGGTTGTTTCAGAAAGAAATGAGATAGGTAAAAAGAACAGGCTCCAACCTATTATTTTTCAAGAAACTACATGAAAGGAGACTAAAATCCTCGGCTACATAAAATATAAAATGTGTTGGTTTACGTGGTCTTTAATTTTTCATACCCCCATCTCTTTTTCTCTGTCTTCTCTTCCTCAAATCTACTTCACATATATAAATAATATTAGATCTAAGACTTCTGTGATCCATAATGTAGATAAATGTCTTTCAGATTGATCACGTCATTAGGATTTTATCAACGTTTTGAACCATCTAATCTAGTTCATCCTCAAGACAAGGGGAAGAAGGAAACCAATCACATTGAATAAATAGTAAGGATGTGTCATTGCCCAGTGATATCTGATAAAACTAGCCATTAAAAACAAGTCATTATTTGACTTGGTTAGTTAATAAGTTATAATATTAAAAGTTTTTAAGTTTATAAGAAATATTATTAAAGAATAATTTAATAAAAATGATTGAATTATATTTAATATAATAAGGGAGCAAGGGAATATAGAAGGCATAATCTTAATTTTTTTGTGATTTTAAGAAATATTAATAAAAAGGCTAAAAAATAATCTAAAATAATTTGAAAATGAATAATTTAATAAAATGATTAAAAAACCAATTAATATAATAAGCAAAGAAAGGGAATATATATATATATAATAAAAAGCTAAGAATCATAATTATAATTAAAGGGATAATTAAATAAAAACATTAACCAAAGAAAAAGAGAACTAAAGGAAAAAGATAAGAGAGGAAATTTTTTTTTAAACAAAGGAACAGGAATAAAACCAGAGAGAGAAGAAAGAAATAAAGACAAAAGGCGAAAGGCGAAAGGAATACAACACAGGGGGGAGAAATCACCTAGAGAGGGTCGAAGTCCAAATTTTACTTAATTTCGACCCATCATCTATGTTGAGATTTTTAGGATGCCTCTCAATTTCAATAGCCTCCCTCAGCTTCCTATGATGGAAATGATCCACCTTAGCAATGATTTTGGAGTATTCAATGCATACATGGTGACACGATTTTTCAGCATTTTCCGTAAGAGAAAAAGTGTAGGATCGATTATGCCTAATGTCTGTAGCATGCTCAAGGATTCTCTGTCTAATAGATCGACCATTTTCTCCAATATAGGAGTACCACAGGAACAGGTAACCATATAAACCCCTTCCAAGTCCTTTGGGTCTATAGGATCCTTGACAAATCCGAGAGAATTCTTGATAGTTCAGAGAGGTTTGAACGAAGAGGAGAAATTATTTATCCTAAGGACATGGAAAATTTTGTCTGTGGTCCATTGGATAAACAGAAGATTAACCTTGGAGATAAGATCCATCTGAGTAGACTTGCCTCTTAAGCCTTTAAAGGAGTTTTAAAAGGCCTTAAGACCTTGAGATCTATTATACCCATTCTTCTTAAACATGTCAAGAAGATGGGATTTCTCTCATTCCAAGTGGCTATCATCAGATATCCTAAGAGCACGAGTAGCCAGAGTGCAGAGAACATCAAATTTCTAAGCCATAAAATGATGAGAATCAGCATGAATATATTGTTCAATGTGAGTTTTCTTGCGAAGAACACGGTGAGAGATAGAACCATAATCCCTTCTAGAGAGAAGAATATCTAAGAAGGGAAGGAAACCATCCACCTCCACTTCCATCATGAATTTGTTGTAATCAGAGTGGGAATTCAGGTGATCAAGAAACAAATCTAACTTCTCACGCCTATGGGGCCATATGTCACAGGTATCATCCATGAACCTATTCCACTTCTTTGGGAAAAATTGAACTAAGGCCAAGGCATTCATTTCAATATCCTCCATAAATAATTTAGCCACTACAGGGGACAGAGGGCAACCCATGGCAACACCGCAAGTTTTCTCATAGAACTCACCTTGGAAACTGAAAAAATTCGAGGTGAGGCAAAGGCCAACCAATTTATAAGTGTCCTGGTCTAATATATTCCTAACGACATCAATGACTTCAGGGTTGGGGATTTTGGAAAACAAGGAAACGACATCGAAGCTAACTAATAAATCCCCAGGCACTTTCCACCCTTTGATAAAATAAGTTGAGTCCTTAACATAAGAATCAGTGAGACCCACAAGGGGTTTAATCTTGCGGGCTAAGAATTTAGCCAGATGATAAGAGGGTCCACATATTATGTTAATAATAGGTATTAAAGGGGCCCCAGGCTTATGAATCTTAGGAAGGCCATAAATCCTAGGGGTGAGGGGATTACTCTCAATAAGCTTCCTCGAGAGAGGATTAAGAGAGGGATCAGACTTAATGGCGAGGGGAACCACCTTAGAAATAGATTTAAGGGGATTGTTTTTAAGCTTAACATAACTACCACTATTAGAAATATGGTCAACTATCTTGCTGACATATTCATATTTATCCATAATGACAATAGCACAACCCTTATCATCCTTAAGGATGACAATGTCAGGGTTGCTTCTAAGGAATTTAAGGGCAAGAAACTCAAGCTTGCTTAAATTACTTCTCGAACAGTTAGCCTTTCTAAGAAAAATGGAGCAATCTTGCCTAATAGTTTCTTTAATATAATCAAGAAGATATTTGATTCCATACTTATGTTGCAGATAATGTCATCAATGGGAAACTTCCTAGGGGCCAAGGAAAAATTCAGCCCTTTATTAAGAAGATGGAAAACAGAGGAATCAAAATTCAAAGAGGGCAGGTTAATGAGATTTTTCATAGAGGAAAGATTCCTATTATTATTGCTAATATTAATAATGTTATTAGTATTATTATTATATATATATATATACATATATTATTATTATTATTATTATTATTATTATTATTTTATTAATGCTACTTTGGTTATTGTTGTTAGGATTATTAATGTTAGTTATATTATTGTTATATTCATCCTTGTGAATAATATTATTAATATTGTTTAATATTAAATTATTATTTGAATCTTTATTGATAATAATATTATTACTATTATTTATTACTAAATTATTATTATTACGAATAGTTTGGATTATTGTAATTATTATTATTTATCAAATCTTTCAGTTAAAACCACATTCGCGTAAATTGTGTCAATGAACCAGCCAGTGTGGTTCATAATCACGATTATGAACCACACTGGCTGGTTCAAAATGCGTCGACACAATTTACTTGAATGTCATTTTAACCGAAAGATTTGATACATAATTTGTGGATCACAGAAACCAAATTCCTAATAATTATTATTATTGGTGTTAAATTTTATATTTAAAAATATTTTTTTATTGGAGTTCCTACCCACCAAGTCATGCATACAATGGAGAATGAAACATCCAACACCATCGAGCTTCACCTCACTGATATCACCCGAATACGTATGGAACCATCGTTGAGAGCGTTGAGACTGTCAGGCGATGCATTCAAGCTTGAGTCTAATCCGGCTGCCCGAGGGAGAGAGCCATCAATGTAGAACCATATCAACATATTGAAAGGGAATCGGGACGTAGAGAAGAAGCAACTCTCGCTCCAGATTGTTGCTTGTGCTTCACCAAACCCCAGTTTGAAAATTGATCAATCGATAATGCAGAAGAAAACCCACTTGACGTCAAAGCGTCTACGCAACCTGAGATTGTCGCAGAGACTGTTGGAGTCGCGACACAAGGGTTGTCAGTGTTGGAATTTCTAAATATTCCGAACACACAGAGGAATAACAATTCCTCAACTCAACATAGATATTTAATAAAATTATTGGATAGAGATGTGGTGCATAACATATATTTCATTAATAAAAACTGACTGTTACAAAATACAATATTTCCTCAGAACTACAGTTATGGATTCAAACAAGAATACTCCTCACTGTGTTTTTCATTTGCAGCCTTCACACAGTTTTATGTTGCTGCTACACCCAGTCTTTGTTGCGGCAACACCCATTTTCTGTTGCGGCAACACACAGTCTCCTGTTTCTGCTACACACAGATTCCTTTTCTGCTACACACACAGCGTCAGTTGCGACAACACACGGTTTCAGTTGTGGCAACACACAGAGTTTTCTTTGTTGCTACAAAACACAGCGCTTCAAGATTTCTCTGTTTTCACTTTTTTACACACAGTCTTCTCTCTGTCTCTTTGTTTTACATAGCACTCAGCAAATTTTCCATTTCATAATACTTCTATCTATTACATATAACATAAAAACTATATGACCTAAAACTTTAGATTCAAAATTCAAACTCTGTCCTTTCGCGCTTCCTTTTAAATGCGGTTAGGTGACTGATGTTACGACGGGAGGTAAGGTGGTGCAGATCACGATTTGATGAATCGGGAGATGGCTACGGCCAGGTTGATTATGCAGGGATTTGAACCCAAAAACTTAATGCACGGTTGAGTGTAAAAATAGATCAAGACTTTGTTGCTCCCGTCAAATCAAAAAATTGAAACTTGTTGTCCTGCTGCTCAGGTTTGCAGTTGGAATTAATTTCCAACACTCCCCCTTAATTACAACTGCTACTATCTTGCATACCCAGACATTTTCTAAGAAAGTTAAAACTTTTCTGCCCCAATGGTTTTGTTAAGATATCAGCAAACTGCTCCTTTGTTCTGCAATGTTGCAAAACAATTTCTCCATTCCTCACTAATTCTCTGATGCAGTGATACTTTGCATCAATGTGTTTTGTCCTCTTATGAAACGCCGAATTCTGGATAATGATATTGCTGAGCTATTATCACAATAAATTGTTGTGCCTTTTACTTGTTCATGACACAAACTTCTCAACATTCTTCTCATCCAAAATGTTTGACAGGATGATGTTGTAGCTGCCACATACTCTTCCTCTGTTGTTGATAAAGCCATAATTGGTTGTTTCTTAGAAGCCCATGAAATGGCTTCTGAAGCCATATGGAAAACATATCCAAAGGTGATTTTCCTGTCATCTATACTTCCAACCCAATCATTGTCAGTATATCCAATCAATTCAAAATTTTCAGATGAGGAATATAAAATACCATACCTCTTTATTCCTTTCACATACCTTAGAATCCTCTTGGTTGCCTGCCAATGAGTCTCTTTTGGCCTTTCCATAAATCTGGAAATTAAACTCACAGCATGTATAATATCCGGCCTAGTTGCATTCAAATACATGAGGCTGCCAACTATGCTCTTGTACAAACTTGGATCAAAATGCTTCTTGTTGTCCTCTTTGCTTAATTTCAACGCCATCATTGTAGGAGTAATTGCTGCCTTGCAATCTTGCATGTTAAATCTTTCCAAAATTGCTTTAACATACTTTGCTTGAGAAATAAAAATTTTATTTTCATTTTTCTCTACATCTATTCCTAAGAAGTATCTCAGCAATCCCATATCATTCATTTCAAATTCATCCTTCATGACTATTTTAAAATTCTCAATGAGGTAAGAGTCATTACTTGTGAATATCACATCATCAACATATAAAACAACAATGAGCATCTTACCATATTTCTCTTTGATGTATAATGTGGGTTCTTCTTCACATTTCTCAAACTCATTTTCCAATAGATAGGCATCTATCCTACTGTACCATGCTCTTGGCGCTTGCTTCAACCCATACATAGCTTTCTTCAACTTGCATACTATGTGCTCTTGACCTTCTTTCTCATATCCCATAGGTTGTTCAACATAAAACTCTTCCATCAATACTCCATTTAGGAATGTTGATTTCACATCCATTTGGTAAACTTTCCACTTGTGTTGTGTTGTTATGGACAACACTGCTCTCACTGTTTCCATTCTTGAAACTGGTGCAAAAGTTTCCTCATAGTCTCTTCCATGCTGCTGCTTATAGCCTTTGACAACAAATTTGGCCTTGTGCCTTTCAATCTTACCTTCAGCATTGCTTTTGTTCTTGTAGACCCATTTTACTCCAATCACTTCCTTAACTTTTGGGAGATCAACTAATTCCTATGTATTATTTTTCTCTATGTCATTAATCTCTTCATCCATGGCATCTACCCATTTCTTATCTTTTAGAGCTTCTTCAAAATTAATAGGATCTTCTACATGACAATATAATGCAAATAAAGAGTTCATACCTTCATATGCTACCTCTTGCTCACAAATTTCATTCAAACTTCTGAATTTGGTTCCTCTTTCACTTGGTGTACTTGTGCTTGTAGAAGCACTCAATTCTGCTCCTTGTGATGTGCTTGGAGAAGCATTGTCATCACTTCTCAAGGGTGTTCTCATACTTACTTGTGGTGTCCCTTGCTGTCCTTGTGTTGATGGAGGTGGTGCTGCTAATGAAGTGTTTCTTTCAGCCATTTCTTCCTCATATTCATCATGTGAAAAACAACTTTTAACATTCATTTTTTTCTCAATGCTTCCATCCCAAGCTTCTTCTTCAATGAACTGCACATATATTCTTATAAAAAACTTATTGGTGGATGGGTTATACAATCTGTATGCCTTTTATTCTTCATTGTATCCAATAAATATGCACTTCTCCCCCTTACTATCCAACTTCTTCATTAGCTGATCCGGAATGTGTGCATAAGCCACACAACCAAAAACTCTCATGTGGGTGATAAGCTGCTTTCTGTCGCTCCACGCTTCTTCAGGAACTCTGTTCATTACACTCTTTCTTGGGAATCTATTCAGCATATATGCTACACAATGTAAAACTTCAGCCCAATATTCATTTGGAAAATTTTTTTCCTTCAACATACTTCTGACAATATCCATGATGCTCCTATTCTTCCTTTCAGAAAATCCATTTTGTTGTGGAGTATACCTTGCTGTAAATTGCTTATTTATCCCATTTTCTCTGCAAAAATGCAGAAATTATTTTGAGATGTATTCTCCTCCTCTGTCTGTCCTTAAGACCTTGATGTGTTGCCCACTTTGGTTCTCTACAAGAGATTTAAAGTGACAGAATTTCTCAAACACTTCACTTTTCTGTTTCAAGAAATACACCCATGTCTTTCTGGTGTAATCATCTATGAATTTCCAAAAAATCTTTGCTGCCAGCTAATGATGTCGTTTTCATTGGTCCACACAAATATGAATGGACTATTTCTAAAGGTGCCTTTGCCCTTATTCTCTTTCCTGATGGAAAGCTTTCTCTGTGTTGTTTTCCCAAGATGCAGCCTTCACATAGGCTATCCAGTTTCTCAATCAATGGTAATCCCTTTACCATTCTTTTCCTATGCAAAAATTTCATACCTCCTGTTGTACCTTGAGAAACAATTCCTTGCTATGTAAAGGAATCCGTGCTCAAGACATTAAAGATTATGTCACCAACAAATATATATCTGTCTCTGTTTTGTAAACCTTCAAACATAAATGTAAACCCTCAAATATCAAATCCATGTATGTTTTGCAATGCCATATTCTTCTTATGTTGAAGTGAATGAATGGAAGAAATAAGAAAGAAAAGGATTTCAATTTGATATGCTGCTTAAATAGAATCTATCATTACAAAATCCTGAAGAAATACAAAAGGATAAGTTAAAATATAGGAGCGCTCATTAAGTTTTGCTGAGACCCGCAGCTCAAATTACTCTATTTTATTCACAGACATGAAAACATAATGAAAACTGGAAAAATATTCAGCATGGACAGAATGATAGAAACTTGCAAAACTTTTCATTGATTCAGTATTCTTCAGTACAAAATTTAGCTTCAAGGTCCCAAAACTCAGAACCGCTTCTATCAGCATTTTCTACCTTCGTAATACTAGAAACTGGCTCTGAATTGACAAAGCTATGTGAAGTGGCTTTGAGGTCATTTTCTGTCATTCTGTCACCTTCTTTCATAGCATACACAAACTGTTCAATATCATCATCATCATCTTCAGGCTCAAGAACTGCAACAGCCGTTTTAAAAATGCAGCATCACGCTTTGAGTTTATATTAGACTTCAACGCCTTGAACATAAGCCCTTCTCCTACATATTGTCTTTAACGACTTCATGAGAACAAGAGCCAAAATGTAAGCAAATAAAGTAGCAATGCATAGAAGCGATCACCATTGTAGCTTTGGTTATTAGCTAGAAGTTGATATAGCAACATCGATGCTTGCAGCCCAATGAATTCTTCTTTGTACACATAGACTTGTTCTTTACTCTCCGAATCATTCCAAAACACGGAATACCCATCAGTATTTATAATTCCAATCTTCTTCCTTGCTTTTCAATCCATTTGTTACAAGTAAATGCAACGGAATTCAGACTCAGGATTGAATTGCTTGAAAACATTGCAATGAACGCAACACATATTTTGTGTGCTCGGTTTTCAAAATGTGGGGCGCGATGAAGGAGCTGGAAATCACAGTGCCGAGCTATCTGAGATGCCCAATCTCTCTGGAGATGAAGAATCTGGTGACTCTCTGCACAGAAATTACTTATGATCACGAGAGTATCGGCAGCAGCTTCAGATAAGGAATATTGCTTTTTGGTTTTTCAGAAATATTCTTCCATTTATCCTTAGAGTCTTTCAAACTCTTTGCATCTTTTCCCGCTTCATCATATGTGGAACAAGACGCAGCATTCAACGTAAGGATGAAATGACAAAATATCTAACTCATCAACCACGCCGCTTCTTCATATTTGGGTGAGAAGTAGTAGACACATTGTGAGATACCTCCAGATTGAGTTCATTTTCCTTTCTAGATCACCAAGCTTCTTCACAAGGTCGTAAAGAAGCTTAAGTTTCATTCATTCTTATCCGGCAGCAAACCGATTAACTCCTTCATGCATCAATACCAACACCCGTATACTGTTCCATGCACAGCCATGTATGTACACACACATAAATTTGAAATAAACACTGAAAGCAAGGTCTTCAAGCTCTAATAATAAGCTGCCAATGCCTATTGCATGGGCAAGAGGTGCGTATATCTGCATGACATCATGAGCCAGTGTTTGTTGACAATATTTTGGGAGATGCTTTGAATGCTTTATCATATCCAATCGAGCAGCAATTTTTACAGCCACGGCTTTGATATTATAGTAAGATAATCGAAACTTTCTTAGTGCATAGGCATTGTCATCACCCAAAATGTCTACTCTTGTTGGAATTTTCTTCATACGCAAGCAGTCATGCAATAAATGAGTAATTCCACGACCAAGTTGAAGGTTTATTTCATGCCTGCTAATAGCATTGAGCTCGAGCAGTTCTTTCAAAAGTCAGACAACAATGACTTCCGCTTCCCCTGCAATGTAATTGAATCTCCTAATAACAGATTTCTTAGGCACAATGTTTCGAATGCCTTCAAAACATTTTGTGTATCTCCTTGAACTTGTTCCACTTCGATAATTGTTCCTCAGCAACCTTAAATTTCCCAACGCTGCTCCCAAATTTTTGCTAAGTAAAATTGTGCTACAACATCTGGCTCCAGTTGGGGACAGTATTTTGCTAACAAAGTGCTGAGAACTTGTAGATCTGTAGCCTTTATTGGGCATGGAGTCAAGTCATACTGAATTCTTCCCAATCCAAAATCTCTGAAAAATTCAAAACTTCTTTGAACCCTACTTCTTCTTGGATCTTTATTTTGAACTGAAAATTTTAAACTAGAAATACTGCAACTGGGAATGCTCAACTCCTGAGCTTATTTATGTACAACTCCTATATATATAAGCATGGTTTAACTTAATCAAGTGAAGTCGACCTTCCAATGGAACCAATCCAACATCTTCTTGTCAGATTTAATACCCTCATACTGCTGAAATTTAAAAATCAAAAGAGGAATGTACCATGAAAAATTTTCATATACAACATTTTGTACATACCCTTGCATTAAAGCTTGTTGCTAACCGAAAAAATTTGCCATATATTCAGCAACTGGATCATAAAAATCATGAGACAAAATTTTGGTTATCTTATTTTCTTGAGCATTTTGTAGAGGTCTTTGAATATGGCAGCTTCCTTCATTGTTTGACCCTTCAATTAGGAACTGTGTGTTAGGAAGTTGACTGCCACTTCCTGTAGGCAGGCATTCAGGCTGAAAATAAAAATCCACAGTTTTCTCTCCACAATGTTGATGCTCTTCATATAACATCAATTCTTGACGAAAATTTTCCTCATCTTGCAAACAGGTCTGAAAAACTACACTATTTTCCTCACTACTCACAAAATTATTGCAATGATCTTCCATGCTTTCATAGTGTAGTTCAGCTGTTGCAACTAAGTTTTGACTAGAATATTCAAAACGATTAGATTATTGTCTTTCAACAATATAAGAACCTTTTGACACTTTTTGAAAAACTTTATTCAGCTCTGAACTTACATTCTCTTGTAAATAAATTCCAATGTTTCCTTCACAAGCCCTCTTATATTTGAAAAAACTTGGACTTTCTAGATTGCAGGAAAAATTTCTACAAGCCCATGCATTATCTTTTATTTCTTGCACATGAAGAAACATCAGCTTCAGATTACTAGGCTTTCTCTCCCTGAGATAAAAAGCCAAGGCAATAGAAAGAGCTTGCAAATAATAAACCATGGCTGCTGCCTCTGGAGGTCGAATTTCTTCTGGCATGCTGAAATAAATCTTTTGAAACCTCCTATTAAACTTAGAAATTGATTCATTGCTTCGCCTTTGGATAGAATATAATTCCAAGAGGTGCTCTTCATATGACTTACTCTCGCCCCAATATGTAAGAAATACATCTTGAAGATCTTGCCAGGAATTAATTGAACCTGCTTCCAAACACTGAAACCATTGTTGAGCATCCTGTTTTAAAGAATGACAAAACATCCTTAAAGCTACGTCTTCATAAATAATTTGAAATTTGTGCAGGAAGTATTCAAATTCCAAGATATGTGATTTAGTTGAAATGTCCTTCTCCTTCCCGGAGAAACTTGGCAAGGACTTGAAACCTTTTGAAGGATATTGATGGAGGATAGCAGGCAACTTCATGGGTTTAAAGATTTCTCTGTTTTTGAACTGAGAAACAGTCAATTTATTATGAGGCAAAATATTATCATCCAAAAATGATGAATCATCACCTTTATGCCCAGACTGTGACTGATTATCTTCCAGGATTGTAATACAACAATCATCTCTCCTTTCATGTTTAGGAGATACACTTGTGTCAATATTTATATTACAAGTAGAAGCAAAATCATCCTTTTCCAATAATGAATTTACATTTTGGGCCTTATAATCTTCTGAGAAAAGAAAGCAGGAAACAATCCTTTTAATATAAAAGGGAAAATAAACCACTAAACTAACAGTAAAAAATAGAACCTCCTTTAAAAAACGGAAATTCTGATAATATTTTTTCCATGATACTTTCTCATCTTCTTGGCAGGAAAATTCTTCATCTAATGAAACTTTCATCCGTGGAGTCGCCAGGTGAATAATAAACAACCAATCTTCAAATCTGAATCTTGTTCACCATCAAAAAGAAAGGATTATGAAACCATCTGCTGTAAGGTATTTGACCTCGCGGTTGGCTCTTTGAAAATGAGAATTCTGCAAATAAAAACACATCCAAAAACTTCCTCCTCACTGAATAACCAGAGGAAGTAGAAAGAAAACCCATGGAAATGAACTTCGCTTCTTCGCTCCCCGGCAACAGCGCCAATTAATGTTGTACCTTGAGAAACAATTCCTTGCTGTGTAAAGGAATCCATGCTCAAGACATTAAAGATTTTGTCACAAACAAATATATATCTGTCTCTATTTTTTAAACCTTCAAACATAAATGTAAACCCTCAAATATCAAATCCATGTATGTTTTGCAATGCCATATTCTTCTTATGCTGAAGTGAATGAACGGAAGAAATAAGAAAGAAAAGGATTTCAATTTGATATGCTGCTTAAACAGAATCTATCATTACAAAATCCTGAAGAAATACAAAAGGATAAGTTAAAATAGAGGAGCGCCCATTAAGGTTTGCTGAGACCCGCAGCTCAAATCACTCTATTTTATTCACAGACATGAAAACATAATGAAAACTGGAAAACTATTCAGCATGGACAGAATGATAGAAACTTGCAAAACTTTTCATTGATTCAGTATTCTTCAGTAAAAAATTTAGCTTCAAGGTCCCAAAAATCAGAACCGCTTCTATCAGCATTTTCTACCTTCGTAATACTAGAAACTGGCTCTGAATTGACAAAGCTATGTGAAGTGGCTTTGAGGTCATTTTCTGTCATTCGGTCACCTTCTTTCATAGCATACACAAACTGTTCAATATCATCATCATCATCTTCAGGCTCAAGAACTGCAACAGGCGTTTTAAAAATGCAGCATCACGCTTTGAGTTTATATTATACTTCAACGCCTTGAACATAAGCCCCAGAAGCATATCTGTCTTTGACAACTTCATGAGAACAAGAGTCAAAAGTGTTAAATAAAGAGCACGATAGAAGCGATCACTGACAGTTTGGTTATTAGCTAGAAGTTGATATAGCAACATCGATGCTTGCAGCCCAATGAATTCTTCTTTGTACACACAGACTTGTTCTTTACTCTCTGAATCATTCCAAAACGTGGAATACCCATCAGTATTTATAATTCCAATCTTCTGCCTTGCTTTGCAATCCATTTTTTACAAGTAAATGCAACGGAATTCAGACTCAGGATCGAATTGCTTGAAAACATTGCAGTGAACGCAACACATATTTGGTGTGCTCAGTTTTCAAAATGCGGGGCACGATGAAGGAGATGGAAATCACAGTGCCGAGCTATCTGAGATGCCCAATCTCTCTAGAGATGAAGAATCCGGTGACTCTCTACACAGAAATTACTTATGATCGCGAGAGTATCGGCAGCAGCTTCAGATAAGGAATCTTGCTTTTTGGTTTTTCTGAAATATTCTTCCATTTATTTTTAGAGTCTTTTAAACTCTTTGCATCTTTTCCCGCTTCATCATATGTGGAAATCAGCACCTGCAGTCCAAAGTGGGATGAAACACAAAAATATCTAACTCATAAACCACGCCTGCCTTCATATTTGGGTGAGAAGTTAGTAGACATGACAGGAGATACCCAACGTTTGAGGCCACTTTCCTTTCTGGATCACCAAGCTTCTTCACAAGTGTCGAAAGAAGCTTGCGTTCTTATCTATTCTTATCTGGCAGCAAACTGATAACTCCTTCAGTGCATCAATACCAACACCTACATGGCGCTTACCCCATGTTCCATGGCTTCCTAGCCATGTATGTACACACAAATATAAATTTGGAAGTAAACACTGAAAGCAAGGTCTTCAAGCTCTAATAATAAGTTTCCAATGCCTATTGCATGGGCAAGAGGTGCGTATATCTGCATGACATCATGAGCCAGTGTTTGTTGACAATATTTTGGGAGATGCTTTGAATGCTTTATCATATCCAATCGAGCAGCAATTTCTACAGCCACGGCTTTGATATTATAGTAAGATAATCGAAACTTTCTTAGTGCATAGGCATTTTCATCACCCAAAATGTCTACTCTTGTTGGAATTTTCTTCATACGCAAGCAGTCATGCAATAAATGAGTAATTCCACGACCAAGTTGAAGGTTTATTTCATGCCTGCTAATAGCATCGAGCTCGAGCAGTTCTCTCAAAAGTCAGACAACAATGACTTCCGCTTCCCCTGCAATGTAATTGAATCTCCTAATAACAGATTTCTTAGGCACAATGTTTCGAATGCCTTCAGAACATTTTGTGTATCTCCTTGAACTTGTTCCACTTCAATAATTGTTCCTCAGCAACCTTAAATTTCCCAGCACTGCTCCCGACTTTTTTCTAAGTAAGATTGTGCTACAACACCTCCAAAGTTGAGATGTCCAAATCTCAAATTCCATAACCAGTTTTCATCCTTTTCTTCTCTTTGGAATGTCTCTCGTGTCACTGCTGCCATTTCATCTCCTTTCTTCAAATCTACTCTCATATTGAGAGGGAACATTCTGTTCCTTGTCATCTTCACTTGTGCAATGCATTTCTTTCTTGGTGGTTTATCCGTGATGGTGCATACATCATCTTCAAAGAAAACATTGTAGCCTTTCTGAATGAGTTGTCCAATTCTCAAGAGGCTACACTTCATACCAGGCACATAATATACATCTGACATGGATCTTCCTTCTCCTTACTTTGTCAAAACACTTACTCTGCCTTTTCCCATGACAGAGACCTTACTGTTTATCCCCAATGTTACTTGAGACCTTGGATTTTCATCTAACATGAAAAACATAGAAATTTTTCCAATCATATGGTCGCTACATCCTAAATCTAGAAACCATATATCTTCATTCTTTTCCTTAGTCAAATTACATGCTAAAAACAACTTCTCTTGATTGATATTTTCTTTAGTAAAATTAGCACTGCGTCTATTACCCATGTCATTATGTTTCTTCCTACATTCATTGGCATAGTGCCCATACTTCTTACAGTAATGACATTGGACTTGGGATTTATAATACCTTCGTCCATGTGCTTAATTTTTTCCACCTTGTTTGATGCTGCCTTGGCTTTGATTCTGATTTTGGTTGCTGCCCCTTCCATTTGTATTTGCTGGGTTGCTTTTCCTCCTCTGTTTTGGCTTATGCATCTACCTTTTCCTATGTAGTTTCCTATGCCTTGACCTCTTCCTCTTCCAAAGGACATTTTGGTCTTGAAGGCATGCTCCAAAGATGAGTTTGTTGTTCTACCCAATCTTTTTTCATGTGTCATCAGTGATGCATGAAGCTCATCAACTGTAAACTTTGAGAGATCCTTTGTCTCTTCAATGGTTGTGACTATTACATCAAATATTGAGGGTAAGCTCCTCAATACTTTCTCCACTATTCTTCTCTATTCTACTTTCTCTCCATGAGATCTCATTTAGGTGACCAACCCAATCAGTAGAGTAAAGAATGAGTCTATCGTATCAGACTCCTTCATGCAAATAACTTCAAAATCTCTTCTCATTAATTGAAGCTTTGTTGTCTTTACATTCTCCATACCTTGGTAAGTTGTCTGGAGGGTATCCCATGCATCCTTGGACCTCTTGGATGCTAATATGCTTGGAAACATACTTTCATGCACTGCTTCATAGAGATAGAAGAGGGCTTTTGAGTCCTTCTTCCTATTACTCTTCAGCAAATCCTTCTCTGCCTGTGTCAAGGCATTATATGCTTGTTCATCTGCAGGTTTTTCTAAACCATCTTCAACTAGCTCCCATAAATCTTGAGAGGCAAACAAGGCTCTCATGGTGATTTCCCAATAGTCATAGTTCTTCCCATTAAACTGTGGGAGTTGAGTATTTCCCATACTCGTGCTTGTGCTGGCTCCTGCCATTGCTAGCTTTCTGAACTATGCTTAAACCTTGATTTTGTTTTGAAACAAACTTTCTCCTTGCTGGAGAGATAAACTCTGTTTCTGTAAAATACCTTATTTTTCTAAGCCTTCACATTGCTGGTCAAAAGCTGCAACAAACTCCTTCCTTCAGCTTCTTTGACAACTTCAAAGAGCCTGGACTAGCTTTGATACCATGTTGGAATTTCTGAATATTCCGAACACACAGAGGAATAAAAATTCCTCAAATCAACATAGAGATTTAATAAAAGTATTGGATAGAGATGTGGTGCAGAACATATACTTCATTAATAAAAAATGATTTTTACAAAATACAATATTTCATCAGAACTATAGTTCTAGATTCAAACAAAAATACTCCTCACTGTGTTTTTCATCTGCTGCCTTCACATAGTTTTATGTTGTTGCTACACCTAGTATTTGTTGCGGCAGCACCCAGTTTCTATTGCGGCAACACCCAGTTTCTGTGGTGGCAAAACACAGTCTCCTATTGCGTCTACACACAATTTCCTTTGATGTACACACACAGCATCAGTTACGACAACACACAGTTTCAGTTGCGGCAACACACAGAGTTTGCTTTGCTGCTACAAAACACAGTGCTTCAAGCTTTCTCTGTTTTCACTGTTTTACACACAGTCTTCTCTCTTTCTCTCTGTTTTACATAGCACTCAGCAACTTTTCCATTTCATAATACTTATATCTATTACATATAATATAAAAACTATATGACCTAAAACTTTAGATTCAAAATTCAAACTTTGTCATTTCGTGCTTCCTTTTAAATGTGGTTAGGTGACTGATGTTATGGCGGGAGGTAACGTGGTGCACACCACGATTTGATGAATTGGGAGATGGCTACGGCTAGGTTTCTTATGCATGGATTTGAACCCAAAAAATTAATGCACGGTTGAGTGTAAAAATAGATCAAGACTTTTCTACTCCCGTCAAATCAAAAATTTGAAACTTGTTGTCCTACTGCTCAGGTTTGCAATTGGAATTAATTTCCACCAGTCAGGAATCATGTAAGCCATCAATTTCTAGATTGAGAGCTGATCTATGCTTAGAACATTTGAATCTGAAGTTGAATATAACACGCCATTGCTGCCAGATAGAAATGCAGACATTGCATTTGAAATAATATTACGATTAATGTCGACAGCGTTCAACAACACAACTGAAGAGGGTCGATCAGATGAAGAATCCGAGATAGCTACTGAAGAGGGAGAAATCCCAGATAATTCAGAGGATGAATCAGACGAATGCCTACCTACCCAAGAGCTGAGGGAAGAGATCTGTGCTTCGCTGATTCGGGATTTTCCTAAGCACGAGGAGGTCGGAGAATGAGACATCACAAGTTTCTCAAACTTTAAGGCTTGCTTCTTATTTGAAATATGTTATTCTTCCTCTTTCTCCTTGTTCCAAGTAACTCGGGTCGAAGAATGAGACATCACAAGTTTCTCAAACTTTAAGGCTTGCTTCTTCTTTGAAATATATTATTATTATTCCTCTTTCTCCTTGTTCCAAGTAACTCACGAACTAGGTATCTCATATAACTTAATCAAATATCTAGCTAACCAGCATTGCCTTCCAAAAGAAAATATTTTATAAACACAACTCACTGACTCTTAGTATTCCTACAAGAATATAAAGAGAAAATCTTGCCTCTTTGCATCCCACCTATTTGTTTTCAAATTCTTTCAACTTCTGAATATTAAAACACATAAAATGAATTTATAATTATTCAAACAACATATATCATAAGCGAATTTCAATTATTACAAAATCCAAATCTCAATGTCTTCTTTTTCGATGCTAAAAACACAGACGCTAGTTACCCACTACAAATTTGGGTTGATGATGCTGATAGCCAAACTCTAATCTGCGCTTGTTTCTTGAATTAGGGAAAAAAAAATCATTCATCTAGTCTTACATCTTCTTGTGTCATAACATTTTAAATGCCTCTACAAATCACACTTCATCTTAAATCTAAGCAACAATGTTAACCAACCATTGTAATTGTAAGTCTTGATTCTTAAATCACAGTAATCAATCCACTACAATCAACCCTTAATCAGAACACTGTAATCAGTTACATAATGAACAAATAATCCTTATGCACAAGTCAGCGTTACAAATCACAACATTTGAGCAAGCATTCACATCACAACATACCTCTTACACGCAACACATCCTCAGCAACATAGGAGCACCAATAGATCACTAGCAGCAATACAAACTTAACAGCATACCATATTCATCTATGGCTTGGATCATCGTATGAAACCTGCAACAAGCATACCTTCAAAACCCTTTTCCATCAATGATAAATTTTCCAACACATTTTTAAAGAGGAATTTTGATATTAAACCATTTAAGTAATTTTAAATTAAAGTGAGGTTGTTTCTATGTTAACAGAGGGGGTGGAGGAGTCAATGTTTAACATGGTTATTTAAAAATATTCAATAAAAATTGATTGCAAAGTTAAATTATTGGCACAATATTATTATACATGTTGAGGGCATGTTATATAGAGATTGATATTGCTTTGACTCACCATTAATTCCTTTGACCTTTTTTTTGTAACATCAAAGGATCTATTTTATATTATTGCATGAAAAATACCATTTACAACATCGATGGAGTTGTTTGGTATACCACTAGGGAGACCAGACCAATAGCAAAGAAACAAAATTTTCATATTTCCCTCATTTTTTTTGAACTAAGGGTTTGAGAGTTTAAACTAGAGATAGGGATTAACACAGACAAAATTACATGTACAGAAAGATAAAAATATATTATGTAGCAAGTCATAGAGAAAAAATTGAATTGAATGATTTTTCATGTTGTTGTGTTTTGTGCTTGAGTTGGAGAGGGAAAGCCCTTGGCTATGACTCATGGCGGTATTAAAACTTTTCTTAGGAAGATGTTTGAGCTTGTCATCCATATTGTCCAATTTTTTCTCCATGTTTTCCATTATTTCCATGATTTTTGGCATGTAAATGAGGTTATCTTATTGGATGTCAACCCTATCAGTAAGGGCCCATCCCATGAGGGCCTTGACATGCAAGTACAATTTTATTGTCTGCATGTGGGAAAAATTCTTTGGTGTGGTGTAATTCCCTATCTTGGGAATTTAGTCCCAGTTTTATCTCTTAATGTGATGATATGGAATAAATATTATTTCCTATCGAAATTTCCCTTCAATGTTAACAATATCTCATTGCATGACTTCCAAAATAATACACTGACATCAATACATCACAACATTGGTGAATTCATGAAGATGGGTGGCTTGTAGAGAGGGGGATAGGAGGGGGGTTTATTGGGTCTACCCCTATGATGAGTGATGGGATGGTTGATTGTGCGACAATGAACCATGGATAAGAAGGAGGTAGGGAAGGCACCGAGTGAATAGAAATTTGTAGGAAAGATGAGTAGAGGGTTAGAAAACATATACCATGGAGGAGAAAACATCTGAGGCTGATAGCAGTGGGAGAGAGTTAAAATTGCAAGGAAGTTTTTAATGGGCTAGAATTAACTTCCAACAGTTAAGTTGTTTCCCTAGTGTGAATTCCAAGTTAGACCTCACACCGTTTGGGATAGGAGACCCATCTAATTTGGGGGCCCAGCTACTACCATGTGTGTGTGTTTCTCTTGGATTTCAAAGGTATAGAAATAAATGTGATACCAAGAGTAAAATTCCTAAAGAATGATGATGAAATCAACCTTTAATTGATGGCTTGCATAACACAATACAAGAAAATACCAGCAATATAATGAGGAAGAGTATGCCTTAAGAAAGAATTATATAGTTGAGACTAACTAAGACATACACAAGCAAGAAAGTGTTAGAAACCAATTACAAATTAGTTTACAATTAATTACTAAAAATTTTATGGAATCAAATAATATAGATTCAAAGTAAACATACAAGTTGTGTTGGAAATACTGAGTGGGAGGGTGAATCAATATTTCTTTTACAATTTCTATTTTACCATTTTAGATCACTTATAAATAGAACACAAAATGAATAGTATATAATAAATAATTTTATTAATCAGAAATAACGAGTACTTAGATCCTCTTATTTACAATAAATGAAGTAAAATAATGTTTAGGGCTCCAACCCCAGATGAAGACACCAATCTTCAATAAACTAGGCTTTGACCTGTATGGTACCAAGATCTAACTTGGTCTTTATGAGGCTCCAACCCGTTCTTCTTAAGGACTCCAATCCTCTAGGGTACCAACCCTATCAATCTGCTTCAACTCTTCAATGCGAGTTGAATGGTTCTTCAAGGCTTTCCAAAACCTTATATAACAATCCTTTCCAATATCTTCAACAATTATTTCAATCAATATTAAATAACCTTATCTTTCATCAATGACAAATTTATGGTCCAAAAAATGTATCCCCACAACTCTTCATATTCCCTAACAATTTTCTCCAAAGTTACATCATGAGGGATTAATCATGCATCAAGGTCTCCAATAATTCCACCAAGAACAACTTCAAGATGTCTTCACGAGATCTTCAATAATACTTCAAGGTGTCTTCAATGAGTTACTCTAAGAGTGTCCAATCAATACTCCTCGAATTATGCTCCAAATATAATCTTTAAAATAGTATGCAACAAGTTCAATTCTTCAAGATAATGCTCCAACACAAGTCTTCAAACAATGCTTAAAGAAGGTCTTCCAAAGTGATGCTTCAGCTACTCCAAGGTACTCTCCTAGATTTGATACAATAAGTTTCTCTCAATATTGCACTAAAAAAATTTTGAGTATTCACAAGAGATATTCTAAGGGTTATCCCAATAATGGCTTCCAAGGCACTTAAATTCTTCTTTAAGATGTCATCCTAAGAGACCTTCAAAATATGCTCCAAGGTGCCTTAAAAGCGGCTCTAAGGGGGGTCCATTGAATATTCCTCAATTTATGCTCCAAGTGATCTCCAACTAGCTCAAGTCTTCAAGGATGCCTACTTTAAGGTGCCTTCAATAGGTCATATATCAACTACAAGTCACAGGTCTGAACTGTTAGGGTCCTATAATAATAGGGTTCATAATTTTTTAATTGACTATGATTATTCTTGTAAATATGTACATACCTTGCTTTCTGCAAGTTTTTTTCCCATATTTTGAAAATAATAAAAAATGAAAAGAGGGTAAAAGTCCTAAAATAAAGATCAAAGGACTTGAAAATAAAAGATCAAAAAGAATAAAAAATGAACCCCAAAAGAAAAAAGAGATGAAAATAATACCTGAAAGTGAGCAAGTCAAAATGCCACTACTATTTAATTTCACTGCAAGAATAATGATTATGTGCAAATTTCTCAAATTTTCATAATCCATGATCAGTTAAACAGCTTAATCTTAACTTTTCATGCTTTAAATTTCATGTTTTAGATAGAGAATAAAAGATATGTCAAACAGTTTAAACTTGACAAATCAATAGATAGTTAGAGAATAAATGAGGAGCTCAACTGTTTAATCTGAGCCCTCGGATGAAATAAGATTAGAATTATATAGATTATTCTTTTAAAATAAAAATTGATTTAGGATTGCAAGCTTAAATTCACCCATGCAAATGAAGAAAAAAATGTTAGAAATGGGCAGGTAGAAAGCAGTTGTGCAAGGCATGTAATAAAAAACCATCTCACAAATTACTAATTTCCCCTCTCTCACAATGTTCCAATATTCAAAACCTTCAGTTAAAGAGGCTCAGAGCATTTCTCTGACTTCTGTTGAGACCGGACCCAAGGCTTAACAACTGATTGGTTAAAAATATTAGATTCCCTACATAAAACCCATTTCATCAGCATATTCAACCTTTTCCAAAACTATAATCCCTTTTCCTAAGTAAAACACTTTTTTTCTTAGAAAAGTAAAAACCCCCTTGATTAATTTCATTTTCATTCAAAAAACATTTGAAAAACCCACAAAATGCATTTTATCCTAAGTTCATGTGTAAAAATCAAAATGGGACAAATTATGCTAAATTGCCTATTTACACTTTACTTAGTTTGAAATTTCATGTATTTTAATTCATTTCATTCATTATATTTCCATTTCCATATTAATTTCTAACTTAAAGTATTAAATCCCTTATATTATATCCTTCCCATATATATTATTAATTCCATTTTATAAATATCCCCAAAACCCACTTATTTAAAGTTTAACCTATGGTTTATCCCACATGCTAAATAAAAACCCCGCCCTTTTTCCCCATAGGTTTAAACATATCTTAAAATTTAATCCTGCCCCCTGTTGGGGCCTTTGTTTTGAATACTTGGTTTGAATACTTGTTTTGAATGTTTTGAATTTTGAATAAAGAGCAGATTTTTGGGTTGCGGAACGACACATGGCAGCCGCAACCAAGTCGCAACTACGGTGAGTAGCGGAGCTACCAAGGTTGCGAGGGAACAGGAGATAGCTGAAGAAAGTAGATGCACAAGTGCAGACAAAGAGAAGATATAGCAAAAGATAGAGAGCAGAACTCATAGACAACAAGAGAGAAGCCGGAAGCAGCCGAGGAAGAACGGAAGAGGAACTAGCAGTTGCAATGGCGGGTGAATAAATAGTCGTCACCCAGCCGAAAGAAATGAGACGAATGCAGAGCGACTGAAGAGGATTGAGTAGATGCTGCAGAGGGAATCCATTCCGAGCATGATATCTCTGTAGTTCCTAGGCTTCTCTTATCTATCTTTATGTCCTATGAGACGTTTGTAACAAAATTGTAAGCTCTTCCTGTGGAAGTGATGTCACTATGGATTTGGTTGAAGGTTATCAATATACTTACAGGTTGTTGTCATATTATATGAGTTACATGCATGCATGATGTCTGTGATGTCTTAAAATTTTATTTGCTTAATACCTATTCACTCTTCTGAATGTTCTTGCGTATATGATGACGTTTATGAAATCAATCCCATATTAAATATGAGTTGCGGACCCTTCCACCACTATCGATCTATTCCCCTCCTGCATGTGGTCACGACACGCCTCGGGTGAGACTCTTTGCTCTCTAGAGTAGGGTGATAATGCCGGCATGGTTCTAGACTACAGCGGATACCCTTGTTGGCCCCAACCTCTGAACTTGGGTGTTGCCTGCGAGACCTGTTTCTTCACCAAAAAATGGTTCTGTTGCCGGAACCCTACACGTTATGAGGGGACTTAGATCATGGTATCGAGGGTCTTCGAAGGAGAAATATGGAGATGGCGGGATAACCATCTGGACCAGTTTATTTCTCAGCAAGCGGAGTTGACGAATCAAAGGGAGAGGGTGCTCAAGGATCTCATCATTTTCTTGGATTCTGCCAGTGATACCTACGAGATCCTCTGGGGAAAATTCCATAGCAACCTTTACAATTGGTTGCGGAGGTTGCAGACTAGGGTACCTAGGGATAGCTCGCGGAAGATAAACCGCATGTGGGTGCATGGGGATCTGGTGGCCTTGCATCGGTTGGATACTGAGTTGACTCGCGCGGTGGATTTTTGGGTAGAGACCACTTTGGACGGATATACTGTGGAGTTTGCCGCAGAGTGCTACCAATCCTTCTCAAAGGCTGAGGCTATCTTCTGCTTGAGGCTAAGAGGGAAGCTACTCAAGGAGATTCCGCTGTGGATTAAGGCCTTGATGGTGGACAAAGGGCTGATGGAATTCCAAAAGTCGAGCATGGAAGCGTAAACCTCCAGTGCTGGGGGAAGGGCTGAAGGGACAGATGCTACGTGAAGTGTGAAGCAGGGGAGTGGGGAATGGATGCTAAGGCTACAAGGAGGTTGAGGGAGCGACGTGCACATCGGAGAGCGCAGATCGCCGACAAGTGGTGAGAAAGGGTGATGCAGGAGTTGAAGCGACGGGACGGAAATAGGAAGAATCTGGAGGAGGTGCCTCAGAGGATAGGAATTATGGACACTCAGGCGGATACCCTGGAGAGGGAAGGGACCGTTGTGGGAGTGCGGAGGGTGCATGGGAGCCCAGCTAGGAGAGAAAGGGAGACAACGACTAATGAAGACAATGCAGGTGTGCAGCCCGAAGAAAGTTTCGATGGCGAATGGTACATCGTGATGCAGCGGTTGTTTCAAGAGCGGATGACATTCATCTCTTCAGGTAGCCCTACTTCCCAAAATTTACACGACAGGGATCCCTACCTTCCCCTGGTACTCTATAAACCTTTTAGTAATATTTTCGTTAAGTTACAAGCATTGAGTCGATTGCACAGCAGTTCAATAGCAGTGTTACTAGTAGTATTGTAGTTCCTAGTAGTGTAGTCACATAGCCATGACCTGGAGGGTTTATTTTGGTCACCCCTTCGCAAGTAAATATGGCCGGGTCATTCACCCAGTATCCAGAATTCTCTAGTCGAGGTAACGATGATGTGGAGCAACACTAGTATCTCTGTGAAGCCATATGGAAGGCCCGGCAGACGCCAGACGCAGGGAAGCTAATAGAGTTCCAAACCATGCTTAGAGAAAGGGCTCTGTGATGGTTCATCAAGTGGTCCGAGGCCCATCCGAATCCAGTAATCGTAGACGTTAAGCAGGATTTCGTCCGAGAATTTAAGCTTCCCCAGATCGACCAGCAGGGTCTATCTGAGCTCTGGGCGATTAAGCAGAAAGAAGAAGAAACTGCATGAGAGCTGATGCGTCGGTTCAAGGACACGATCAGGGAACTCAGCTACCCGATCGACCCAAACCATCAGAGGGAATGGTTCATTAAGGCTCTGCATCCCTTGACATGAACCCGCCTCACCTAGCAAAATATTGACAACTTGCAGGACGCTCTGGAGCAGGCCATGAAGATAGAGGCCATGTCAAGCTACTCTCAGGAATATCGGGGAGGTTTGGCCCCGCAAGATCCTTCCTTGGTGGGATTGCAACATCAGATCGCCAGTCTGACTGAAAATATCAAGGAGATGCAGCCTATAAGACCAGCCAGACCGAACGTTTGGTGCACTCACTGCCTAGTCGAAGGGCACGCCGCAACCGAGTGTCCCCGGTTGCGTGGCACGGGTGTGGGACCCTCTGTCGTGAAAATACATGGGGTTCCACCTACTGGGGGTGGAGCAGCAATGAATCCGCAGGGGGTATATCAGCCGCAACAACCTTACGTAGGGTTCCCACCACAACCAAACCCAACCGCCACAGAATATTTCAAAATTTTCCGGACGATGGGGCATCAACCTCAGATGTGCCCAATACTACAGAAGTACTCCAATTTCCCCAACAACGTATACTATGAGTTTTGTGCTTCCACGACTCACAACACTGAGCAGTGCAGAGCTCTCAATGCACTAGCAGACAGGTTGGACCGACCCTCCTATCGGGTGAATGAAGCTTCCAGGGGCAGAGGAGGCGGTATGCGTGGAGGTCGCACAGGGGGACGGGGTCCACTGAAATGCTACAACTGTGACCAGGAGGGTCACGTGGCCTGGTAATTCCCCCTTCCCTGACATCCATGGTGTTCCCAGTGCCGCGTGAACACCCATGCAACAGAGGACTACCCGAAACTTATAAAGAAGTGGGAGGAACGAGCACCGCAAAGGGGCACGAATCTGGTCAACTCCAAACCTCGGGGGACCGCGATTCCAGCCATACAGAATGTAGCTATTGTGACGAGAGGCGGAAAGAAGACTGGGGAGGACGCTCGCGGAAAGGAGCCGGCACAGGCTATCCAACCCACCTCCCCGAACCAATTAATCAAGCCGGACGCACAGAATAAGTACTTCCAGGAGGCGGTGGAGACATTTTCTCAGCTGGGGGGAGCCAAAGGCCTTGAGGTGTTACATTAAAAATTGTCATCCTAACATTCTGCTATGTGTATGATCTCATTATTACTCATACTTCCCCCTTTTTCAAATCTAACATATCAGTTCCTCATGTCAAGCCTTGAAAATCAGAAAAAATTCCTAAAAGTCTCCTAAACTTTGGTGTCGCACTTTCTGGCTATCTTGCCTGCGGTCCCGCACCCAATTTTCAGCTTTCCTGCGTTCCTGAATGCACTTTATCTATGTTAAAGGTGCGGACCCCTGTAAGATCAAAAAGGCGCAAGTAAATTCCAAAAATCTCAATTAAAGTAAATTCTGGAAGCTTCTAGAATGGATCTTGCGGTGGCAGAACCGCTCTTGTGAGGTGCATGAATCCCTTACCTTATGGAGCTAACCCCTTGATGTGAGGAGCTTATCCCTTTGAAGGGGGAATCTATCCCTTCATAGTTGGAACTGAAAACATCCTCTTTTCCACTATAAAAAGAGGCATTAGGTAGCTTCAAGGGGAGTTCAAGCTTAAGAATATTTGAGGTTAAGTGTTGTTGAGATTTAGACTCAGTTAACTAAGACTTTTGTGAGGAGAGATTACATACCTCTATTTGTCTTGGTTGGAGGAGTGCAGAGCTTACCAAAGTAAAGGAGACTCCTGCTTCGGACCCCGGAAAGTCCTGTGCAACATCAAGGCTCAGGTTCTAAGGATTTTCTTCTTTTGAAATTAATAAAAATATACTCATTTTTCTCAATAAGCTTTCAATCGATGGTTTATTTCATATATTCCTTGATCACTATGATAAGCATGGTTTACGATGATTTCTATATAGGTGCTATGTAATATTTTTCTTGTTTTTGACTGCAGGTTTACGAGGAAAAATCCTTCAAGCGCGCGAGGGACAATAACGACTTCAAACAAGCCCTGGACAAACGGTAAGTCTTTTACACCTATATAGAGTTTTTCATAGATCATATATGCTTAGAAAAAGATTAGTCTATTTGGTTGTTTGTTGCTAGATACTTTTAGTACTAGGGAGATCGGTCTTGTCCGCAAGACGGATTAATCCATACAACAAATTGGCGACTCCACTGGGGAAAGAACTTGTTGTTTTTTATTCTCTTTTATTTTGATTTGAGGAAACGTTTTTCTTGGTTTTTGATTGATTGACATCTACCTGGGTAGCTTAGGTTTTCTCTGTTTTGAAAATTTTGAAATCCTTTAGGTTTTTCTCTAGTTCCTGGGACCGCACTTTACCTTGTTTTCACAGTGCGGGTAGTTTCACTCTTTTCCTGTGTAAACAGTGCGGGACTGCACCTCTGATATCTTGGAGCCTGCGGACCCTGTTAAATTTTTGAAAAACTCCAAGTTTATTTTTTTTGTTCATCTTTATTTTTATTTTCAGTTTTTTTTTTATGCCCAGATTGATGATTGTTTCTGTCAAAAGCTTTCTGTTAATAAATCTCAGCAGTATTGGTGTTTTGATGATTTTCTAGAAGCTTTGTGTTTTGGATTGCTTTTCACTTGGTCTTTGTAGCGATTTGAAGCATTTGACACTTAGAAGTACCCCAGATTACCTTGGTCTTTTTTTTGTATTTTTGCTGGATCTGACCTAATTGTGAAATCATCCTTTATTGAGAAATCGAGTTACCTATTTCTTTGCAAATCTTCGAAAAGAAACTTTGTTATTGGTTTTTGAATTTCATTTTTTATAAAACATAATTGAGTGTTTTCGATCTGTTTGTTATTCTGGAAGAATAGATCCTTAGTTTGTTGAACAACTAAGTAAAACATTCTTCAAAAAAAATCATAAAGCTTTTATTCATTTAGATTATTAAAGTTTGTAGTTTTGTGTGCTATTAAACATTGTAGATCTCGAAATTAGTTTGTAGTTTTGAGTGCTTTTAAAATTTCTAGATTTCTTTTGAAGGAAAATTGTTTTGTAGCTTCAACTTTTTGGAAAGAAAATGGATTTTTATTGTGAGCTTTGATCATTTGTTGGAAAAGACAAAAATATTTTCTTTCAAATATTCTTTATGTTTAAAGAAGGAATTGTTTATTAAAAGATTTGCATTCTCTAACTTTTCCTTAATTAGAATTTCATTGAAAGAAAACAATCTGATTATCATTTTTAGGTGCATTTTTAGTGTCTTTTGGAAATCAAGTCTTCACACCATCAGAGTTTCATTTCCGCACCCATTGACTTAAGGAACAGCTCTTAAAAGTAACGCTTAATTAAAATTCATCTAGCAATCTTTTTATTTTCTAGGGCTCTTATCACCAACATAGCTTAGGCTAGTATCTTGGAGTAGGGAGTAATTAACTCTCCGAGATAGAAAAAACAAACAAGTAGACAAATCTTGCGATAGGAGATAAATCCAATTGTAATTTGTATAATCTGGGAAGCTTCTCTTAAAGAAGTCAATCACGAGATCATGTCCGAACCTTTGAAACAATCAATTATGTTTCATTGAGAAGATAGAAGATTTTGCGTGTATTACAAACGGTAAACCTTGGATTAACCATTGTCGAGGAGCCTGGGGTCACTTGTCGGTAAACCTCGGATTAACCATGTCGAGGAGCCTTCAAGGGGATTGAGCTTGTTACTCTACCCTTGCGCGTGAAATCGGATCGTAGACTGTTCCCCCAGTTATATTTGTTACTGTTGGTAACCTTAGTGTCCATTATCTTAAGATTATTTCCTAAGGCGACGGTGAAGGAAAGATCTCAATGTACCTGGAGCAGACGTCGACTAGACTCACTTGGACTCTCTAGGGGGTTCTCTTCACGCGAGATGGTTTTGTGAGGAAACTTGTGCCAGTCTGTTTCATTAAGCAGGTTGTCGAGGTAACTGTTCCAACCGCCCTTTCTGTGTTAAATTTAAACTAAGTTGGATTTCATCACCAACTAGTGTTTTTAGTATGGAAAGTTATTGTTTGTGTGTGGTTTGAACTCTTAGATTTTTAAGTGTGTGATTCAATTGTTTGTTTATTTACAGACTTTAGGTGTTTTCATTGAAATTTTCTTTGTTTGAGTGTGATTAGTTAATCTTTAATCATGGCGGAATTGCCGAGACAATCCCGGAGACTACAAGGAAAACCCCCTGAATATTCACCAAGTTATCTTGAAGGGCTTCGTGCTCTGGTATCATCCAGTAGTGGTAGGATTAGATCAACAGAAATTGGAATTTCCTCTATAGTTGTTCATCTTGATCATCAAATACCTACAACAGAATACATTCAAGAACCGATTTCAGTTTCTGAAGTTACTGGTAGTATTCCTGCTTCCAGTGAACTGGCTGACGAACCTGAAATCTCTGAACCTGAAATTGAACATTCTGTTTTGGAAACATCCTCAGGATTTATTTCACCAACTTCTAGTGATATTGGTTCACCTAGGATAAGAAATATCGTCACTGATGATCTTCCAGCTGGTCTTATTTCCATTGAAGAACTTACTAATCCAGACGAAGATATATCTCTTCCCGACTCCCCTCAATCCTTAAATCTTAGGGAGCGTGAATCTATTTTCTACAGCCCTATTCAAACTAGTACTTGGTATCTACCTTTAACAAACTTTTTAGAGAATCCGGGTCTTGCTTTTTCTCCACCTCGAGTTCCATTTCATCCTACACCCAGAGGTTACTATCCGCCATCCATTATGGCCAGAGAGTCATCCATGTTTTCCCAGACACCGGAATCATTTTTACACGGTGGTCCTTCTGTTCCTTCGGGATATCAAGCTCTGTCTAGTACTTTCTCGGGAGCAGCTCCTCAACCAATCGAACAAGTGTTGTCATCTGGTTTTAATGGTGTTAAAACTGAAATGTCGAACGCAGAGAAAATCTATATGATGTCTGGTAATATTCCGAATCCTCAACCTCAAGGCAGTCAGTTACTGCCTGGAGGGCCAACACAGGGAAATTCGTTACCGCCTGGGGGGCAACCTCAAGGTAGTCAGTTACCACCTGGGGGGCAACCTTCAGGAAGTCAGTTACCGCCTGGGGGGCAACCTTCAGGAAGTCAGTTACCGCCTGGAGGGAAACCTCAAGGTAGCTTTTTCCCAGGAAAAACTGTGGAATCATATTATTTTGGGGGACAACCCCAAGGACAGTACACACCTCAAGGGTATCAACCTTCAGGACAGTATATGCCCCAAGGTCAACCCCAAACTCAATATGCTCCTCAGGGTCCTTATCAACCCCAGCTTCAGTACGCGCCTCAGGGTTATCAAACTCAAGGTCAGTACCCAATTCAAGGTTTCCAACAGCCTTCTGGTCAACCATCTATTCAAGGAGCCGGAAATGTACCACTTACTTATCAACCCTACATTCAACCAGGTTATGGTCCTTACGTTCAACCTTCTGCGGGACAATACCCCGGAATTAATATGGTGTGGGATCCATCCCAATATCAATAGCCTATGCAGCCTAATGTGCAGTTGCCTTATCAGCCTGGACAGCCTTTAATTTCTAGTCCAACTCAGTAACCTGTCCAGCCTACTATCCAAACTCCTACACCTGGTCCTGTTCAGCAGGCTGGTCCTAGTTCACCTAAGACTCCGCCTCAAACTGCTGCAACAGCTACTACGTCTATTCAACCTGTAACACCTGTTTCTGGAGTATCTTTAACCCCGAGTTTGTCTATCCCTACATCCATGCAAATCCCTCAAGTCTCTATACCCCAGTCAGGATCTTCGATTCAGACTTCGGTTCAGATGCCTACGGGACAAGCCGGTACAAGTACAGTTGTCACAAGTCAACCTCAATTCACATATCAACCGTACCAGGGACAGCCACAATTCGGTCCCTATACACAAAATCCAAACTATCAGTATCAACCGTACCCTGGCTATACCTATCAACAACCTCAACAACCCCAGTTTGGTCCGGTTAATCCTGGTTTTCTATGAGGTTATACAATTCCTAATGCAAATCCAATTCCAAGTTATCATGGATATCTGCCTCCTAGAACTGCTTTGGCTACTCAAGGTTTTCGCGACCCTAACCGTCAGTTACCATTTATTGCAACTTTGGATTTACCTGATTTTATGCGCCTTATGAATGATCCAATTTTTTATTATCTGTATTGGCCGCCAATGCCGCATAAGTTGCCCAGTGATATACCGAAATTTGAAGGTAAGTCAGGAGAGGATCCATCAAATCACGTCATGACTTATCACCTTTGGTGTGCGTCTAATTCAATCATTGATGATTCTATTCGCTTACGTCTTTTCCAAAGAAATCTTATTGGTCTTGCAGCCAAATGGTACATTGAGTTACCACGAGGCTCGTTTCATAACTTCAGTCAGTTAGCAACTGCCTTCTTGACTCATTTTCAGTTGCCAGTCAGATACGACAATGGCACAGAATTATTAACTTCGCTGAAACAATCCACGTCTACGTATATTTCTGATCATATTCATGAATGGCGACGTAGGAGACGTTTGGTGAAAGTTTATATTCCGGATCAAATTTTGGCGGAATGGTTTGATAAATCATTGTTGCCCAAGATTACTGAAGATGTAGCTAAGGCTGGTGTTGTTACTGAAGAGCAATTAATTTCTCAATGGGAAAAAAAACAGAGGTCAAACATCATGTGCGGTATGATTGGTACGGTCAATACTAAAAGTAAGAAGAAATCTTCAAAGAAATCTTCTCCAATTATAACTTTACCTGATTCCCCGAAAGGAGAATCTTCCCCCAAAGTTTCTGCTGATATTCATGTTGTGGAGACATCTACAGCTAAATCTAAATCCGGTAGTAAAAAGAAAGGGAAGAATAAAAACAAAAAGAATTCGAAAGAAAAAACTGATAAAAATGAATCCAATGACGAAAAACGTAAACCACGTTATCCTTGTTACATTTGTGACGAAGATCATTTTACTAAGGAATGCCCACATCGGGCCGAGGTTGTGAAATTCGTCAAAGGTTCACAACCTGCTGTCTTGAAGGATCCCTTTCCGACTCAAGATAGTAAGATGGTTGGTTCTACCTCGACTGCTTCAGAAGAACCAATTTTGATGATGTCTCATGTAAGGATTGCGACGCGATCGCAAGATTATGGTACTAAGAATCCTGTTGATGGTAAAGAAGCAGAATATTCTAATGCAAATACATCAACTACACCTCCTCCTGTTTCTGGTCTGCTACAGATCGAGAAACCAAATCCAGACTTAATAATCAAACCGCCTGCTAAAGGTGTTCTTCATAAATCAGCTTTCAATCCACATGCAAGAGCTGCTCAGAATTACAACATTTTTGAAGACTTAGCTATTTCTCCTTCAGCGATGTCGGCTTTGGAAGTGCTGCAATCATGCCCAGCACAGCGTAAATTGCTTTTGTCTACCATAGGAGCTGTCGATATTCAGGATTCTAATCTTATAATCTTCGATCTAAAAAATAGTACACCTCGCCTACCTCACCAAATGGCTTTCCAGATTCAGGTGACAGTCAAAAACAGACCGATCTATCGGACTGTGATTGATGAGGGAGCTTCAACGTGTATTATGTCGATTCAGTGTTGGAAATCGCTTGGTTCTCCTACACTGAACCAATCTCCGATGATTCTTAAGGCTTTTGATGGTCGAGGTTTCCACCCTTTTGGTATTTTACAGGATTTACCCATAGGGGTTGAAGGTAAAATTGTAAATCTAGATGTGGAAGTGGTTGATGCCCCTCTTGATTACAACCTTCTTCTAGGTCGTGGTTGGTCTTATGCTATGACTATTGTTGTCTCTTCGGTCTTCCGACTCATAAAATTTCCATATCAAGGAAGGATTGTTACAATAGATCAGTTAACTTATTTTTCTTCCGACCCAGCCTCTATAGAAACAATCCAGCATGTTGGTAAAGCGGCTATCCCGTACAAGGATGTTGGAGTAGGTTTGATTAAAGATTCTGGTTTGCTAGGAACTTTTTCCATTCCTCCTCCTAACGTATCGCCTTCTGTTGCAACTATTCATATGATTTCATCAGACTCTGTTATGTTTGATGATCCTTGGATCGTACCTTCCGAATCCGAGTTAGATTCAAATGATGGCATGATGCCTTTGAGTCCATTTGAACTGGCATATCAGGCTGTACAATCATTTTCCAACCCCTCTTCAACCGAAATTGATCCAGTGAATGGGATCCACGAGGAATCACTTTCTATATCTAGTTCAGCTACAACGGCATTTCCTAAACTTGTTCATACTGATGAGCAGATTCGTGAGTTCTTGTTTGTTGACGATTTACCATGGGAAGATCTACATCACCGACCTTTGTTTTTACCTGAACTAGATCATTTTGAAGATGATTTTGCTTCAATATTTATTGTTGATTATGTCAAGGAACCGCAGAATCCATTGAAAAATCCTGCTTCTAAGTTAAATTTGGAAAATATTTCTCGAACGATTCCAATTGACATTTCAGTAAAACTTGGAATAATTGAAAAAATTCATATAGGTGCTTGTTGTACTGAATATGAAATTCAAACTTATAAAGCCCTATTTCAAGAATTTCGTGATGTGTTTGCCTGTTCCTATGAAGAAATGCTAGGAATTGATCCGTCAATTGTCATACATGAAATCAAAACTTACCCGGATGCCAAACCTATCCGTCAACGTCTACGTCAAATGCATCCTTGAAAAGTTGCTACTATCAAAGTAGAAGTTGAAAAATTACTTCATGCAGGTTTCATTTATCCGATTCCTTTAACAGATTGGGTATCTAATATTGTTCCTGTGACTGAAAAACAAGGAACGATACGAGTATGTATCGATTATAGGGATATTAATTGAGCTTGTCCTAAAGACAATTATCCAACTCCCTATATTGATCAAATAATCGATGATTGTGCCGGCAGTGAAATATTTTCCTTTATGGACGACTTTTCAGGGTATAATCAAATAAACATACTCCCTGCTGATCAGCCAAAAACAGCTTTTATTTGTCCGTAGGGGACATTTTCTTACTGCAAACTACCCTTTGGATTGAAGAACGCTGGAGAAACTTTTCAAAGGGAAATGTCTTATGCGTTTCATGACATTAAGCACATTGTGCAACCGTATCTTGATGATTTACCTACTCATTCATCACGTAGGGTTGACCATATCACACATTTACGTGCTATATTTATGAGATGTCGGCATTATCGAATTCGACTGAATCCACACAAATGTGTTTTTTGTGTCGAGTCGAGTCGTTTACTGGGATTTGTTGTCTCGAAAGCAGGTATTCGCCTCGATCCATCAAAGGTCGAAGCTATTGTCAAATTACCTCCTCCTTCGACTTTACACCAAGAAAGCAAACTTTTTACGTCGATTTATTCCTAACTATGTCGAGCTTACGAAAGGTTTTACCTGGTTGCTGAAACAGAACATTCCATTCTTTTGGGATGAGATCGTTGATCGATTTTTCAATGCACTTGAACATGCGTTAACCCATGCACCTTTATTGCATCCTCCCAACTACAACCAGGATTACATTTTTTACCTCGCTTCTTCTCATTCCACTATTGGGATGGTTTTAGTTCAGGAAGATGAATCTAACGCTGAACATGTGATTTATTATCTTAGTCGGAATCTGCATCCGACCGAAATCAAATATACACATGTGGAGAAATTTGCCTTGGCAACTGTTCAAGTTGTCCAACGATTTAGACATTACATATTGTTACACAAAACTACGGTAATTTCTTATTGCAACCCTATGATGCACACTTTGACCAAACAATTGCTAGGGGACAAGTATTCCAAATGGATAGTCATCCTGCAGGAATTTGACTTGGAGTTTGAGAAATCCAGGGAAAAGAAATCTTTGGTATTTGCAGAACTGATCTATGATTTCCCCTCTACTGATACTGAAACTGTGGCAGAGCAGCCCATTGCGGACGAATCTCTGTTTCTTATCAGTACTCTTGATCCATGGTATGGAGATATTATCGTTTATCTCCAAACCCAATATTTTCGGCCTGAAATCTCGCGATCTCAACGACGGAAAATATGTTTCCAATCCCAACAGTATAATATTATTGGTGATACACTTTATTGTCGTGGAGTGGATTTTGTTTTCTAACGCTGTCTTATTCATGAAGAAGTTGAAAAGGTTTTAAATGACTGCCATTCTGGAGCATGTGACGGTCATATGTCTGGGTATGCCACAGCCCAAAAGATATTGCGCGCTGGTTATTTCTGGCCGTCGTTATTCAAAGATTGTATTTATGCAGTCCAGAAATGCCACAATTGTCAACTTTTTGATCGTAAGATGCGTGCACCACCCGCTCCTCTTCATCCCATAATTGTTGTTGGTCCTTTCTCAAAATGGGGTATCGATTTTATTACATGTAACCCTCACTCGGCCGGGGGGCATGCATATATTATCTTAGCAGTAGATTATTTTACTAAGTGGGCCGAGGTGATGCCTACATTTTCAGATGAAGGAAAGACTGCTGCAACTTTCGTACTTAATCACATAATTGCTAGGTTCGGTGCTCCTCAAGCCATTATTACTGATCATGGAAGCCATTTTCGGAATGTCATGATGACTGAACTGACAGAACAGTTTGGCCTGCGCCACGATATTTCCACTCCATATTATCCGCAAGCCAATGGTTTTGTCGAAGCCATAAATAAAGTTTTAGTCACCATGATCAGACGAATTATTGGTATTCACAAGACGAATTGGCATTCCATGTTATTTTCAGCACTTTGGGCATATCAAACCTCAGTCAAAACATCAACTGGTTTCACCCCCTTTCAACTCGTTTACGGTTTGGAAGTTGTGTTGCTGATTGAATGTGAAATTCCATCTTTGAAATTAGCCATAGAGTTACTCCTAGCTACATCTGAAGAGGAGAAACGTTTTTTGTACTTGGCTCAATTAGATGAAAATCGGAGAAACGCTGCAATAGCAAACGAGGCTCATGTCAAAAGAGTAAAAGCTCAGTATGATAGAAGTGTTACCCCTCGAAATTTTTCAAAAGGAGACCTAGTCTTAGTTTATGATCAAGCCAACGATAAGCTAGGAGATGGGAATTTCGTGCCCATGTGGCATGGTCCTTTCATTGTTAAGTGAAAGCTGGCAAAAGGGGCCTATGAGCTGATAGATTTTGATGGTATCCCTTTAGATAAGCCCAGAAATGGGTTATATCTGAAGCGATATTATGCTTAAACCTGGTGTGGAGATATTTTATTTTTTAGGTTATATTTCTTTACTGCTGGTGTGTCTTAGCTTAGAAAGGTGTGCCTAGTTTAGAAGTGTATTTTTATCACTATTCCTGCTTATCTGAGTTTTACTCTTGATATTGCATATGTTGATGTCTCTTCAAACCTACATTGGTTTTGTTGATAGAGCTTGTCATAGTACACGGAACATTTCTTCCGCAGCTTGGGTTATCTATTCACCCTCTGATGAGTTAGTTTCCATGCATGGGGTAAGCCTTGGTCAAACAACGAATAACATTGCCGAGTATAGTGCAGTGATTGAGTTATTATCTGAGTCCATATCATTTGGGATTCAGAGTTTGATTGTGAGCTTGGATTCTGAACTTGTTGTATTACAGCTTAACAGGGTTTATGCCATTAGAAATCCAGTGTTGTTACGGTTATTTTTAAGAGTTCATCTCTTGGAACGTGAATTTGACTACATTGAATATCAACATATTCCAAGACATTTAAATACATTAGCAGACGCAGTTGCTTCTAGTATGATAAATCGACATTTTCAGTGATCAAAACAGTAAAACAAATAACATTCATAAAATTTACGCAGATAGCCGGTAAATAGTGATATATATCATAGTATAAAAGTGTTTTCAAAAAATATACATCGTCTTCGATCATAGGTTGGAAACACCTTATGATCAGCAAATGATAACACAAAAAGTCAAAAATATGAGTCTACAATATGATCATCCCATCACTGATGGTGATCACGATAACAAACCACTGCTCGAGCCACCCTGCACAAGAACCTCCTAAAAGGTCCCGGAACACCAATCACGTATCTCTGCAATCTGAGTGGAATTTCATCTATGTCTGTCTCCGGAATATCTAGAGTCAAACGCTCTAGATGATGCTCTAAATCAGTCAAGATTTCTGCTGATTGACCTGCTGGATTTGGTGCGGCTGTAACTGGTTGTCTTCTTTCATAAGGTTGGAGATGGGTTGGTCGTCGTGGGCCCACATCTGTATTCAAAAAAAACTTTTGGTTATTAATTTTCAAGACGATTTAAAAATAAAAAAAATTAGAACTTAGAAACTGTTGAAGAAAGATTTTTTACCTGAGTCATACCACTGTTCCCCTACTGGGAGAGTCATCTCTCGGTCACCGCGTAAATTATCTCGGCATATGGAAAGTCCTCTATGACAAAAATTTGACGATCCAGCCAACGAAAATATGAAGAAGGAAATCGAACAATCTCAGCGCCCTCAATGCTGTGACGGGCCATCAGTGCCGACCAACGAACCATCCTAGGTTCTCTAAGTCATCCGGCATCAACAGGGATACTCTGTGGAGCTAGCATAGGAATCCTCTCTAGAGCAAAGGAGACGATGATGGATCCATATCCAAAGTTATTCAGTTTCCCATTTTTCTCTCTAGTTAGTTGGCCTTTTATATTAGCCAACACAGCGTCACACCAGTTGAAAATGTTGCCGCGAAAACAGTCCACAGCAATGCGCATCTGAGAACCGGTAGCTACATGCAATATTGCACTCCCACACAGTCTGGTAACAGTAAATGCAATAACTTTCAGCTCGGTACGGATGATAGTTTTTAATCAATCCGTTTGTCCCTGGGGTCTGCTTCATTGTCACAAAATTCTTGCCGAAGACTACCGACAGTCTGGGCACCTGGCCTAGTCCCAAACAAGAAGAGTTTTCCGCCCCTCTTGGATAAACCAGTTAGAAAATAAATGTCCTCCAGCTCGATTTCGAGCCGGTGGCCACCAATAATGAAACACAGGTCCTGCACATTCCACCTGTTTACCGACCATGTCAGGAGCTCTACCTGTGCTCTCATGCCTTGGATGGCCCAGAATTTATACAAATCGCATGCTCTTAATGCTTGCATTGTGGGAAAATGGAGCATTGTGGCTTCATCCACTTCCTCATGTTCGCGTTCTCTCCAATCAACATCTTGTTAATCCTACAATAAATAAAAAGAGAGATTAGAACAATCTAATTTGAAAATTTTTGGGCGGGAAATGAGAAATTTAATTTTGAAATTTAAACGCGCGGGGACCGCACTTTGCCTTTGTACAAAGTGCGTAGGAATGCACGCGCTCTGTGGAAAAAGTGCGGACCCATGATCTTTTTCTGTGAAGAAAAAGTTCGGGGTCCGCAGGTCCCGTGTGTTTTGCCTGCGGACCCCTGTGGGCAATTTTTTAAACTATTTTTCTCCCTTAAAAATAAAATCTAAAGCCTAAAAAAGAATTGTAAATGGATGAAATGCAAGATTAAGAGGCCGTGGATTACCTGGGACTAACAGTTCTCGATTTCGCCGAACGGATTTTCCAGAATCTTCACAGGAACTTTTTTACCCAAAAGCTTCTACTTTTCACTCTGAACTTGAACGGTAAAAATGAAGTTGAAAAAGTCCTTTTTATAAGTTTTTTCGAATAGATGAATTTTTAATTTATTTATTTTTCACTTTAAAAGGGTATTTTTGAAGCATTTTTACTCATCTTAAACAGGTATGTGTAATGTTTCAAGTTTTTGTGCAGAAATTGGATTTTTCAAGAGAGTCGATCATTTTTCAACAAAGAGCATACTTTTATCACTTTTTCAGACTCTTTCAAAAATTCACGAAAAAGCGAAACATTGGAGTCCTCTTTTAAGCCCTTTTTAGACTCTCTAAACATGAAAAGATTGCCGAGTACTTGATTGTTCGAACTCATTAAAGTAAATGAATAATCGTCCCTTCAGTATAAGTTTACCCCTTCTACGGACTGAAATGGACTATTTACGAAAAAGGTATACGTTGACTAATTATGGCCAACAGAGTTCTCTCCCGTATTATTTTATCCTTTTTGGGCCTGAGACACTAAATTTACGAAAAATTACACCCATGGAGTTTTCTTAAGTTTTTCTTCTAACTCCCTAAAATTGAAAAACATCGAGTTTCTCCTATACTGGACTCGTTAAAATTTAACAGTAAAGGACCTGTTGAATTTCAAACAGGAACATAACACTCCTTCTTAGGGTTCGAATCTTAAACTAAGTTGGAATCATCCAAAGGATGAGCTTATAAACAAGCAAATGTTATCCTCTTCAAGCTTGTCAAAAATAAAGAGGTACTTGCCAGAAATGATGGGGAAAAAGAGAGGAAAATGGGCGTGTTTGTTGTATTTTGATTCTTCAAAAATTTAGTCAACCACTCTTGAACACGACACTTTCATTCACCTGGGTTGGGAAATCCTTTTCCTAACAGTTAATCAAACCTCATTTAAAGTTTTCATCCGGTTTCTAGGTATTAGCTTTGGGTCAATTGTCACCAAGCCATCTGCAGTGTCGTTATGTGTTCAAGAGGACAGTTCAAATAAACCATTCATCTGTAAAATATCTGTCATCCATTTTTGACCATCCCTGAGTCAGTCCTTGCCAATATATTTTCAAAACTTGATCTATGATTTCGTGTTGTGGGCTTGCCTACGATGGATCGCTTTCTATCAACGACAACTCATTATCTAGGAAGTTGATCTAGAAATCGTCAGTACCTTGAAATCTGCATGCCTTAATGGCAGGTTTCTCGCTTTCGACGACGGGTTACATCATCGACCTTCGATCGAATGATTCCGTGAGATGTTCGACTTCAGCTCATTCATTCACATTTCATGGATTGTACTGGGTACTTTGAGAGCCATTGACATTATTGGTGGTTACTCTCACACTTGTTAACATTTTACATCATTGAATGGTAATCAAGTGGTTTCTACCATGTTTGACTTCGACACATTCATTCACATGGATAGAATCGTACTAGTTCGAGATGCGGAAATCAAGACCCTAGATCTAGTTTCTACCATCCAGGCTGCGAGGAATTTTGTTATCATTTATACAGTGGACTATTTATAAACAGATGGCTGCACCCATACTGTGTTCACACATGTCTATACTGTGATGTACTCAAAATCATTCCTGTATCAGAACAGTTGAATCAGTTTTTAGTTAGTTTAATCTGAGTATGGGAATGCCTACCTCAGTGATGATATGTATACATATATATTTTGCATTGAATGTTTTTACAGGTACTGACTGGAGTGTCCACAGGATGATACTTTAAATGATAAAGTACTGCACTCTTCATATATGACAGACTTAAATTTCATCTATTCCAGACTTTGCACTTTAGGGGGCAATCTGTTACACTAAAAATTGTCATCCTGACATTTTGTTATGTGTATGAGCTCATTATTACTCATACTTCCCCCTTTTTCAAGTCTAACATATCAGTTCCTCGTGTCAAGCCTTGAAAATCAGAAAAAATTCCTAAAAGTCTCCTAAACTTTGGTGTCGCACTTTCTGGCTATCTTGCCTGCGGTCCCGCACCCAATGTTCAGCTTTCCTACGTTCCTGAACGCACTTTATCTGTGTTAAATGTGCGGACCCCTGTAAGATCAAAAAGGCGCAAGAAAATTCCAAAAATCTCAATTAAAGTAAATTCTGGAAGCTTCTAGAATGGATCTTGCAGTGGCAGAACCGCTCTTGTGAGGTTCATGAATCCCTTACCTTATGGAGCTAACCCCTTGATGTGAGGAGCTTATCCCTTTGAAGGAGGATTCTATCCCTTCATAGTTGCAACAGAAAACCTCCTCTTTTCCACTATAAAAAGAGGCATTGGGTAGCCTCAAGGGGAGTTCAAGCTTAAGAATATTTGAGGTTAAGTGTTGTTGATATTTAGACTCAGTTAACTAAGACTTTTGTGAGGAGAGATTACATACCTCTATTTGTCTTGGTTGGAGGAGTGCAGAGCTTACCAAAGTAAAGGAGACTCCTGCTTCGGACCCTGGCAAGTCCTGTGCAACATCAAGGCTCAGGTTGTAAGGATTTTCTTCTTTTGAAATTAATACAAATATACTCATTTTTCTCAATAAGCTTTCAATCGATGGTTTATTTCATAGATTCCTTGATCACTATGATAAGCATGGTTTACGATGATTTATATACAGGTGCTATGTAATATTTTTCTTGTTTGTGACTGCAGGTTTACGAGGAAAACTCCTTCAAGCGCGCAAGGGACAATAACGACTTCAAACAAGCCCTGGACAAACAGTAAGTCTTTTACACCTATATAGAGCTTTTCATAGATCATATATGCTTAGAGAAATATTAGTCTATTTGGCTGTTTGTTGCTAGATACTTTTAGTACTAGGGAGATCGGTCTTGTCCACAAGATGGATTAATCCATACAACATGAGGTACCCCCGACGACTAGCCCCGAGGAACAGAGCGCCACGGGGACCCTGATTGAGGAATGGCTCCAGTTGTTCCTCAAGATCGTTGATAATGCTTCGATGCGGGAACATCTCAAGCGTACCTTGGAGGACATACTGCAGGGGAATACAGGGTCGGAGGAACTTTTGAACACAACACCCTAGTACATACAGCGGGTCAAGCAGAACAAGAGAAGAACAGGAAAAGAGTTCCATCTTAACACGCAGTTTGCGGGATTCCAGATCAGCATTACCATGCTTGACTTAGGATCTGACGTCAACATCCTGCCGCGGAAGACATGGGAGGCTCTTGGCTGGCCACAGCTGACCTACTCACCAATATAGCTTAGAATGGCGAACCAGTACTGCATTGTGCTGATTGGCCGGCTCGAAGGCGTCGAGGTCGACATTGCAGGGTTGAAGACTTACGTGGACTTTGAGGTTATTGATATTATGGGAGACAATGATCCTTAACCTTCCCTGTTAGGCATCGATTGGGCTTTTGAGAATTACGCCATCATTGACCTCAAAAAGGAGCTGATGATTTTTGAAGATGGAGAGGTCCAAGTCACTTAGCCTCTCGACCCGTATCAAGGCCCGAGGTATACCGAAACTGTGGATAACCAGGAGGATGCTCAGATGTTGGACAATCTTTATCAGATGACAGCAGGGAAACGGGAGGACTATATTAATCTGACCGCAACCGGCTCCATCAGTTGGCGCAGTGTCCAGAGCTTGGAGCTGGGATTGGAACTAGCCTGGGAAGACTGGCAGCAAGGCAGGTATGAGACCAGCACACGGAGGTGTGCCACCATTGCCCGAGTCCGTTGGATTGGCGCAGAGATCAGGGAGTATCCCACCCTGTCGAATATGCAAGTTGTTAATACCTTTATTGCAAAAGTAGAAGACACGGTACCAGAAGGAAGAAGGATACCACTTTTGGACGTAGCACTATAGTCCACATCAACCAGGTGCTGGAAAAATCACCGCAACAACCTGTCGCAGTGGAGTTGTGTAGCGGAGGCTTTGAGGGCGCAATTCAAAGAAGACGAATGACCTCGCAGCAGGCACAGGTACCAGGGGACTTCTGATCCGAGGGACCATCTGAAAACCTGTGAGGAGCAGTGGCAAAGTATAGGGTACCCAGAAGAGCTGTGGGTACATCGGTTCATCCACTCCTTAGATACCATTCCCCATGCATGGTACTTACAAGAAGAACAGAAAAGAGGGACCAGCTCCTAGCAGGAAGTCGCGAGCAAATTTTTTCGATGCTTTTCCTTCGAAGTAGAGATAGAGCTGGTGTCCCAGGCATTACAAGCTATCAAAGGGGTATTGTTTCTCCGTGATCCAGGGGCCGATGGGAGCACCTTTGCATCACATCCTGAGGGCAGGCGTGAGTTGGCTTGCCAACGGATCGATGGTGCTCCATACGATGATAGTCTGGAGGACCTCAGGCACCTATATTTTGAAGAGAAGGAAGGCAAGAAAAACATCAAAGAAGATCCGACCACTAAGGGTGTCCATTTACTCCCGCTGAAGACAAAGAAGTTGAATATCGGCATGGAGGAACAACCCAAAATGGCTACGTTTGGGGATTACTGGGACGAGGAGACGACAAAGGAAATTTTCAGCCTCCTCCAAGACTACGAAGACCTATTTCCTTCATCGGTTGCAGATTTGAAGGGCATCAAAGGTGACCTCGGAGAAATGCGTATTGTGCTGAAACTGGATGCCAGGCCCGTGAAGCATCGACCCTATCGGTTGAACCCACGGATCAAAGAAAAGTTCAAGATGGAGATCGATAAGATTTGGCAGCAGGTCTGATCTTTCCTGTGGAAGAAGCGGAGTGGGTGAGTCATATCGTCATTCAGAATAATAAGGATAAGTCAGAAATCTGAGTCTGTGTCGACTACTGAAGTCTGAACAACGCCTGCATCCATGATCCATTTCCCACTCCATTCAACGACGAAGTATTGGATCATGTTGCGGGGAATGAAGCCTACTCCTTCACTGATGGCTTTTCAGGCTATCATCAGGTGCGCATTGTGGAAGAAGACAAAACGAAGACGACGTTCACCACCGAGTGGGGATCATTTTCATACCACGTGATGTCGTTTGGATTGAAGAATGCCCCGGTTGTGTTTTCCCGGATCGTCGTCGCTGCTTTCCGGGAGTATATCCGCAAGTTCCTGGAAGTCTACATGGACGATTGGACCGTCTACAGTTTTTTGAAAAACCATGCCCCCTGCTATGCATCATGTTTGATCGGTGTCGAAAATTGCAGATTTCCTTGAACTTGAAGAAATGCATTTTTGCAGTTCCTTTCAAAACATTGTTAGGACATGTGGTGTGCAGGCAAGGGGTCTGCGTCAACCTCGCCAAGGTAGCCGTGATCGTCCACATGGACGCCCCTGAAACGGTGAAGCAGTTGCGGGCACTGCTAGCGCACATAGGTTATTACAGACAGTTTATCCAAAATTATGCGAAGATCACTGCTCCTATAGAAAAGCTACTGCGGAGGTCAGAAGTGTTCCAGTGGACAGAGGAGTGTCGGGTGGCCCTTGACACTCTGAAGGAAAAGCTAGCAACGGCACCTATTCTGGTTCACCCAGATTGGGATAAGCAGTTCCACGTGCATATTGATGCTTCCAGTATTTCACTTGGGGCTGTCTTGGCACAACCAGGGGAGACGATAGTTAACCACCCAGTTTACTTCGCCAGCCGCAAACTGTCTCAAACAGAGCGGAATTACGCCACTACTGAGAGGGAGGCCCTTGCAATGGTGTATTCGCTCCCGAAGTTCTGCCACTATCTTCTAGGAGGTAAATTCAAGTTCTTTACAGATCACTCTGCATTAAAGTACCTGGTCAATAAGCCCGTTTTGGAAGGATGGATCTGTCGGTGGCTTCTATTCTTCCAAGAATTTACATTCGAAGTGATCGTCAAGACAGGGAGGTTGAACGTCAGGCCCGATCATTTATTCTGGTTGGAAACGGGGGAGAACGATGGCTCTCTCGATGATCAGTTGCTGGATGCTATTATTTTTCGCGTTGAAGTCGTGCTCGATTATTTGGCTGACATTGCAACTTATTTGACCACGGGGCAATGCCCTCAGCACTACACCCCGCTCCAGAAACGGCACTTGGTCGTTCGCGTTGCCGAATACCAACTAATTGCAGGGCAGCTATACAAATTGGGCCTCGATGAGGTTCAGCGTAGATGTATACTCGACCATGAACGTGAATTCATGATGTGGGAATGCCACAATAGCGTTGCGGGTGGGCATGTGGGGGCTAAACCCACTGCTAGGAAGGTGCTCCAAGCTGGACTATGGTGGCTGACGATCCATGTCGATTGTAAGACATTTGTTAAGCGATTCGATGTATGTCAGTGAATTGGGAGGCCCTCTCACAGGGACGAGCTCCCGCTACACCTGGTGCATGTGTTGCGGTCGTTTGAGAAGTGGGTTGTCGACTTCGTAGGCCCCATAGCCCCGGTAGCCAGGCATTCCAAGGCCCGCTACATCGTTACTGCAACCGACTACCTCACCAGGTGGGCTGAGGCAGCGGTGGTACGGGATTGTACAGTGGATACAGCAGCACAGTTCATCTTTGAACACATCATCAGCAGGTTTGGTTGCCCGCGCAGTTTGACTAGTGATCAGGGTACGCATTTCATTAATGAAACGGAAAAATCGTTGCTGGACACATTCCTGATTCAACATCACAAAAGCAGCCCATACCACCCACAGGCCAATGTATTTAATTGTTCAATAAAATCCTCGAAAAGGGTTTTGACAAAGATCTGCAATGCCCAGCGAGATGACTGGGATGAGCGGCTACCCGCAGCACTATGGGCCTACCAGACTAAGATGAAGTGCTTGACCAATCAGACACCGTTCTAGCTAGTGTATGGCTGGGAAGTGGTGATCCCCGTCGAGTTCACCATACCCAGTCTTTTAATCGCCACATCCCTCAAATTCTCGAAAGAATAATCGCTACAAGAGCGCCTCCACGAATTACAAGAACTGGACAAGGCCCGATTTTTGGCCGAGTTCCACCAGAAAGTTTAGAAGGCTAGGCAGAAGGCATGGCATGACCACCACATCGAGAAAAAAATGTTCCAGGTTGGAGGAAATGTCCTCTTATATGATAGCAAGTTTCAGAAGTTTCCAGGAAAACTGCAGATGCACTAGTTGGGACCTTACTTCGTCGTCGAGATTAGAGATTCCGAAGCCGTTCGGTTGGCTCAGTTGGACGGTAATGTTTTACCTGGGTGGGTGAATGGCGCACGCCTGAAGCCCTACCATGAATAAGTTTCTTCCACCTTTCTTTAATAAATCTCATAACCGAGAGAAGCCATAGAGTAGCGTAGTTGAATAACTCTCCTGCAACCGAGATGAGAATAGGTAGTGTCTATCGTTCATGCATAGGTCACCAATAACCACTCTGTTGCGGGGAACGCACCTCAACCGATTGTGGTTGGGGAGGGGCGTGTCCAGTGTGTCATCCCCGTAGGATCAGCAAATGTGTCAGTTTCAGTCAATATCATTTCAGTTAGTACTTGTGTCAGTCCGTAGGATCGTCTATATTTGCAGCATAAATTGCCATAATTAGAAGTAACCTTGCAATAATCATTTTTCCATAATTCGAAGTAACCTCAGCCGTCGCGTCCACCCATTTCCCCATGCCACCATCAGCAAATTTCATAATACACCTTAGCACGTGATTGATTGCATGATTATTGCCAAGAAGAATGGCAGCAGGAATTAACTCGTTATGGGGTCTCATCAACCTCACTCGTGCCAGGTAATTACATAACTTGCATGGAAAAAAGAACGAGAATGTCAGAGCAGTTAGAATTAGAAATTGAAGCAGAACCAAAGTAGTAGAAGTATCCAGATGCACAGCACCAAGAGAAGACGCCAAGAACAATTCTGCAAGTGTATCAACGCCGAGCGAAGATACTGAAAGCCAACCCAATGGTCCTAGAACCATAGCTCGACAGCAGAATTCATAAGACAGAGTCCCTCGTCAGGAAATACAACAATGCGGCCCTCATAGACGCAAACCTCTCAGACTCGTTCGAGTTCCCAGCACTAAAATGGCAGGTGTATATGGAACACTACTTCACAGAAGCCGGGCGCTCAGCAAACAGACTTCTACTAGAGTTCTGAGGCCTACAACAATCCTCTCTTCTGAACTTATGAAATCTCCCAGTCTTTGGGACCACAGGACCAGCCATGCAGTGCACCAAGTTCTTACTCAGCTGTGTCCAGAACGGGTCCTTGTGGTTGAATAAGGAAATTCCCATTCATGCCGAGGATATCCACCGGCTCACAGGGCTTTCGCAGAATGGCGCGGATGTCTCGTCTGCATGTCATACCACTTCCAAGCGAGCGAGGAAGTCGGGAGACGCTGACTATTATGTCAAATATGGCACACGACGAGGAGGAAAGGGAGCAAATATGGAGCTTATCTATAAGCCTGAGATCAAGTTCGCATGCTACCTCATTGCCAGTAAGACAATGAGGCACTACACAAAGGGCGCATGTACCCTGGATACTATCTCCATTGCTGAGCACTGTGTTCATGGGGCTAAATTGAACTGGTGCTCCTTCCTGTTGAAGGAACTGTTTGACACGTGCAAAGAAAATTACAAGCGGGCTACAAGCTTCATTTACAGATATTTTATAGTTGCATTTTCCATGTGGAAATTGCAAACTCCCCTCGTCAGGTTACCAGTGGAAATAACAGAGGGTCAGCCTCTAGCGATGAAGTACGTCCCATGGAAGGTGTCGGGTGATCCCAGCACCAAAGAAGTTAATGCAGAGGCATTTCGGACTTGGTATGGTTTAATGAAGGACGTGGTAACAAGCCAGCAGAGGGTGCCCAGGAACCTGCTAGATGAGTACAGCGAGCAAGTATGGTTCGGGGTCAATCACAGGCATACTTATATCCGACCTACTTGCGTGCTGGAGGACACATTTCACATGTGGCCACTGAAGTTCCAGCTTGAAGATACCGCTTTCCACAATGAAGTTTGTTCGTGGCCGAGGGTCGCGATGGAAATCCGCAACGGGGTACCCATTTACAACTTTGATCAGATGCTACCGCAGCAATGGCCTGCTGAGACGGATACGGAGGCGGCATAACAGGACTCCACTGTGCAGCTCGTCCCCCTCATTCGCCACCTAAACACTTAGGTACGCAGTTTTAATGAGGCGACCAAGGTCGTCTCAAGCAGTGTCGTTCCTTTTCCTATGCTCTCTGAGTTCCAACATTCTCACTCCACATTGCATCCCCACACAACTCCCATCAACTCCTCCATCCCTACTATTTTATTTACTTCTCCAATTCCGATGACGACCCCGCTGGGGGAAAAGAGCAAGTCCACCGACCTCTTAGAAGCTCCTCAGGCCAAGCGGGCCCGAACCATCGAATTGAGTTCAGTGGTGGACCTCACTGAGGAGGATCCACCACAGCCACCGAATACAGGGGTGCCGATGTAGGAAGAACCACCCATTGACCCCTCTGAGTTCATCAACATTCGGCTTTCACCACCACGTGTCGTTCCACCTCCACCTACCACTTCATCCGCTCCATCCAATTCATCTGCCACCGTGTCCGACCCAATCATCCAAAATCTACTTAATGGGGACCACAGGGCTGAGGTTGACTCCAGTACTATAGCAGTAGTACCACTGGTCGACCCCGCTGGGGAACCCCAAGTTTCTTTGTCTGATATATTTACCCAGATGGCACAAATTGTTGTCGACTTAGCTGAGGCTCAACCTGAGCCTACTGTACTTCCACGGACTGTCCATACAGATCAGCAGGAGCAGTCAGACTTGAATATGGCCGACTTAGTGCCTCATCAGACCCCGTCGTCGTCCCCTCCAGAGCACTCCACTCGATTAGTTTCCAGTGGGCAACCCCTATAGGAAAGGTGGCCAGATCAAAGAACTTTGGGGGTTGCCAACTTAGAAACATGGGGTACAGCTCAGCTGTACTAATTTATCCAGCGGGCGGCCCATCAGGCAGAAAGCCTTCATTCTGAACTGCAGTAGAGGTGCGAAAAGAAACAATAGCAGATCACTGTGCTTACTGAACAGCGTGACCATCTCACAACAGCACAGGGGCAGCTACAAGGTTAGATAAACGAAGTCGCCAAGGTGTTTTCCGAGGTATGGCCAGCCGTTGAGGCTCATTACACTCAGCTGCCTGCAGATGTACCAGAGAAAAATATCATAGAATAGACCCTCCACCTCAGGATCGCATTCAATGGCCTCCATAGGGAAAATGTGGAGCTCCAATCAGCGTTAGCAGCACGGCCAGCGCTACCCGATCCAGAGGCAGTTTATACAGCACAAATTGCAGAAAATTAGGGCTAGATCAACCAGATGCAGGAAACTCTCAACTCTACAGCGTGCGATGCTTACAACCTCCTGAAGGGTCTTCAGGAGTGCTCGATTGCCCTTACGGTCAAGACATAGCCCATTTCAATGCAGCTGCAGCAAATTTCAAGGGAAATCCAAGAGGCCACGGACCCCTCGCGGTTGGACCAGCTATACGCCCAGGCAGACGCTCTAGAGGTGCAAATCCAGCAAACAGAGGCCAACTCAGCAATGCCAAACAAGTAATTCGTGAGCTCCACCCGCCCCTCCAACTCAGCACCAAGACAATGCAGCAGCTAGCCGCCGAGGCCAAAACTCAAATCGGCACGGTGTTCGGGACTGTACCGGTGCATGTAGAGGAGGCAGCTGTCACCAAGATCACCGCAAAGATAGATGCATTGTTATAGGAGTGGCAGCAAGTTGTGACGACCTTCAATGAGCTTAATGCTACAGCATTTAGCAAAGTCCCGGAGTTGGAGCCCTTGTTTGGATAGTAGGCTGAAGACACACAGCAAGAACAGGGCACGGGGTCTAGTGGGGCGATGGAGATAGAGACAATGATTTGTGATTGACTCGGGACAAGTCAAGAAACTGTGGTCGGGGCCTGTTGGGGCCCTTTTTTTGAATACTTGTTTTGAACATTTTGAATTTTGAATAAAGAGCAGATTTTTGGGTTGTGGAATGACACATGGCAGCCCCAACCAAGTCGCAACTACGGTGAGCAGCGGAGCTACCAAGGTTGCGAGGGAACAGGAGATAGCTGAAGAAATCAGATGCACAAGTGTAGACAAAGAGAAGATACAGCATAAGACAGAGAGCAGAACTCATAGACAACAAGAGAGAAGCCGGAAGCAGCAGAGGAAGAACGGAAGAGGAACTAGCAGTTGCAATGGCGGGTGAATAAATAGTCGTCACCCGGCCGAAAGAAAGGAAATGAATGCAGAGCGACTGAAGATGATTGAGCAGATCCTGCAGAGGGAATCCATTCCAAGCATGATATCTCTGTAGTTCCTGTTAGCACCTGAATTGGACCCCAGGCTAAAAGGGCAAAACAGGGTAACAACTAAACCACGCTCAGCCTTGTAGCTAGCCCTACAAGGACAGGAGAGGGCTCTCTCTGTGAAAAGATATTCAAATAAACACAATAATGATCTGATATTAGGCTAGATAAAATGATGGGAAAAGGGTTTAATAAAATGAATGAATGAATTTTAGGGATGTGTGGGATAAAAGGGACAATTGAAACCGCGAATTAAATCAGGACACAGGGTATTTCATGGGGCAAGATAGGTAGGAAAATTAGCAATTAAAATTAAATAGGGATGGGATGGACATACTGATGAGGAGCTGAAAAGGGCACAGTAAATGGATCCTTTTCAAAAATAAAGAAACAACACAAAGCATGAACGATTTCCCAAGGCAGAGCATATAAAATGGATTCTACCTTTCTATCTTGAAAGCATTCAAAAGGAAATGTTTATGGATGAATGGAACACATAACAATTCACATATGAAACAAAGGATAAAAACAAATGCTAAATCTCATACCACATGGATCCCACAAATCAGAGCTGCATTTCTTATTAATTCCTGTCAAACTGTACAATGAGCGCAAGATGTTTCTTCCACACTATTCCCCTAATTTCTCAGTTACTGACTTAGACTGCTTACAAATCATTCATAAATACACTGAAAAGTGGGAACATAGATCCACAGAAAAGGGAGTTGTTCTAACAGCTGAAGAACTAAGATACAATCATAGTAAAGAAATACAACAATCTGCCCCTAAAAATAAGGGACAGCATTGCATTTGACTACTTGAAGATTTTGTTGTTATGCTGTATAAAATAAAATAGGTAATCCGATGACCAGATTTCCTATTTTGCTGCTGCTGTAACAATCTTTGTTTTAAATAAGCTCTTGGCCAACCGACTTTTTCCTTTTCTTTCCATTATTTATTTAAATAAAACTGACCCTTTTATAAACAGCCTTTGAAATAAAATACAATGAATTTACACTTTCGTGAAGGGAAAAACATATTTTGAATGGGAAAAGGGAAGGGAAAAGAGGCGGGACCCACGTTATAATCGCAATCGCAAAGTCGTGGAGGTGGGACAGGATAGCATTATAAATAGTGTGCCATCGCAATCGGCGATCGGGAATGGGTAATGTTATTTGAAACAAAACTTCCGATGCAATTAGGGTAAGGTCCGATGGGGCAATATACAATGGCGCGGAGGAATCCCTTTAGAATAAACGGAAAATGATCTTTTCACTTTATACAAAGGGAAGAATGGTATTTTTTAACAGCCGGAGGGCTAAAGTGGGACCGAGGTATCGGAGCAATCGGAATCAGGAGGTTGGAAAAGGGAGGAACACATTACAAATATTGTGATGCGATGGGGAGAAAGGCCTTTGTATAAATAAAAAAAAGTTTAGATTTAACAAAGACAAAGGGTCACATTATGGATTGGTAGAGGATTGAAATGGTGGGACCAAAGGGTACAAATTGCAATTGGAGATCGGAATCAGGAGAGGGGCGGAGTGGTATATATGAAATCGCCGATGCGATTGGGAAGGGGGGAATGGGGAAAATCTTTGTAAAAATAAAAATCAAACAAGATTTGATTTTAACAAAGGGAATGGCCCTTTATATTATAAATGGGCGGAAGTACTGTATGGTGGGCCTGAGGGTCAATCGCAATCGAAAATCGAAGCGGAGTGCAACACATTTGGTAAATGCTGATGTTGATGGCCCGATTGATTTTGAGTCGTCGGATCAGTGGAGACAGATCAACGGTTGCGATGCCAATTGGAGGTTTCAATCGGGGGTAGGCCATCGGAAGTCACAATTGGAGGGGGCTGCGATCGGGGAAAGTTGCGATCGGAGGATGTTGCGATTGATCGCATCAGAGTTTTTGCAATGGGTTGATCGGGGGGGCATGAATAAATGTTGCGATGCGATTGAAATGTTTGTGATTGCGATGGGAAGCAGGGGGTTTATAACATAAAACTTTATTATAAATTTTTATTATGAAGCATGGTGGGGAAGTGGTTGGGAACGACGGGACTTTATAATATAGAGATTTTTATTATAAATTTCTACGGGAAATGGAGGGGAAGTGGTTTGGCATAATCGTATTTGTATTTATAATGCAATTTTACAATCGAAAAGGGGAAAAGGGAATTTTTTAAGGGAAATATTAAAACTTTAATAATACAAAGTTTAAAGGAAAAATAGGAAATAGGGGGTATATGAGGATATAGGGACTTTTACTTCACTTAAGCATAAATTTCAATCCAGAAGCCAGTTTTGAGAGTGTAGTATACCGTTAGAAATCTCTTTCCGATATTTTTCTAATAGATCTGCTTGGAGGATGATTTGGCGCTAAAAATGCTACAAAAAACTCTTCTGAAGGCAGGTACATCACTTTGTGGAGATAGCAGCTTCTGAATTGTGACTTATTACATATGATGATATAAAATTACATAATGAATGATAATAATAAAGGCAAAATATCATGTTTTCACCTCAAAACATGGTTTTGAGGTAAAAATTACATCAAGCTGGATAAACTGTTTCTTTGATCTTCCTGGTGCAGTGACTTTGAATTTTATTGACTTTCCTCATAACCTTGCTGATATTATTGACATTAAACTCATTAATTTTACCATGGTGAGACCCTAGAAACTAATGAGACCCATCCTATGACCTATTGATATGATTTTGAGAATGAAAGTGACTAATGACTAAAGACCATAGAAAGGAAAATCAACAAGTACGTCATGAGGGAAAACTACCATCAATGAATCCATGACCTAGCGAAATGGTGAAATTTATTCGGTATGAGATGCCTAATATGCAAATGCAAAAGAGCGGTTTTGATCACTGATGGCAGTATGACTCAACTAACACTAACAGTTCCTAGGCTTCTCTTATCTATCTTTCTGTCCTATGAGACGTCTGTAACAGAATTGTAAGCTCTTCCTATGGAAGCGATGTCACTATGGATTTGGTTGAAGGTTATCAATATACTTACAGGCTGTTGTCTTATTATATGAGTTACATGCATGCATGATGTCTGTGATGTCTTAAAATTTTATTTTCTTAATACATGTTCACTCTTCTGAATGTTCTTGTGTATATGATGATGTTTATGCAATCAATCCCATATTAAATATGATTTGCGGACCCTTCCACCACTATCAATCTATTCCCCTCCTGCATGTGGTCACGGCATGCCTCGGGTGAGTCTCTCTGCTCTTCGGAGTAGGGTGACAATGCCGGCGTGGTTCTAGAATACAACGGATACCCTTGTTGGCCCCAACCTCTTAACCTGGGTCTTGCCTGCGAGACCTGTTTCTTCACCAACACCCCCAATGGTTTTAAAACAAATATAAATGTTTTATGCTCTATATGTAAATGCATCTCGCGCCATTGGTTGTGAAACATTGGTTAATGTTTTATACGCCATGCCAATATTACTCCCCGCCAATCCAATAATACAATGTTTTTACATTATAAACATATATTTATAAAATTAAAACTATCCCACCCTATCAATAAAACAAAACATTAGTTTAGCATTTTAAACTATGTTTCAATACATTTCATTACCACGCCGCATAATAAAACCCGGACCCCACTTCCTACTGCCGAGCAACTTTCACATTAAATCGTAGTCGTTCGCATCCCGACTCCCAAATCTGACGATCACCATGCGATATCGCATTTTAAAATGCGCGACTATAACTCATTTCAAACTATGCGAAATGGGTGGTTTTCCACCTTTATTCCTCCTCCACGCGGCCAAATCTCATTGGATCGCATTCGATCCAACCAAAACAGCTTACTGCCCAATTCCAACGCGATAAACCTCCTATGGTTTTTCGCCTTTGAAAACCAAAACTGCCCTCTATTTTCGATGTGACTGCCATTTAATGCAGGTTCTTTTAAAACTAAAAAGACAAGTAAACCTCTAAACTACACCATCAAATCCCTTTCCACGCTATTTGACTATATTCATCCTCCCGACTGAGAAGAAAGAAGCCTGTACACTGTTTCAAAGCCCAGAACCTGCAAAAAGCTCGCATTTGCTATCAAGATTGTAGATTGCTTCCAGAAACCACCGGAAACTTTCAAAAGCTACCAGGACCTATCCAAACGCCTCAGAAACTATTTGAAAGACCAATACCTGCACAAAACAGGTATTTTCCGATAAATAACAAGCTTGTTATCATTTGAAAATAATTTCTAAAAGATTTAAAGCCCAGTAAAAGCCTATTTTTCTGAAGAAAAAAAAAAACTAGTTGCCCGAAAGAGCTAATTCCTATCAAAATTTGATTAAAACCCCTTGTTTTAATACTGCATCTAGTTTTAAAAAGAAAAATTTATTTTATTTTAGCCTTTTCAGACCTATAAAACTCCAATCTTACCCAGAAATCCTTTACAGGTAACACCAACCCTTATGCTCCCAATATCAATCAATTTTAACCCAATATTCACTGAAAGAAGTATAAGAAACCCTTGTTTCTTATTTAAATAAACCTGTGAGAGTCTGAAACCTAGTTGAAAGCCAAAATTGAAGGTTGAAATCCAAGTAAAAAACCAATTTGTGTTTATTTTATCTAAGGAACCTCTGTAAGAGTCAAGAAATACTTCTGTAAACCATTTAATCTTAAAGAAGAATCCAGAAAGCCCTATAAATAGAGTTTCAGTTATCCAAAAAGCCTAAAAGATGTCAAAATCCAATCCAGCTTTATCATCCAAGACTGAAATCATTGTAAATCCTCTACAACCTCCTGTTGTAGACATTGAACACACACCTTTAGCAGATGTGGACTATAAAATAGCAGATCTAGTTGTTGAATTTAATCTGTTAGACCTCCACTACTGGAGTTATTAAAATTCCTTAGATCAGACTGAAGAAGTCCAAATTTGGGAATCAAACCTACGCAAATATGTTGTTCCAGTTACTCATCATTGCCCAAAGGTTATTAGGTTGTGTCAGAGTTATTATTCACCTGAACATAGAGCAATGATGAATGCAAGCAAAGAGGTACTGTTTACAATTACTGTTGAGTCCATAAACAAGATGTTACAACTCAAACATGATCCCAAAGTTGTTCCTTTGTCAATAGAAACACTTACAAAAGTTGTACATTGGTCTTGATTTTCCCAAAAGGTTTCAGATTTTTCAAGTGTTCATGCCTTTACATGTTGAAATTCCACAAATCAACCCTCCATATTCTACTTCAAAATTTCCAGAAGGGTCTAGGCATGTCATTTCCATGTTTTCATTTATCCTAGGATACTTTACAGATGATGATTTTGATGAGTCATCCAAGGGTTTCTATCTACTTTTGCACCAAGACAGCCTCCTTCCATCATTTTTAATTATGCTAAGTATATAACTGACAATATCCATGATCAACTTATCAAATTTCCAACTAAAGGATTATTTAGATATACATCCTTTCTCTTCTATATGTTCTTGTATTTTCAAGCAGACAAGTTTCCAATGACCCTCCAGAAGCTTGATATAGAATAAAATCCACTTTCAGTCGTCTTTTGGACTTCTTTGATCAGAAAAGAGTCCACAGAGTTTAATTATGCAGAGTTTATAGATAAATTTTTCCATCCATTGATAAATATGTTGACCAATACAGAACAGCCAAAAATTAGTGATGAAATGAAGAAAATTCTACAGCTATGAGAGCACACTATAATTGGTGGTTGGTACTTATATGAGAAACATACAGAAATTAGAGTTTTTGGGTCTAATCTGTTACCCTACAAACTACCTAAATATGTACCAATGAGAGTATTTGCCTTGCAGTATATTAGGCAACTCTTAAATTTTGATTCTATCAACTTCCTAGCAGCCAAAAAGAAGACCCAATTTAAGCTGAAGAATCAGGTGGGACCATTTATTTGTAATCACAGAGATGCAGAACAAGAAGCAGAAAAATAATTACTTAAGTACAGATTCGAAGAAATCGTCTCATGGAACTATGATCCACAAGGAATATTGAGAAAAATGAGGGTTAAGTGCAAACTAACACCTTATATTCATGAGAAAAAACTAGATATTGAACAATATGTCAATCAAACTGAGTGGCTAGAAAACACTTTGGTAGATGCAGTTAACAAAGATGATACTAGTCACACCTTGAAAACTGCAAATCAAGGAGAGAAATCTACTAAGAGAGTCAGAGAAGAAAGTTCATACACTGTTGAGACAACTACTGGAACTAGGTTTAAACTAAGGTATAATAAAAAACCTAAGCTTAATCAAGTTGACAAAGATAAAGAAACTATAGAGGTAGAAGATACAGATTTTCTAGAGACCAATACAAGTGCAGCTACAGTTATTATAGATGATCCAGTTACAGAGATTCTAAATGAAGGAAATCATGATAATTCAAACACTCAGGTCATAGAGAAACAACAGAATTTGGAGGCACCTTCCTCACAGACAGCAAAAGAAAAATATCTTGATATCAGGGAAAAATATAAGCAGATTAAGACAAATAATGAAGAAATTAAGAATGAGATATGTTTTCAATATTTGAAGCAAACACCAGGCATTCAAAACAGACTTTTATCAGCTTTTGGTTACTCAAAAAAAAATTTGAATATGTCAGTGCTTCAACCAACAGTCAAGACTCCTAAGATAGTTGTAGAACACAAGAAAATTAATCTTGAAGTTCCAACAGAAAGCATTCATGCACTAAATGAAATTGAATTTCATAGGCAAAGTTCATAGATGTTATATTCTACCATAACTACTAAGGCTATAAGTGTCAACAAACTTCAGAATACAATCATAAACATGAGAGATCAAATGAAGGTTGACAAAGCCTCATCATATGCTAAATATCTTAGGATTAAGTCTTTATAAGATTTGGTTATTCAAGTAGGATATGATCCTGCAAATGTTAAAGCAACAGAAAAGTTAGTGAAGAAGAAGAATAAATATATTGCATCATTGAGGAAACAGCTTAAGCTTCCACCAACTGAGCATCCACAGGCCAAATAAATAGTACAAGAGCAAAGCCAGAAGGATGACATGATGAATTTGATTTTTCAATTAACAGGACAGATAAAAGAGATGGAGATCCAAATGGACAAGCTGGTCCATGAAAAATAAATTACAAAAGCACAGGAAGTTCCTACAGTGATTCCTATGGAAACCATAGCATGTCAATCAACCTTAGCAGAGGAATTGGCACCTAAAGTACCACTGGCAACAGCTATGCCAGTGACAGCCTCAACTACTTCTGCTACAAAGTCCTCTACATCAAAATTGTAGCCAATAGATGAGGCTAGTAAACTAGTAAAGGCCATGGAAGAAATGTCACTTCAAACAAATGAGATTAATAGATTGAAGAAAGTGATAGAAATCTTGAAGACAATAAGAATCTAGCCATAATTAATGCAAAAACTCATGAATAAAGGGCTAACAGATTAAATATTGAGTTGAATAATCTACAAAAATATTTAACCTTAAAAGAACCAATTTCTTATGTGAAGAATCAATTATGGAATAAAGTAATTGAAGCCATCAATGATGTTTGGCCCTCAATCCAGGTAATATATGAGCAGAGGGAATTACTGAAGGCAGCCCAAGCAGAGATTCAGAAAACTAAAGATGAACTTGGAAACAAACCTGAGCAAGCCATAGAATTGATCAAGTTTCTCAACAATAAAAACAAGCAAGAGTTGGAATAAATAGAAATTATTGATAGGACAGAGACAATCCTTGAAATAAGGAAAGACATTTCAAAGAAGAATCTGATGAAACAACTTGAAGAGAAATGTGAAAATATGAACATAGCCATAACCAAGTTTATGGTTGAATTTGAAAATTTGAGGCAAAGAAGTTTGCCTAACATTTTGGTCATTAATGATAAACTTATGCCACAGGAGGACTACAAAAAAAAAATCAGAGAGTATGCAAAAGAGCAAGTTGAAAAAGCAGAATGGCAAGGAATTCCTATAGGGAAGGTTTTACTCAGAAGTTTTGAAGACTTGTTTTAACTTCAGCATGAGACAAAACACCTTTTTGTTATAAAACCAACATTTGCCAGATACACCGAGGCAGATGAGAACTTTAGGAAACTGAAAAAGATACAAATTCCTAATGATGAAGCTTGGGAATCACTCACTAACTTACTATAAAATTCAAATTGTAAAGAGAAAGACAAAAACAGTTTTTTTATTTTTACAGTGAAAACAAAATTTATTACAGCAGTAAGGCAGTTTTTATAGAGTTAAAGAGTATCAGAGTTAAAGAGTATCAGAGTGAAAGAGTATAATATAAAGAGATAATATTTCAAAATAGATTTAAAATATATTTTCCAGCAAAGAGGACACCAAGGCAGCCAGTTGCACCTAATCCACAAATAGTTTTCTATTTTATTTGGATAAATAGGACAGCTTGCTAATTTTTTAAGCAGCTGTCACTATTTTGTTGTAAAGATATTTTATTTTTCCTTAGATAATTCCTAGAAGCATTCTAGGATATTTTGTAAACATTTTTGTATAAATAATTCACTCTTTGAAGTATTCTTGTGGAATAAATTGTTGAAGATTCCTATAGTCATTTTTGATGTACTTGACAGATTTTTGTTGCAAGTTCGAGTAGTAGACTGGATCAAATCATCTAGCATCATATTTCAGGATTCATGTGATGAGCCATTGAAGTGAAGTACTTTCTATTGTCTTTGTTTATCTTCTTATATTTACATGCGTCCATATATGTTCTCTAAATTTAAATGATAAATCAGGAGTATTACTACAGGATTTGTTAAAAGCACTGTATTTAATTGTTTATCATTTCTATGTTTTATGTTGATTTCCAGAGTAGGGAACCCTTAATTTCTCCCTCTTTCGAATGACCTCTGCCTACTTCTTCCTTATCGGGATCAAAGAATCCTTCATTTCTCTTTATCCCGATTAAACCACTTCACCAAATAGCCTTCCAAGATCTTCAAACACTTGTCTATCTTGCCTAAAAACATTTGAATTTTTTACCTTGATCCTAGTTCTTTCTGCTTGAATTTTGACTCCTTAGCCCAATGGACAAACAGATCTCTCACTATCCATATCATTCAGTGATTTTTCCCACCAAATCAAACCAATTTGCACAATCATAACTAGCATAATATCATATAATTAAAACAAATTTAAATCTTATAGAGAGAGCCCTCTCTGAACCCTAAGAAGGCTAGATCTTAGAGTTTAAAAGTTGGTCTGTGGTTACCTCTAATGTTCTTTGACTAAAAACCAAAATATCACAACTTGAGAATTATTAGAGTGATAACATGAACTACGATGTAACAAATTCAAAATAAACTTCAAAGTATCCTAAAGGCTAGCTCTAATGAGGAGTCTATGCTAGCTCAACAATGCTTTTGTAAGATCTTTTCTTAAATGATCTTCAAGTGCATGAAGCTCCACAATTTCTTCAAGATTGCCTTTAAGTCAGCTTCATCTGCTCCTTTTTTTTGCTATGTTTTTTCTTCAATAATATAACAAGGAAATTCAATAATTTGTCTTGATGTTAACACACTACCTTCAAATGATACATGATGGGATACTTCTCAAGAGATCCCCACACTAAAAATCATGTGTTATAAGACAAAGCTATTAATACATACATATACAATAAGTAATGTTACACAGATATGCCAAAGACCAAGGTTTTTCCTTTAGTTACAAGTTTGTAGTGAGCTACTAGAATTTGCATACAAGAGAATATCCTTAGGTTTGAGCTTCAACAGATTTGAGATATTAGTTTGAATTTACATGCCATAGGCCTAAATTATTAGACAGCCACTGGTCCAATTTATAGGCTCATGTATGAATTATTACAGATATGAAATATTTTTGGCCACAGATCCAAATTTGGGTTGAGTTTTGTATAGGATTAGGGCAATGAAATCAATAATTTAAAAATAATAATAATAATAATAATAAATTAAAATTAAAAAAGTTAAAATTAAAATTAAAATAATTAAATAAATAAAATTGAGACCTCATTCTATCTTCGTCCTTCTGCACTTTATTACCCTTCTTCGTTGTTTTGATCCATTTTCTGCACAAAAAATGATGTTCGAATGGAAGGATCATAGGATCCTATTTATAATAATTTTCCATAATGAAAGGACATATCTATTGGAGGGGTCACAGTAGAGCCTACTCAAGTCGGCTTGTTAGTTTGTCAATTTTTGGCATATTTTGATTTTAAAAAATTGATTTCTCTTCAACGGTAGGGAATTAGGAAGCATGTGAATACTCATTGGAAATTTTATTTTTCATTCAAAATCTACATATTTTTCATAACAACCCTCACTAAAGAATTTTTTTTATAGAATTAGGGCATCAAGTGGGTTAGGGTTTTTCCACTATTTTGACATGCTTTGACATTTTTTTATGGATACATCTAGGGTTTCTTATTCCAAGACATATTCTTCAATAATTTTGGATTTTTCCATGCAACCTTTATCATACACATGGGTCATGTTTCAACATATTAGGGCTAGGGGAACATGTAGGCATACCATTATCTAGGACTTCATCGATTTATACATTGCTTAGATCTACTTAGGATTTCATGCATATTAGGGTTTCACCATATGAATATTAGGGCAAGCACCTAGGGTTTCTTCACTATGTTATGGTTTCCCCTTAAGATTCTTTAACAAGCAAAGGGTTTCTTTAGCAAGATGACTAGGGTTTTGACATCATCAATAATGCTAGGGTTAAGATTTGAAAAATAATGCTCTTAGAGCTTCATCAACAATAAATGTTAGATTAGGCTAGGGCTTCCAAGCAATTAGGGTTTTTCCATCTTCAAAAATTTCATAATGACATCAATGACAAATTTAACCAACAATCTCCCCCTTTGTCATTGATGGAAATATTCATGTCCTTTCAACATTCTCTCCCCCTTTGACATCAATGGAAAATGGGGTTTCCCGGAAATGCCTTTTTTCCATCAATTGCTTCCCCTATCATGCTTCTTCTTATTATGTTTCTCCCCTTGTCATTCTGCTTTCCTTATTTTGGCAATATGGTATAAGATATATCTTTGTGTTTATTCATGACAAACCAGCTCCCCCTGTCTACATAAAATATTCTTTCTCTTGTTTTTTTCTTATGGAACCCAAGAATGATTTTATTACTTTGTGATCACGAGGATGGCATCTGTTGAGTCCACATTTTGTCCAATTTTGACACCTTTCTTAGAACTTATCTCTCCCATTTTGACCTCTCCTTAAACATGAATATGCTTATTTCAATTATATCAGCTAGGTTTTGGCCAAAAAGGGTACTATAGGCTTGAGGTATGCAAATTAACATAGAAAAGTATCATTTTTACCTTTAATCTTAAGTGTTCCTTAACTAGTTGTTTCCTTATTGAAATTATCATGAAAACTGATTTGAAAATCCTATGCAAGTTTTCTTTGATCCGAGACAACCCTGAAATTCCTGAAGACAGCTCGTGCGCCTGCATTTCCTACAAACCCTTCAGGAACCCTGTAGTGGATTTCCTACAGGCACTCTGATTTCCTGCAACAGAATTAGAAGTTAGCTATGTTCCACTCGCTACCAAATCAAACGAGAATATGGGTTTTGTGGGGAATTCGTCGTACATGGAATTCGTCCTCTTGGCCATGCCAAATCCACCTTCTAAACTCCTGAGATTCGCAGGCCTCTTCTCATTGGACACATGAGGAGAAGCTTCAGCCTTGTAATGAAAATTGTCTAATCCATGCTTTTAGTAATGGATTAGACCCAGCTTAGCTAATTTTGATGATATTGTACCTGTATTGATAGATCCTAGCTCAGATTATCATTTTCCTCATTCGAGCCAAATATGGGCTTTCAAAGTTGTATAAATTTGACTATGTTTTATGATGTAAGGAGTTGGTTGGGTTAGGATTTGCTGACAGCACATATCGTATTGTATTCAAATGTAATATTTTAGATTAATACAATATTTCATGTTCTATCTACTCTACTGAGAAATCCTATTTAATCTTACAGGGGTTGTCAACGAGGGATGGCCCCCTTCATTCACAACTCCCTTAGTTGTGTTTGTATGCATTTTAATTTATGTTATGCAGTAATAATTCTTTCATTCAGTTAATGTACTCTTTATGAAGTTTTCATCGGTAATTATCAATTGATTAAACGATTCAGTTTTTGTGTTAAATGTGTGGATTTCATTTCATCAAGTTTTATTTGTATTGTCAAGTTGATTTCCTTCTTGATGTAAGTTTGATCTCCTATATTTTCTGATCACATCAGGAAGACTAAGAGCTATAGAGGGATGTTCGTATCCACTCCATAGCCTTTGCTACAAAATGTGGATTTAGAAAAGAGGCATTAGTTTGATGAGTGATTGACTGATTTGATTAGTAAACACTTGAAGTATTAAGCCTGCATATATTTTGCACAACATATCATAAGCCTACCTTCCCTGGGTTAACAAATTATGATTGAAAAATTATAAGCCTATAATTTGACTCAACATTTTGGCGTCGTTTTCGGGGAGGTGCTAAGGGATGATATTGAAAGTGTTTTTATGATTTTTTTTGTTGTTTGAGATTTTGCAGGATTTGGGGAGTTGAAGTGGTAAGACCCTAGTAAGGCCTACGCACCTCAAAGATCATAATTTCGCCAAAGCCATGTCGCCAAAGCCATGTCTTGCTTGTTTGGTAAGTATAATTTTTGAATTTTTTTGTATAATAAATAAATAGGGTCAAACATTTTCAAATATTTTTCGTGGTAGTGTGAGCACCACTTCATTCACTAATACACTGCCCAGAACAAGGAGGTCTGCAAGAAACAAGACAACAAAAGAAGGAGACTCTGAACAGGAGGTTTGTAGTCCTGAAGAGAGTTTGGTTGTTGATTCAAAACAAGTCAATACTTCTACAGTAGAATCTTTTATTGGGAAATCCTTTGTTCTTGCCCATTTAGAACCTCCCCTCCCAAGGAAGTCAACATTGTTGCTCAATGGTCATCCTGAAGAGGAGTTATTCATTAATCTTATTCAAGAACCAGAATTCCAAACCATTGATTCTAAGGAATCTGTATTTTACAGAGGTCATGCTCTCTCTTGATCGAATATGGCTCATGAAGAGGGTACTAATAACACATATGGGATCTACACTGAGAAAGAAGAGGAACTAGTTACCTTTGAATTCCCTATCAAGGAGACTGGTGGATTAATCAGATGAAATGAATTCCTCCCTCAGCCTTGCATAATTTTCTTGGTACCTCTAGTGAAGATCCTCATGCCTTATTATTTGAGTTCTATGTGTTATGCAGGAACTATGACTATTCTTCCAATTCTCAAAGCTGAAATTGTTTCCTGCTATACTGAAGGATGCAGCTCTCAGGTGGTTTATGGGTTTGGTTCCAAACTCCATTTCAACTTGGTATGAAATGAAGAAGGTATTCTTGAAGAAATACCAAGATTATTGTAAATCTAGAGAGCTCATAGAAGAGATTTTTGGCATGACTCAGAAGGAAGGGGAGATTCTGGCGGACTTGGTAGAAATATTTCAATATATTCTGTTTGGTCAATTTAGTGTGTCCTAAATTGCTGCATTTAATTTGTCAATCCGGGAATCGTAAGCTGATGAAGTGCGGCGCACTATATGTGCAAGATAACCTATTTCTTAACTTTTTGTCGTTTTTTGTTTTCTAAGGTGAAATGGAAATTCTAAGATGAAAACAAGTTTGGTTATGTTTGTTCAAGGAAGTGATATCCCCTATAATGATTTACCAACTTGAAATTTTAAAAAGAAATTTGAAATTTACAATGACAAGACTTGAAAGGAAATGAAAATGTGCTGCTGAAAATGAAAAAGTGTTGCTAGTCTAGTAAATCAAAATAATGAACTATTGAGCATGAAAACTAAACTATTCTTGCTGCCGACTAAACATAAGAGAAACTATGCTTAAGGAAATTCAAAATTACAACAAAATAAATCTAAATCAGATTACATCAATTTATCTTCTGATCCTTCATCCTTAGTCCAGCTATGATTTTCGGAAGTAATCATAAACAATTTGAGTAACTGATGTTTAATTTGCAGAAAGTAAACTAATACTAAACCATACACTCATGATTCAATCCCTCACCATCAGTCCAGCTGTGGCTTTCGGAGGCAACTGAAGATGTCATGCATGATTTAATATATCTAAATTTGCAGAAAAGAAACTAATATTAAACTACACATCTCACAATTCAATCCCTCACCATCAGTCCAGCTGTGGCTTTCGGAGGCAACTGAAGATGCTATGAGCAGCTTAATATATCTAAATTTTCAGAAAAGAAACTAATACTAAACTACACATTTCACAATGCAATCCCTCACCATCAGTCCAGTTGTGGCTTTCGGAGGCAATTGAAGATGCTATGAGCAGCTTAGTATATCTAAATTTAACTACTGAAGCAGATAAGCAAATACTGAAATTAAACAAAAGCTATGAAAAGCAAATTAGCAGCAGAACAATGTTAGTTCATGTCACTAGTCAAAAATCTATGAAAATGCCCGGGCTGCCTATCTATAACCTGAAAACAAGAACACTGATCAGTGATTAACAATCATAAAGCATGAAAGACAGAAATGAAATGGAAATTATGGAAGTGTATAAACAGAAATGAAACAAATGCAATATATGAACATATGAATGGATTATGACACAATGGAATGAAATTAAAATTATACACTAATACACAAAACCTTAGCTGAGCAGGGGCCCTCTACACCAGCCTTGGCAACGGTCCTCAAATACGAATTAAGTTGAAAAACAGAGTCTTCTTGTATTAAAAAGCAGTCCTTTACAGAATGGTAATGTTACGGCACAAGTGCAGCGTAATCACTACAGAACAAAAGATAACAGATTCTATTGTTCACTAACATTGACTAACTCATATGCGTATGAAAACGCACTATATATAACAAAAGAAATATAACTGTCTCCTAAAGTTCATGCTGGTGGTGAGCACGTAGACCACTACGTCCACGGATATAGGAGCATGGTCGTGTTGGAAAGTAAATCTACGAGAGGTGGATGCTTGAATTCGACTCTGGAGACCTGTACAGATGTCGATTTATCCTCCGCAGGCTTAGAAACGGCCGTTTGAACCTTTATGTGACACGAAACAGAGTCCGGCCGACATGAAACTCCATGGTTGACTTCCATGTGGACGCCTTTGACCGCGGCTTCTTTGGACGAGTTTGCTTGAACCAATAGGACACGAACCATGTCCACGTCATTCCTGACCTGCCCATGTGGCTCGTTTCCCTTGTAGACACATGTAGCATAGAGTTTCACAAAATAGCTGCGGAAAGTTGCAGCAGCTGCGGAAAGTGGCAAGATTCCGCAGCTGAATGAACAAAATATAGATCAAATAGCAAACACAAAAATATAATTAAAAACCATGTTAGATGCTCTTTTGCACATGATATTGACAATTTGGGAGGGTTAGGTGAGTGAAAAAGGTATGGAAAAATGTATGGAAAAGATGCAAATTTGGGACTCAACATACCCCCACTGTGAAGGTGTTGCATGTCCTCATGCAACCAAAATTTTGATACTCTTTGTTCAGTTCATGTGCCTTGATACTTCAGCTAGCACATCCAATCCTCTTCTCTTCTTCCTTGGTACTGCCATCATTCTGGGTTTCTTCATTAAGCATCTAAATTTGATATTTACAAGTGCTCTGCTCAATTTCTGGCATTTTCTTTTCAATTTCTTATTCTTCTTTTGCCATATTCCCAAATGTAACATAGTATTATCATGGATGATCTTGTCCAGTTTTCCTTGTTCTTTCAATGTCTCATTTTCATTTTTGATGTGCCTGTTTAAAAGCTCCAGCTCAAAAATTTCCTGTTTTAATGATTGAACTAAATCATCCTGTAATGTATGAGGTTGAATAGAAGAAGTACTTGGACCTGTGGCTTCCTTTTCCAAGGATTCTATATAGTCATATACTTCCTGCTGCTTGGGGTCTATTTCAGGTGTCATTTTTACTGGGCTGTCCCCATAATGCTGTGAAGGAGAGGTATATTCAAAATCTGGCCGAGGAGGGCTTACATCAATATTTTGCTGAGAATAAGATGGAGTATGCTCATTGTCTGATTGGGAATGAAATGAACCAGGTTCACTAACTGACTGAGATGGACTATGGTCAGTTGGGGACTGTTCAGATGTCTCTTCACCCAAATCAATGAAATGAGGACCCTTAATTTGCGTTTTTCTCAATTTCCCCTTAAGTCTGCTGCTTCTCCTCACACGTTGTGGTACACTACCCTTTTGTTCTTGTTTTCCTTTCTCTGCCTTCTTGGATATAGATGACTGTTTTTGAAGATAAACTACTCTTTCAGATAGCACTTGGTGATCTTCTTCTTCAGAAGAAGGAGTTTTATGTACAGCCTCAATAGTTTCTTTCTCTTTTGGTGTTTTTGGCTTCTTACCTTTAATTTCCTTCTTCTTCCTTTTTACCAATATCTCTTCCCTGTCAGTTCTTTCTATAGTAGTAGTAGGAGTATTTTGGATTTCATCAATTGTTCTTTTCCTCCTACTTCTTCTTGTTGTGCTGGCTGCAGGAATTTCCTGAGTAGGAGTAATTTGGGTTTCAACATTTATTCTTTTTCTTCTACTCCTTCTTGTTGAACTACATTCAGGAATTTCCTGAGGTTCCTCAAAGAAATTTCTAACCAGGAATTCTTCCCATGTATCTTTCTTTTCCTTTAACTCCTTTTCAATCAGAATTTTTATAAGGCCGTGGTGATATAGATGGGGCTCTACATCTCCTAAGTGTTTCTGAACAGTCACAGCCATTTTCTTCAAGCTATTGAATAGAAAATATGGGAGATTGAGAGTTTGATTTTGTAGAAAATTCATCAATAGCCTGGTATGGTACATATACATGGACCCAAAACGGCCTTCACATGTAATGAATTTCTGAACAATTAGCAGTAAAGTGGCCCATTCTTCTTTCAATGCATGCACAGGGATTCCTCTTTTAAAAACAGTTATGTCCATACCTTGGTTTCGTAATATTGTTCTCCATGCCTCATCACTGATGCTTTTATTTTTGAACCAACGCTCTCCCTCCTGAAGAAGTTCCGTGGCTGTTGCTATAGATGCTTCATTGACTGCAAACTTGAGGTCTCCAATCTCTGCTTCCGAGCCATCAAACGACCTTGCAAATGCTTTCGTAACTTCTCTGTGATAACCTCTGAATTTCTGAATAAAACGCAGCCATTTTGCTTCCTTCAATATCTCTTTTGCTTGCGGATATCCCTCTATAAACTTAGGTCCTTCCGACTCTTCTCTTAGCAGTTTACCCATTTCTCTTTTCTGCTCTTCACAGATTTTTCTGCGTGAGGGTTTCAAATGGAAATAGAACGGTTGATGCACAGGAACGAGCACAATGGCTGTGGGGATGTATCATAAAATGGGAATGAGCACCATAAACGGAATGGAGTGAGACTGTGGGTAGATATCCAGGAGTGAGAATAAGCAAAAGGAACGAAATGGAGTGAAACAGAATAATAGTGGGGTTTCATAAACACGGCAGAGACACGACATTCGGCAGCATTTTGAATTTTAGTGGCTGCGCAATAAATATGAACACGTTTCAATCAACGGTTATGAATTCATGCGGCTGTAAGAGTCCTTGGTCAAATCAAATACGTCTCATTATCTCCGGTGGGATATTGGAACATGAGTGAAAATCGGAATTTCAATGATGAAACCGTTTGTGAATGAATGCAAGAGGATAATATGGAGATCGTGAAAGGTTACAGAACTGTCAATATAATCATTGCGCGTAATGGATAGAGCTCATGGTTCAAAACTATATAAAAATGTGTTTTTCAATGCTATTTGAAATAAATTTTATTCATACCTTTGGAATCTTTTCCTTTTCCTTTGGTCTTCAACTAATTGATCTCCATTGGTGTCTTGAATGCTCCATGTCTTCTCTTTTGATCCTCTCACCTGCATTTTATTTCATAATTATGGAAATAACATCTGACTGTACATTCTCTTTAAAAACAGAGTAGTAGCTGCGGAATCTGCTTCTGGCTGTGGAAACTGGAGTCAGCTGCGGAAACAGATGTCAGCTGCGGAAACTGACACAGCTATTACTTGGCTGAATAGAAATGATCAAATGACAAATGACCAGATGGAAATGGTCATGAAAAAGATTTTTATTGATGGAATGGAATGAAATGAAGTGGGATGAAGTGAAATGAAATGAAATGAAATGGAATGAAGTGGAATGAAATGGAGTGGGTGGTGAAGCTTATGGAATGAAAGAGAGATTTTTTTTTGGAAAATATAGTGTCAGGTGTTCCTGATTTTCACCCTATATTTTCTGCATAAGACTGCCAATCAATGATTGGTTTTCAGGCTTATACCATTTTTTTTTTTTTTTTTTTTAACTGAAAAGAACAAAAACTAGGTTGGTAGAGAAGAAGAATTCTTCTGTACCAGCCTGATTGCAGAACTTTCTTGAAACATTTTGACAAAATCCTCTCTTGAGAGTGGCTTATGATAAACTTTCAATCTATGGCCATTCACAATAACAGGAGTTTGAAACTCATCAATGGTCTTGATTCTTACAGCTCCATTGCTAAAGATCTTGTCAATCTCATATGGCCCAAGCCAATGAGTCTGAAATTTCCTTGAAAATCTTTAAACTTGGAATCAAATAACAATGCCCAATCTCCTTCTTGAAACTTCTTCTCTTTGATATATTTTTCATGCCATTTAGTTCTTTGATATTGAACTAGATCAGTTCTTAGAATTGCTTCTTGTCTGATCTCATCTAGCTCATTCAACTGCTCCATTCTATGCTTTTGGGCTTATGATAAGTCCATCCCCAACTGAACTGCTATCTTGAAGGTCTTGACTTGGAACTCAATGGGGAGCAAGACTTCTTTCCCATAAACAAGTTCATAGGGAGAATGTCCTGTTGTATTTCTCCATGTAGTTCTGCAGGCCCACAAGGCTTCAGGAAGCCTTTCTGCCCAATCTCTTCTATGTAGATGAGCAGTTTTGGTGATGATACTTTTAAGAACTTTATTTGTAGACTCCACTTGACCATTTGCTTGCGGATGGTAAGGAGTAGATCTTCTGTGCTTGATTTTGTATTCTTCCATCAATTTCTCCACCAAGTTGGATGTGAATTGGCTTCCCTGATCTGTCACAATTTCTCTTGGAACACCAAAGTGAGTAAAAATATCCTCATAAAGAAAATTAACAACTGAATTTTTAGTAGCAGACACTAATGCTTTGGCTTCTACCCATTCAGTAACATAATCAGTACAAACCAATATATACTTCTTTTGCTTAGATGGTGGATTAATAGGTCCAATGAAATCTAAAGCCCATTTTTCAAAGGGTTCAATGAGTACCTGTGTTTTCAATGGCATTTCATTTGAAAGGGTAGGTTTCCCTACTCTTTGGCAGCTATCACACCTTTTGACATATTGTTTTGCATCTTTGAAGAGAGAAGGCCAATAATATCCCAAGAAAAGGATTTTATAGGCCGTCCTTTTGTCCGCAAAGTGTCCGCCGCATGGTTCATCATGACATGCCTTAAGAATATCAGGCATTTCATCTTCCCTGACACATCTTCTGATCACAAGATCTGGCACTGTTTTAAACAATTCGTTAGAAATCCATGAATATCTTGAACTCTCCTGAATAATTTTTCGTTTTTCTCTTGGAAATAAATGTGAAGGTAGTTTCCCTGTAACCAAATAGTTAGCAATATCTGCATACCAAGGGGTCTTAATAGTTACTGCAAACAAGTATTCATCAGGAAATTTATCTTCTACAGGAGAATCTTCTTTAATGTTTTGAATCCTAGACAAGAAATCAGCTACTGTATTCTGTTTTCCTGGTCTATCCAACACAGTAATATTGAATTCTTGCAAAAGTAAAAGCCATCTTGTCACTCTGCCATTAGTAACAGGTTTGTTCATTAAATATCTAATTGCAGAATGGTCAGTATGAATAAAAGTTTCATAGCCTGTTATATAATGTCTAAACTTATTAATTGCATGAACAACAGCTAAAAACTCTTTTTCAGTCACAGTATAGTTTAACTCTGTGGGAGTCAAATTTTTACTGGTGTAATAAATGGCATAAGGAATTAAATCTTTTTGACCCAACACAGCTCCAAGAGCTGTATCTGAAGCATCCGTAGAAATATGAAAAGGAAGTTTCCAATTTGGTCCCCTCAAGATAGGTGCTTCAGATATTCTTGTTTTCAAAGTTTCAAAAGTTGATTGACAATCAGGATCCCATTTAAATTCACAGTCTTTTGTAAGCAATTTGAAGAGTGGAGATGCTATTTTAGTGAATTTTTCTATAAATCTTCTATAGTAACCATTAAATCCTAGAAAACTTCTAACATCTCTTTGACAATTTGGAATAGGCAACTTGGAGATGACTTCAACTTTTGATCTATCAACCTTAATCCCATCTCCTGAAATATGATGTCCTAAAACAATCCCTTCAGAAACCATCATAAAGCATTTTTCATGGCTTAATGAAAGGTTTGTTTCTTTACATCTTATAAGAACTTTTTCCAAATTTTCTAATGCCTCTTCAAATGAATTACCATAAACTGTAAAATCATCCATATAAACCTCTACACAATCATGGATTAGATCAGAGAAAATTCCTAGTACTGCTCTTTGGAATGTTGCTGGTGCATTACATAACCCAAAAGGAAGCACTCGGTAGGCAAAAGTTCCCCATGGACAAGTAAATGTGGTCTTATCTTGATCTTCGGGTGCTACCTGAATTTGATTATAGCCACTAAAACCATCCAAAAATGAAAAGTACTTTTTACCTGCTAATGTGTCTAATACCTGATCGATAAAAGGCAAAGGAAAGTGATCCTTCAAATTTGCTTTGTTCAATTCCCTATAATCAATGCATACCCTCCATTTACCATTCTTTTTAGGTACTATAACCAAAGGAGAAACCCATCGGCTATCTGAAATTGGATAAATGAAGTTTACATTGAGAAGTTTTTGGAGCTCTTCTTTCACTATCTCCCTAGGATTTGGATTCATCCTTCTTTGAGGTTGTCTGATTGGTCTACTGTTTTCCTCAATATAGATATGATGGATGCAAGTCTTAGGATCAATACCTTTCATGTTAGTATACTCCCATGCAAATGCAGTAGAATGTTTTTGTAAGATTTTGGTTAGTTCTTCTTGTTGTGACTTTTCCAAATGTTTGTTGATATTCAATGTTTTTCCTGGAAAAATCTCAATGGTAGAACTACCAAACTCTTCCATAGAGTAAAGAGACATTTGTCTTGATGATAAATATTCTATGTCAGATTCCAACTGAAAGTGTGTGGGGTCATATTCTGAAGATGTCTCAAAATTTTCTAATGTGTTCAGAATTTGACTATCCTCACTGATTTCAGAAATGGTAAAGACAGGTTGTATAATGTCCTCATCATCGACCCATTCATTGTCTCCTATTTCTGTGATTGCTCTTGCTGGTGGATAAAAATTGAATTTCTTTGTTGAATTACCATTAGAAATGTACATGTCTCTAGATCTACAACTAATAAAAGCATCAGTTGTGGCTAGCCAAGGTCTTCCTAAGATAAGTGGATGTCCTCCTAGATTATTCTTGGGAGTCAGAATCATAAAGTCTACTGGATATTCCCAAGAATCTAAGGAGACTGAAATATCTTCCAATACACCATCTGGTTTAATAACTGATCGATCTGCAAGTTGCAGTAAAGTAGGTGTAAAAAGAAGATTAGGAAGTTTTAACTGTTCCATAGTCTGTCTACTCATAATGTTGATAGCAGCCCCTAAGTCAATCAATGTGTTTGGAATTTCTACCCCATTTATATGTGTCTTGACAATTGGACTTCCTGGATCTACATATTTCTGCATGGTAATTTTTCCCATCATGATATCTGCAATCTTTCCTACCAGGTGGATTCTTCTTATGTCTTTTAGTTTCCTTCCTGGTCTTTTGAAACTCAACTCCTTTATGGTTTTTGCTAGAATAGGAATCTCTCGAATGGCTTGTAGCAAGGGAATCTTGATACAAACATTCTTCAATTCATCTAGAAAATCATAGTTAGGCAACAAGATTTGTTTTTCCACCCCTTGTCAATCTGTAGTCTTTCAGGAAAAGGAGGTGTAGATGAAGATGCAGGTTGCTCAACTATAGGAGTTGTGGGTGTTAACTTTTCTTTTTCTTTTTGCATGCTTGGATTTTGAAGAGATTCTTCTTCAGAACCCTTATTAACTTGAAGAGAGTCCTCCTCGGAGGTATCTTGCTCTAGAATATCTATAGAAGGTTTTTCTAAAACTCTACCAGATCTGAGTTGTACATCGTTGAGAGGAACAATCATATAGGTAGGAAATTGTTGTCCTTCTATCATATAAGTATTCTGAGGATTTTTATTGTTAGGATTTGGCAATGGCTGAGCTGGAAGTTGATTTGTTTTCTGTTGGTATGGGAGCATGAGTTGAGGATTTGTATTTTGTTGAGAAGGTTGTTGTTGTGGAAATGGCAATGAAAGTTGTGGATTTGGGCTTGGAAGTTGTGGAATTTGTTGATTTTAAAAAGATGGAGGATATTGATAAAATTGAGCAAATCTCCCATAAGGATTTTGCATCCCTTGTACCCATGGCTGATATGAATTTTGATGTTGGGGCCAAGGTTGTTGCCAAGGATTCCAATTTGGTTGGGCTTGATAATTCATAGGGTTGTTAAACCCTTGAGTTTGTTGTCCCTGCCAAGGTCTCCTTGCGACAAAACAGAGAGATTCTACTGAATTTGGGTCTTCTTGAAAAACGGCTTTGAGTCCAGGAATTGAAGGACAATCCTTGATCTCATGATTCTCTGAGCAAATCATACATGTTTCTACAACTTTTGCATCCAAGGGACATTCCCTTAAACCATGTTTCTTCCTACATTTCGGACAAAAGATGGCTAAAGCATCTGTTTCTGCTTTTTGCTTGTTTTGGATTTTAAGGGTGTCTAGTTGTTCACTAAGGCTCCCTAAGATATCAGTTTTGAACTCATCAAGCATATTACCAATCTCTGCCCTACTTACTGATCCAGTTGCAGATTTGTTAGCCCTAATAAGAGAAGGATCCCTAGGCCCTTTTCCGGTTTTAGATTTTCCTCTTGAGAGATGGACACATAGTTCTGTTATGTCACGAAGTGGAAGTTGAGAAATGTCTCCTTTCCCCATCATGTTTAAAATATCTATCCATTCATCTCTAATGGCTTTTAATATGAGGGCTTTCAAGGTTTCATCATCTAAGTTGCTCATCTTTGCTCTTTTCAAGTTGTATTGAAATCTTTCAAGTAAGTCTTCCAAACTTTCATCTTCTTTTTGCATCATTTTGAATACCTCATCCTTGTGATTGGTGGGCATACAATAGTCTAAGTATCTATCCAAAAATGTTTGTTTCATATCATTCCAAGTCCTAATATATTGAGCGGCTAATCCCATGAACCATTTCAAATCAGATCCCTTCAATGTTGAAGGAAACAGTTTGAGTTTTTGAGAGTCTTCCATATAGTCATAAGTTCGGCACACAACTTCAAACTCAAACAGAAATGTTTCAGGATCCTCACTTCGCAATCCATAAAAGTTGGGGAGAACAGATGGTGAGATATTTTTCATTGTTGCATGAGTTTCCTCATCAACTATAGGGAATCCAAACAAATTGTCTCCTTCCCTATTTCTACCATTATTTCCTTCACCATTGTTGTCTCCATTATTTCCTCCTCTTCTACCTCTACCTCTACCTCCATCTATTACTTCCTCTGCCATGATAGTTTCTTTAGAGTCCTTAAAGTCCTCTAGTTCTTCTACCAAGGGAGGATGAGAGAGAGTCTTTTTGTTTTCTAAATGGGTTTTAGTAGGTGGTATAGGAGAATCCTCTAATTCAGCTATTCCTTGACTTCCAAAAATCTTAAGGCTAGGGGTAGATGGTGGTGAATCTGGTCTATGCCTTGAAGAAGATGGAGTTGTGAAAATCGAACTCTTGGCTTTAGCTATAAACCTTCCCCTAGAATCTCTTGCTCTATGCATGTCATTTTTATTTTTTATTTTTTAAAAGTTGGGCTAATAATTCTCTTTCTGATCTTCCAGATCACACTAGGTGCAAGAAGAGAGCATACTTAAGAAATTACTAAACCAATAACTCTCTTTTCTGATCCTCCAGATCACACTAGGTGCGAGAGGAGAGCATACTTCAAGAAGTTATCAAGTTTTCCCTTCTTTTATGATTTTATGTTTTTTTTTTTAAGAAATTGGCTACCTAGTTACACTTCCCCGGCAACGGCGCCAAAATGTTTGGTCAATTTAGTGTGTCCTAAATTGTTGCATTTAATTTGTCAATCCGGGAATCGTAAGCTGATGAAGTGCGGTGCACTATATGTGAAAGATAACCTATTTCTTAACTTTTTGTCGTTTTTGGTTTTCTAAGGTGAAATGGAAATTCTAAGATGAAAACAAGTTTGGTTATGTTTGTTCAAGGAAGTGATATCCCCTATAATGATTTACCAACTTGAAAATTTAAAAAGAAATTTGAAATTTACAATGACAAAACTTTGAAAGGAAATGGAAATGTGCTGCTGAAATGGAAAAGTGTTGCTAGTCTAGTAAATCAAAATAAGGAACTATTGAGCATGAAAACTAAATTATTCTTGCTGCCAACTAAACATAAAAGAAACTATGCTTTAAGGAAATTCAAAATTGCAACAAAATAAATCTAAATCAGATTACATCAATTTATCTTCTGACCCTTCATCATTAGTCCAGCTATGATTTTCGGAAGTAATCATAAACAATTTGAGTAACTGATATTTAATTTGCAGAAAGTAAACTAATATTAAACCATACACTCATGATTCAATCCCTCACCATCAGTCCAGCTGTGGCTTTCGGAGGCAATTGAAGATGTCATGCGTGATTTAATATATCTAAATTTGCAGAAAAGAAACTAATACTAAACTACACATTTCATAATGCAATCCCTCACCATCAGTCCAGCTGTGGCTTTCGGAGGCAACTGAAGATGCTATGAGCAGCTTAATATATCTAAATTTGCAGAAAAGAAACTAATACTAAACTACACATTTCACAATGCAATCCCTCACCATCAGTCCAGCTGTGGCTTTCGGAGGCAATTGAAGATGCTATGAGCAGCTTAGTATATCTAAATTTAACTACTGAAGCAGATAAGCAAATACTGAAATTAAACAAAAGCTATGAAAAGCAAATTAGCAGCAGAACAATGTTAGTTCATGTCACTAGTCAAAAAGCTATGAAAATTCCCGGGCTGCCTATCTATAACCTGAAAACAAGAACACTGATCAGTGATTAACAATCATAAAGCATGAAAGACAGAACTGAAATGGAAATTATGGAAGTGTATAAATAGAAATGAAACAAATGCAATATATGAACATATGAATGGATTATGACACAATGGAATGAAATTAAAATTATACACTAATACACAAAACCTTAGCTGAGCAGGGGCCCTCTACACCAGCCTTGGCAACGGTCCTCAAATACGAATTAAGTTGAAAAACAAAGTCTTCTTGTATTAAAAAGCAGTCATTTACAGAATGGTAATGTTACGGCACAAGTGCAGCGTAATCACTACAGAACAAAAGATAACAGAGACTATCGTTCACTAACATTGACTAACTCATATGCGTATGAAAACGCACTATATATAACAAAAGAAATATAATTGTCTCCTAAAGTTCATGCTGGTGGTGAGCACGTAGACCACTACGTCCACGGATATAGGAGCATGGCCGTGTTGGAAAGTAAATCTACGAGAGGTGGATGCTTGAATTCGACTACGGATGCAATACGGATGTCGATTTATCCTCCGCGAGGCTTAGAAACGCGTTTGAACAGCTATGTGACACGAAACGAGTCGGCCGACATGAAACTCCATGGTTGACTTCCATGTGGACGCCTTTGACGGCTTCTTTGGATGAGTTGCTTGAACCAATAGGACACGAACCATGTCCACGTCATTCCCCGGCCTATGCATGTGGCTCGTTTCCCTTAGCAGACACAGCAGCATAGGTTTCACAAAATAGGTAACGGAGAAATTCTGCAGCCAGTGCATAGGAAAGTGGCAAGATTAAACGGTGAGATGAACAAAATCTAGATCAAATAGCAAACACAAAAATATAATTAAAAACCATGTTAGATGCTCTTTTGCACATGATATTGACAATTTGGGAGGGTTAGGTGAGTGAAAAAGGTATGGAAAAATGTATGGAAAAGATGCAAATTTGGGACTCAACATATTCTACAGAGATCCAAGATGAATCCTCTAAGTAAATAAACAAAAAGGAAATTTTTTTTTTAGGGAAATCAAACTAGAATTTATAGATATTTTAAACTTAATGGGAGTAAGCGATGTATCAAAGTTAAGCTATGATGATGCGTGTGAGCTATGTAGGAGATGTTCAAGAGGAAATCCCAAGGTTGGAGGTGGGCCAAGAGACACTTCTTCTAGGAGTGTCAAATATGTTGTTGGAACTAGAGTAACCAGAGATGAAATGGGTAATTTATTTGAAAATTTTAAAATTGATATTCTTAGCACTTTGTCTTCACATCTAGATGTTTTGTAGGCTAAGAAGAATCAGGAGGAATTGGAAAAATCCATGGTTTTGTTCTACTCCAAATGAAGGAAGAAACATACTCTAAGGGAATTCCCTGCTGAAAGCATAGAGGTATGTCGAATTTGTGAAGCTATGTATTCCATTGATCAATGTCCTTATCTTTTTGAAATTAAAGCAGCATATATAGAAGATCAGGGAGTTTTCAATGCACTTTATGCAATGGCACCTTAAAGATCATGGCAACCACATCCTACAGGTATGTCACAGTCATTGGAAGGGGAAATTTTCTCACCCTGCTACTCAAAGTCTTCCAGGTCAAAAATGTTATCCTCCGCAGCCCACACCACAAATGATACAGCCACAAAAATAGCTTCAGTTTCTTGCCCCACCAAATCAACCTCATCTTACACAACTCCCTACTCAGTCAGTGTCTAAACCCAATAATAAAACCATCCAATCTGCTCACAATATTGGATTGGTCGCTTATCCCACTTTTCCTACCTATTGTATTTCACCACAGTCGTTCCAGGAAATTTATGTTCCTATGTTATAGGACTAACCTGTGTCGTTGCAGGAATTTTTTGTTCCTGTGTTACAGGAAATTCTTGTGTCGCTGGAGGAAATTAAACTTAGATTTGGAAAAGTGGTAACTCAGCCTGAAATAATTGAAGAGACTGTAGAGGAAGATACTCTGGAAATTCTTGAAGTTGAAACTACACCTGAACCAATAAAACAACCTACTTTAAGGCCGCAAGAAACTTCCCCATCCCTTATGGTTCAACCTCCTTTTCCGGAGAGGTTGGAAATGAAATTAAAACAGCCCGAGTTTGATCTTATGTCTGCACTGAGAAATTTTTGCATTAAGGACATCCTAATTTATACCAAAACAGTGAGGGAGCTATGTACCAAGAAACTAGGAAGACATCAGAGAGAACCCTCCACAATTCAAGTAGGTGGAAATCTTGCAAGTTTATTGTCCACCAGATTTGTTACTGAAAAATATGCAGACCCCATAATCATTGTGGTTACCACCTTTATCAATTGGTATCCCATAAAAAACACTTTAATTGATTTAGGTGCATCCATTAATGTAATGACGATGGATAATTTATCTCATATAAGATCCTTTGACTTATTACCTACTCCTACCATGTTAGAATTAGTAGATAGGTCTAAGGTAAGACCAGAGGAGGTACTAGAATACATTGTCATCTCATTAGATTTTTGGGAGTACCCTATATACTTTTATGTTATTTAGCCTAAAACCAACTTGGGAGGGAATCCTTTGATCTTTGGGAAGTTGTGGTTAGCCATGGCAGATGCCTACATAGGGTGTAAGTCTGAAAACATGACCATCACTCATGGAACTGAAACAAAGCACATTAATTTGTATCCCCCTGCTAAAACCCTCTTAAGATCAGAAAATACACATTGGGTTGAAGAAGAGGAGCATGATTCTTAATGTACCAAGCTAGTTTTAAAAATTTCCCAAGCCATGTGCCTTAAGGAAAATTCAGAAGAAAATTTGATAAATTGTTGTATTTCTAATCCTGGTTTTCTGCAGCATTTAGAAGGGCAGCGTAGTCATTATTGAAATCATTACTAATCTGCAAGATTTTTATGGGCATAGTACAACAGTTGAACTACATTCAACCCTCTTATCTACATTTCCTGCATATTCCATGACTAAATGGGGGAGTAAGGTAGTTGGAATTTTTCCTGGAAAATATTTAAACATCAATTCTACCTTAACTCATGAAAAAAAGAAAAACAGTTAATTCAAACATTGAAAAAAATTTCGGATACATTTGCATGGTAATATACAGACATGAAGGGAATTTACCCATATACATGCATTCATCATATTTATATAGAAGAAAATTTTAGGCCCGCGAGACAGCCACAGAGAAGGATGAACCCTACCTTAAGGGAAATTGTAAAAGATGAATTGCAAAAATTATTAAATGTAGGGTTCATCTATCCTATCTCAAACAACCAATGGGTATCTCCACTGGTTATTGTCCCCAAAAACAATGGTAAATGGTGAGTGTGTGTATATTACAGGAAACTAAAAAAATCTACATTAAAATATCATTTCCCTTGGCCTTTTATAGACCAACTGTTGGACACTTTAGCAGGGAAAAATTATTTTTCCTTCCTTGATGGGTTCAGTGGATACAATCAAATTAGGATAGCTCAAGAGTACCAGGAGAAGACAACATTCACATGTCCCTGGGGTACCTATGCATATAAGGTATTACCATTTGGTCTATGAAACGCACCATCCACATTCAAGCAGGTGGTCCTTGGTATTTTCTCTGACCTTTTGCATGATTGTGTGGAAGTTTATATGGATGATTTTACAGTAATGGGTGATACTATTGAAGATGCTTTACATAATCTTGAAAAAAATTTGCAGAGGTGTAGAGAAACTAATAGTTCATTAAGTAATGAAAAATGTTTTATGATTATGACTAGGGGTATTGTTTTGGGTCAGCATGTTTCTGTTGCGGGAATTAAAGTTGATCCGGAAAATATTGAAGTTATTGTAAGCTTGCCCCCACCAACTACTCAGAAGGGAGTTCGAAGTTTTCTTGGACATGCAGGCTACTATAGAAGGTTTGTTGAAAATTTTACAAAGGTAGTCTCTCCATTGTTCAAATTATTGACTAAGGAATCTAAATTTCATTGGAATTATGATTTCAAGCTACATTTGATATACTCAAGGAAAATATTTCTTCAACACCTGTCTTAAGAGGCCGAGATTGGAAATTACCCTTTCACATTTCCACTGATGCCTCTGATTCATCCATAGGAGAAGTATTGGGTAAGAAGGAGGATTCGGTAACCTATGTTATTTATTTTGTTAGTAAAAATTTAACTCCTGCAGAACTGAATTACATGGTAACTGAAAAAGAATTCCTTGCTGTAATTTATGCTATTAACAAGTTTAGGCACTACGTCACAGGTTATGAAGTTTTTGTACACATTGATCATTCTTCCATTCGATATATCATGAATAAACTAGTCACTAATGGCAGGATCACTAGGTGGCTTTTGCTGCTGCAGGAATTTTACATCACAGTATTGGACAGACCGGGAAAAGAAAATCAGGTAGCTGGTTTCTTATCTAGGCTCAACCATTCAAGTGAGGATGTTCCTGTTAATGATAGCTTTCCCAATGAAAATTTGTTTGTTATTTCTGTCAAAACACCTTGGTTTGTGGATATGGCCAACTACCTTTCTACAAGAAAGTTTCCACCCTACTTTTCATCTAACCAAAAAATGAAAATTATTAGTAAAAGTGTTGATTACTCTTGGATTATGGGAGATCTCTTTTTCACTGGACCTAATTTGATTATTCGTAGGTGTATCAGGGAGGATGAGATCTATGAAATCTTGAGAGCCTATCATGATGAACCTCGTGGAGGACACTTTGCAAACAAGCAGACAGCCTATAATATCCTCTGCTCAGGTTACTACTCGCCAAGTGTTTTTAAAAATGCAAAGGAGTATGTTCGAAAGTGTGATAGTTTCCAAAGAATGGGGCGACCTATACAATCAGACTAGATGCCTTTGCAGCCACAGGTTCTTAGAGAACCCTTCGAGAGGTGGGCTCTTGATTTTGTAGGCCCCATCAAATCTATGTCCAAAGGTAAGAAGTATATTTTAGTTTGTATTGATTATGTTACAAAGTGGGTGGAGGCAAGAGCACTACCTAAATAAATGGAGAAAGCAGTGGTAGATTTTATTTTCTCTGATATTTTTGTAATATTTGCAACACCTAGGGAGATAGTTACTAATCAAGGTGCTCAGTTTGTGTCAAATATTATGTGGGAAATTGTGCAAAAATATCATGTTACTCATCAAAATTCCACCCCTTACCATCCACAGGCCAATGGGCAGGTGGAATCAACAAATAAAGTGTTGGAGACAATCCTTACCAAGATAGTGCAATTACATAAGAAGTATTGGTCTGATCGACTTCCAGAGGCATTATGGGCTTACAGGATCACGTGGAGAAACACCATTGGCTTCTCTTCATATGAATTGGTGTATGGAAAGAAAGTTTTATTGCCCATTGAATTTCAAATCAGAACTTTCAAGATGACAGCAGATTTGGGTATAGAACTTGATGAAGCTCAACAGTAGAGAATCTTGCAGCTCAATGAGTTGGATGAGATTAGGCAGGATGATTTTCATCATACTTGATCCAAAAAAAATGGGCTAAATGGCATAGCAAATACATTAAAAAGAAGCAATTCAAAGAGGGAGACTGGGCATTGTTGTATGATTCAAAATTTAAGAACTTTAAAGGGAAATTCAACACACATTGGCTAGGCCCCTATGAAATTGACAAATTTTTTTATAATGGAATTGTCCGGGTTAAAACTATTGATGATGGGAATTTTACCTTCTTGGTGAATGGGCATAGACTCAAATTATATCAAAAACCCTATTCTAAGGAGGAAGTTTTGGAAGAAATTATGAAGAAGAAAGAGCTAGAGATGGTGAGAGAAGGAGTCCTTCCTTCGACTACCTCTTCCTTATTTTCCTATTGATACAATGAGCTCACTTTTTTCCTCTTCGTGCTCGGTAAACCATGAGAGGAATGTCTATTGGGTACAGGTTTATTCCTTTTTCCAAGCTCCATGGACTAGTTACTAAAAAGAAGCCCCCTTGGAGTCTTATTTTTTAGTATTTCAGACTCTAAAATTGAAATTTGGCTAGCTTGGACTGCCACTGGGCTCGTTAAAAACACAGGTCAGTAGATCCTTTAGGATCCTCTTAATAAATTATGTTTTTCAGTTAATCTGTGATTTCTCATGTTGGATTGATGTGGGATTCCTTACAGCACTCCTTCCGACAATCTTGGCACATCGACATCAGCAAATTATCTGGGTGCAAGATTAGAGCCTTATGATTCCTTGAAGCCTGTATGCCCTAATGACAAGCTATCTCACCAGCAGCAATGGGGAATCATTATGGCTCCTACAGGGAGTTCGACATCATCTCATAAATTCACACCTGACATGATGCATCAGGGTACCTTAGTCCTCACTCTCATTAACGGTGATGGGCCTCACATTGGTTAACAGTTGACCTCAATGCATGGTAATCTAATGAGATCATTGCACATTCGACATTAGCACCTTCATTAATGTGCAATTAACTGTACATAAATAGGGAGAAACGATTTTTCCTATAGAAGAATATCCTGCAAAATGTTCAGCAGTCGCGACTTCATTTCCTGCAACAACGCCTTGGTTTCCTAAAGAAAAAAAATCATAGACAAAACATTAATTTAAATTATTTGATAAAGTACTGACAATTTTATTATTGTTCGAGGTCATGAATTGTGCGATAATCCATCTGATGTAATTTTGAGTGGGTTACCATTCCAAGAAACAAGCAAACACCATCAAAGGATTGGATTGTTAGGAGGCAAGTTCAGTAAGGTACAGCCAGTGACAGGACACTTGAGGTAAGAGGTAATGATGCTTAAATATTAAAAAAATTGTATAGTTTAATCTATGGTAACCCTTGCAGCAAAACATGTTCGTAAATCGTTGCATCATAAATGAAACTCCATGTCTGATCATCATGATTCTGGCATGACTTGCAAACGTACCTGCGGTATCCATTCCGCAGGTTGGATCATGATGATAATAATGATCATGACCTGCTTTGAAATATTCATGCTCTCTGATATTTTTAATTTAAACCTCCCTTTGTCAAATGATCCATTGCAAGATTTAAACAACCGCATTTTTTTTAGCCTCATTCATTATATCTTTCCCATTTTTCTTTCACCATGTCAAGACTGTGTGCTCCTATTCAATTTGAGCCACAAGGCCCTACATTGTTGGAAGTTAGTACTCATAGCAAGGCGAGACTGGAGAAAGTGGGGTGGTTGCCATTTCTTCAAAAATTCAGTGGCTACAATTCTGAAGTCACGAAATCATTTGCCCTGAATCTAAACGGTGATAAGGCACAAGTCGGGAACGTTCAGTTCCGATTAACAGAGGATCTGGGGGCTCGAACATGCGGGATATCACAGGGCGAGGAACATTGATTTAAGAACCAATGCTTTAATAAGGGAATTTTCATGTCCTTTCTCAAGAAGGAGAATCCAAACCCCGACTGGAGCAAGGGGATTCCACAAGAATTTTTGAGAAGTATCAGCACCTATTATTTTTCCTGCAGAAGTATATAACAAGCGAAGGTCGCTTTGGGCTCGCGTTTTTATTTCACATTCGGCTTCTCAGACATTTTCGAGACAAGCCTTTTAATTTTCCATATTATTTGAAGAACTCCCTAATAAAAATGTCTACGGTCGCTAAGGAAAGGGCAGCCCACTTGGATGAAAACCTCTAGCACCATGGGCTTGTAAATATCATCTTGATGGAGGTTTTATAGAAGAACAAAAATACATGGGATCATTTTCTAGCTGAGAATTATTTCATGGAGGATGAAAACTTTGATCCTTCGAAGTCCCAAGAAGAAGAGCCAGTAGAAAATCTAAGGAAAAAGCCACGGATTCGTGGACCAAAGACAAAGGAGAATGAAGAAGATGAAGAAGTGGTGGTAACCGGGGAGACTATAGGTAAAAAGCCCAAGTTAAAAGGAACTTCTACCCCCTCTAAGAAACTCACAAGGATCCAAGTTTCCAAGCATGCTATAAAGGACATGGAGAAAGGGGGGTACTGCCCAAGAAATTTTATAAAAATAAAGGAAAACTCCACGGCTCGCCTAAAGGGAAGGAGAAGGTGGAGACAATTGCATTCATTGAAAGAGAAACAATTTCCTTCCAGGATACCTCACTGCAGGAAAGAGGGAATGAAACAACAAAAGAATAGGAGGACCTTAGTGTGCCTCAATCTTCCCAAGGACATCATGAGGGGGAAGTAACCCCCCAAAAGAAGCAGTCTCTACAAGAGTTAGAGGAGATTATTACTAAGCTCATGGTTTTAGAAAGATCCTTGAGAAATGAAAACGAAACTCTGAAAGAGAACAGCCTTCCTATGCAGAAATAGAATGAAGAATGGCACCATAAGTCGGCTCGAATTATGAAAAAGAAGCAGGCTCAGATTGACCATCTGAAGAAGAAAATTGATATTTACATGGATCGGGTTTAGGAAAAGTCCATTAGTGCCCAGCTGGATCATTTGGCTGCAGTAGTTGCAGCCTAGGGCAGAGACTAATTTCTTGTTTTGGAGGATGGAACATTTTTTCTTACAAAAGGGACATGCAAGAGTGCAGGTTTGGGGGAGAAGTTAATTCCCCATTCTGCCCAATTTTGACACCTTTCTTAGACCTTATCTCTCCCATTTTGACCTCTCCTTAAACACTAATATGCTTATTTCGGTTATATCAGCTAGGTTTTGGCCAAAAGGGGTACTATAGACTTGAGGTATGCAAATTAACATAGAAAAGTATCATTTTTACCTTTAATATTAAGTACTCCTTAACTAGTTGTTCCTTATTGAAATTATCATGAAAATTGATCTAAGAATCCTATGCAGATTTTCTTTGATCCAAAACATCCCCAAAAATTTTGAAGACAGCTCATGCGGCCACATTTCTGGTAAACGCTCTAGGAATCCTATAGCGGATTTCCCACAACTGCTCCGATTTCCTGTAGCATAATTTGTTGTTGCTATGTTCCACTCGCTACCAAATCAAACGAGAACATGGGTTTTGTGGGGAATTCATCGTACATGGACATTGTCCAATTGGTTGTGCCAAATCCACCTTTGAAACTACCCAGATTTGCATACCTCTTCTTGTTGGCCGCATGAGGAGCAGCTTTATCCTTATAACGAAAATTGTATAATCCATGCTTTCAATCATGGATTAGACCCAACTTAGCTAATTTTAATGATATTGTACCTGTATTGATAGACCCTAGCTCAAATTAGCATTTTCCTCATTCGAGCCAAATATGGGCTTTCAAAGTTGTATAAATTTGACTGTGTTTTATGATGTAAGGAGTTGGTTGGGTTGGGATTTGCTGATAGCACATATCAAATTGTACTCAACTGTAATATTTTAAATTAATACAATATTTCATGTTCTATATACTCTATTGAGCAAGCCTCTTTAATCTTCCAGGGGTTGTGAGTGAGGGAGGGCCCCCTTCATTCACAACTCCCTTAGTTGTGTGTGCGTGCATTTTAATTTTTGTTATGTAGTATAATTATTTCATTCAGATAATGTACTCTTTCTTAAGTTTTCAGAAGAAATTATCAATTGATTAAATGATTCAGTTTTTGTGTGAAATGTGTGGACATCATTTGATCAATTTTGATTTGTATTGTCAAGTTTATTTCCTTCTTGCTGTAAGTTTGATCTCCTATCTTTTTTAATCACATCAACAAGACTAAGAGTTGTAGAGGGATGTTCAGATCCACTCCATAGCCTTTGCTGCAAAATGTGGATTTAGAAAAGAGGCATTAGTTTGACGAGTCATATTGACTGGTTTGATTAGTAAACACTTGAAGTATTAAGTCTGCATATATTTTGCACAACATCTCAGAAGCCTACCGACCCTGGCTTGACAATTTATGATTGAAAAATTATAAGCCTATAATTTGACTCAAAATCATCTTCAGCAATAGTCCATCAGATGTGTAGTAGGGAGATGATATCATGATTTTCTTCAATGGAATTCCTCCCCCTAATATTTGCATGCTCCTTGAGATAGGTGATGGTAGAAGAGATCAATTTATCGATATTTCTTGCAAAATTTCTGAAAGATGATTCATCAAATTCATCAAGGGATATATCTATGTGTCTCATAGAATGATTGTCCATATGTGAATCATCAAGGGTTTTTCAGGGTTCATCAAGGATACATCTTGCAAGAATGGTCAAATAGTCACAAGCTCCCCCTAACAGTACGCATGGTCTTCTTTTTGGAATAGTTTCATTAACAAAAAATTGGAATATCATATTTTCCAAATATTTACTCATCATATCAACAACATGAGTTGATGCCTTGAGAGTCCAAGACACTTTATGCTTCAATTTGTTTCCTTCTCCATACTTGTTTGAATTTATTTTCATGCTTGGGTGTCATGGTTTTATCTTGTTTAGGAACCCAAGTCAAGTTACAATCACAAGCCATATGCCACCAATCTAATAGTATTTGAAGCATTCCATAAGTGAGGAGGCATGATTTTTTATAACAAATTTACTTCCTGGGAGTTGATGGGGGCCATTATACTTGACATTATTGCATGCCCTATAATCCTTTTTCATATGCCCCAGATTTGTACAAGAATAAAAATAACCAAAAAATATACACTACAAGGAAAAGACCCTCTTGTGGTAGTTTTTTAGTAAGCCCTTATAAAAATGTCACAGATATCCGTTTGTAGTGGAGGTCACTGGAGGAGGTTGGTGGGCGGATGTTTTTTCATGGCGTATTTGTAATCATAAAACGCACCAATGTGCTTAATATATATGTGACGCACTGGCGCATAGTGGAGGCTAAAGAACCGTTGCAGTGTTATTTTTAAGTACTACGAAAACAACAGTGCACTTCATACATACGATGCACCGAGGTGTCTAATAAGTTGTTCCTCCCTTACAAAGCACCGGTACGTACAATTTGATGGTCACCGCGACAGGGTTTTCAAAAAAATGATGACGCATTTTATATAAAGCACACCGGTGCATATGATCAAATGGCACACCAAAACACTCACTATATAACCTTCTTGGTGCCTCAAATTAATCGAGCGCATCGACCAATTGGTTAATCAAAAAAAATATTTTCACCATTGTGGTGCTATACTCTAATAATGACGCTCAGGCATAGGGTATTTATTTAATGAAAACATATGTTTTTTTTTTATATAACATGCCCGATTTTGGTCATATATCACTAGCCCTGTGTGTTTCATTAATTGAGAGCACCGCACGAGGATTTTATTAAAAAAATATTTTCACCATTTCGGTGTTATACATTAACGACGATGGCCTTGTGTGGTTTAGGTACAATGGCACACCGCCATAATGTTTTTATTCAAATACATCACGGTGTGCCCCGTACAAACCAGCGCGGTGCATCTAAGTAATCCATCGCATCGTAAAAGGGTGAAGTTAAAAACATTATTTCCACCAAGTTTGGTGCTATACTCTAACGACGAAGCCCCGGGGCGGTTAATATTCCCTAACACACCGAACCATATCTTTTTTAATTTAAATATATGTGGTGCGCCATTGATACAACCGCCCGGTGCGTCTCATACTCAAGCGCACCGAAAAAGGGTTAATTTAATATATATATATATAACCAGCTGTAACAATTCATTTTTACTATTTACAGTCCTGTAGAGCTCTCACGCACCGATGTGACCTTTGCTTCTCTGACGCGCCCTGCCATCGGTGCTCCCATTGCCCACGTTGCTTACGTCCATTGCTCAATACGTGGACTTCGAATTTTGTGAAACAATGGGAAAATTTGGTTTTTAGTACTCCATTGGAAACATGCCTCCTCGACACACAAATGTGAAGGTAATGTATATCCTTCTCACCAAAATAATCTTTTACGGGATTAATTTTGAAAATTGACTTCGAATTCATTGTTTTTTGAAAAAAAAAATAATAAATAATAAATAATAAAATCATGTGCAGTACATTCTAGTCATTTGGATCACACCATTCCTGGTGCTCCCTGTAAATGTACAATAAAAGCGCACTGCAATAACAATATAAAAAATTCGGTGCATGTCGGTTTCCAGTCGCACCGATAATTTATAATATTTTAAAAATAACAATTTATTTTATATTCAGCAGTGTGTTGGTTTACCAGAACGCACCGAGGCATTATGTAAAAATAAACATAACAACCCGGTGCGTTTATATTACGAGAACACACCTAATGTGTAGTGTGTCGATCAAACCTACCACGGTGGGGCATTTTTTGTTTGGATACCGCACCGCTAGTGGTAAAATATTGCAAACAGGCGGTGTGTTGAGCTATAACAAACACCCCAGGGCGGATATGGTTTGTCAACGCACCGCCTATAATATTTATTTAATTAATATTTTTTTTGTGGCGGTGCATGACTGTCTTTTATGCACACCGTGGACGGTGCGTGATATAGATGTACGCACCATTGGCAGTACGTGACTATTTTTTATGGCGCATCGAATGTTTTTTGTTTTGTTTTTTCAATAAAAATTATATTTATACATTTGTAAATACATTTGTCATTTAATAAAAAAAATTATGTTTTATGTATAATGGAGGCTGATGTATTTAATATGTGAATCACTCAGTGACGTCAATGGAGAGAGGAGAGACAACAATAAGAGCAAAGGGATGACAATTAAAACATGATACAATAGTGGGAGGCAAGGGAGAGGGAGAGACTTTCGTACCCTCGCCCTATTATGCCACCCACCCAATTTCTCTTAAGGGATGTAAGCCTCCTTAATTTATATGAGGAGGCTACAACCCTGAAGGGGAATAATGGCTTATTAGTAGATTTATACCTATAGGTGGGATGCCCACTGACAGTATTTCCATGTTGGTCCTAACCAGTTGTATCAGCCCACTGAGGAGGACATGTATTTTATCACTGGCCTATCTAGGAGAGGGGATTATTTGCCCCAGTTCCCTAATGTCTCCTCCGGTTATGCAGCAGGGAATCAGTTGGTATATTCTCAGAGATACATTAGGGATGGCATAATTTCTCTAGCAGATTTTTAGATGTCTCATGGATAGCTACGGATTTTTTATTTTGGTCCATAGGAGGTTAGGTTCCTCTCATTATTGTTGAACATTATTGCACATTATACCAGTGAAGAGCAACGCATTATTTGCCCTCTTTTATTTTATATTGCTTCTCTATTCTAGAGGCTATGACTTGTTAGATGGTCTACCATTATTTTATGGCAGTTTTGTATAGCCTTAGATAGTTTTCGTTCTCAAACACGTGGGAGGTTGACCTTCCCTTTTTCTTCAGAGTTGTTTTTTTTTTAATTTTTTGAGAGGTTTCCGAAGACAAGGCTTAGTTTTTTCCTTCGGCCTCGTAAGCCAATGATATATGTACTGATGCACATGTGGGGCAAGATGATGCCCAAGAGAGGCCAGTCGGAGTATCCGACCAGGATTTCTAGTGATGCACTGGAGCTACTAGCTAGTGAGGATGACCACATGTTCGTGATGGTGTTGTGTCCTTACATGGGGTTGGATTGGTGAGGGTGTACCAAGATCCTCTTCACACATGATGAGCCACCAGATGATAGAGGTAATATTAGTGTTTTATTTAAATTAATATAATTTCATTTTATTGTCTTAGTTAATTAGAATAAAATTTGTTCTAACATGTTCTTTAAATTTCTTTATTAAATTGTTGAATTATTGTTGTGTACTATATATTTTGTAGATATTGGCATATTCGTTGGGGACATGCCTCCACCCTACCGGATTATCATGTAGATGATGAGGAGATGACGAAGGTCGCGGAGGGTGAGAGACCTTCTCAAGTGTAGATACCCACCGGCATGCGACGTAGGGCTGACATTCGATTTAGGATGGAGTTGGGCAACCGACTATGTAGACTCTTGGTTGATGAGGGAGTCTGCCCTACGAAATTCAGAGACATCCAAGCAGATCATATGCTCACGGATATCTAGAGGGACAAGTCGCATGATATGATGAGACTTATGTGTCATATCTTCGGAGCTTCCAAGATACTGGAAACAAGGAGGGATAGGCGCAATGGAGATGTGCCACACAGCAGCTCAGATGATGATCATGATGAAAGTGATCATTCTAGTACTCCACCTACTCCTCCTTCACCTCGCGGATATGAGCAAGCAGCACCTCCTGAGCAGGCACCATTTGAGCATACACCATCTAAGCAAGCACCTCCTGAGCATGCACCATCTGAGCAGGCACCTCTTGAGCAGGCACCATCTGAGCAGGCACTATCGACTGAGCAAGCCTTGACTAGTTATAGTATTGTTCATATACCACTAGATATTTGACATTTATATGCAGTTCTATTACAGTTGTATTATTTTGACATTATACAATTATATATATTTATGGTGCATGTATTTTATGTTCATGTTGATGTACTTAATTTACATGTTGGTGTTCATCATGATGTGTATATTGTTAGGTCATGTTAGATATTTTCATTTAATGTGCTTGCAGATAGATGTGTATGTTATAGCAATTATTTGACATGAGATGTATATTTGATGTTTTTGTTGTGATGATGTTATACAATGCTTATTTTTTTGCATCATGCACATGAATGTTATAATGTGACCGCAAAAGAAGATGAGGAGGATCTGCGTAATATTGATATCCTAGAATCAGAAGGACATCGAGAAGTTGTTGGACCAGAACCTGAAATACTTGACATAACGCAACCCGTGAAGATGAAGAAGGTAAATAGAGGGTCCGAATAAGAGCCAAAATTTGTGTTGATTGGAGATTATTTGAATGAAGATATGGTTAGCAAGGTTGCAGAACTGTTGCACGGATATCAAGAGCTCTTTCCAGTGAATTTTTTTGAACTAAAGGGAATAGTAGGAGACCTCGGAACTAAGGGGATTAGTTTGAAACCTGACATGAAGCCAATAAATAAAATACCTTATAGTTTAAATTCTAAGTACAAGGAAAAAGTGAAGATGGAGTTAGAAAAGATGATCAAGGTAGGGATCATTGAACTGGTCAAAGAATATGAATGGGTAAGTCCTATGGTAGTTCAAGAAAAGACGACAAAGGGTGAAATCAAGATTTGTAGGAGGAAAGGAGGCTTATTCTTTCATAGATGGATTTTTTGGTTACCATTAGATCTAAATTATGCCAAAAGATAGACATAAGACAACCTTTGCTATAGAGTGGGGTTATTACTAGTACACCGTGATGCCTTTTGGATTGAATAATTCTCCTACAATTTTTTTTAGAGTTATAGTCACAACTTTCAAGGAGTATATACACAAATTTTTGGAGGTTTAATTTGATAAATAGACAATCTTTGGACTACTGAAGAAGCATTTTTCCATCTTGAGATGGATGTTGAATACCTGTAGGCAGTATCAAATAAGTGCATCTTTTGTGTACCTTTTAGTATATTATTGAGGCATGTTGTTTGTAGACAGGGATTGATAGCACACCTCATGAAGATTGCTGCTATTATAAACTTGGAACCACCTAAAACATTGAAACAAATGTGCACAACACTTGGACATACTGGCTACTACAGGAAGTTTATAAAGGCGTATGCGCGGATAACTGCGTCGATGGAGAAGTTGTTGAAGAAAGATGTTAATTTTTGTTGGAATGAAGAATGCCAAAAAATCCTCAACATACTAAAGGAGAATATGGTAATTACGTCGATTCTAGCTTTCCCGAAATGGAATAAGGAATTTCATGTACATGTCGATGCATATTTCATAGCATTGGGTTCGGTACTGGCACAACCAGGTGATGGAGAAATTGATCACCCCATAAATTTTTCAAGCATAAAACTATCTAAGGTAGAGAATAACTATTCCACGATAAAAAGAGAGGGGTTGGCTATGCTTTGTGCATTACAGAAGTTCTGGCATTATTTGTTTGGCGCGTACTTCAAGATGTTCACTAATCACTCTGCACTGAAATATTTGGTGAATAAGCCTGTTCTAGGAGGGAAGATTTGTAGATGGTTGTTTTTGTTTCAGGAGTATGATTTTGAAGTTGCAGTCAAACTAGAGAGATTGAATGTTGGGCCTGATCATCTGTCAAGGATTGACACAGGAGAAGAACCCACAAGCATTGAGGAGAACCTGCCAGATACACAACTATTTGCAATAAGGATTAAAGATGATCACTTTGCAGATATTATTCATTTTTTTACCATAGTGATGGAACCCGCAGAGTACACTACACAGCAAAAGGAGTTGGTAGTTAAGGCAACCGATTTTTCATTGATTGCAAGAAATTTGTATAAAATGGGACCAAATAAAATATTGCGCAGATATCTCTCTGAGCATGAAAGGGAGAGCATTTTAGAAGAATCTCATGGTGGAGTTGCAGTAGGAAATTATGCAGGGAAGGCCACTACACAAAATATTTTAAGAGTTGGGTTATGGTGGCCCACAGTGCACAATGATACAAAGGAACATTGTAGATATTGTGATGTTTTTCAAAGAACAGGAAGGCCATCTAGGAGAGATTAAATGCCCTTGAACCCACATGTGATATTGCGATAATTTAATAAGTGGTCAATAGACTTCGTTGGACCTATCAATCCACCAAAGAAGAAGAATGGCGCGAGGTACATAATCACTACAACAGATTATTTGACCAAGTGGGATGAAGCATAACCAATGAAGGATTGTAGCGCGAACACTGCCATAAATTTCATATTTGAGTATATTTTGTCTAAATTTGGGTGTCCCAAGATCTTGATGAGTGACAAAGGGCCACACTTCTTGCATAGAACCATTGAGGCATTGGCTGAATAATTTCCTGTGCGTCATTAGAAGAGTACACCTTATCATCCTCATGGAAATGGAACAGTTGGATCTTTTAACAAGATTTTGGAGAATTCACTCACCAAAGTATGCAATGTGAACAAAAATGACTGGGATCTGGGAATTCTAGTGGTGTTATGGGTGTTGGGCACCAAATCTGGCTATCTTTCTGACTATTTCTATTAACCTTTTTTATCCTTTTATGTTTGGTTACCTACATTTGCTATGTTAAACCTATGAGGTAAATACCCCTATCTTGTCCAATTGGAATATTTTAATTAATGAAGTAAAGTCACAGAGTCTTACCTATTTTCAATGCTAAGACATGTGCTTGATTGGAGTTTGGAGAACAGGAACTCTCGCTCCAGCAGTTTTGTAACAGATCTGATAACGGTCAGCTACTAGGAGATTACGCACCTGGGTTTAAGATTATCGGGGTCTATTCTTGGCCCTTATTCTATTCTGGACAGCTAATGTTTGTGTTGTTCCAACTACTGTGTATTTCTGAATGCGTGATTGCTACATTCCAGGGGAATCTGTTATTTCCTTGCACTGTGTATAAAATGGACATTGTTCCTGTAATGAGGGGCCGAAAAGAAGATTGTGATCACATTTTTACAGATTAATAAAATATCTTTGGTTCTTCTGTTTTCAAGCATTCCGTGACTAACGCAGCCCCTGATCAGAGAGTTGGGGCCGCTCTTATGATCAAGTGTTGCGTTTGCGTGTGTATAAATATTTCTTTATTATGATTATTGTTGTTATTTGTTACTGTTCAGATTGCTTTGAGTTCAGCATTTGATTTTATACTACGACAATGTGTTGAATCTTAATTATAAAACCCTTGGTTGAACGGATTGTGTGTTTGTTCCTACATATACCTTTTGTATTGCCTTGAAAGGATACGCTCCCGGATTGATAAAATTAATGTCAGATTAGGGTGGATAAATCATCCTCACCTGGACACCAACATTTTTGCGTCGTTGCCAGGGAGGCTAACAAGGTGCGAGCGATGATTCGAACCAACCTAAGGGTCAATCTCTCGTCCTGAGGAGAGATTGAGATTTCTCACTCTGCTTCAGGTCCTTAGCGTAGGTTTTGATTTTGGTTTGTTTATTTATGTTTTTGCTTTGGATTTAGGGCCATTTTCTCATCCTGGGGAGGGAGGAGTCTTTTGACACCCTACTCCAGGCCCTGAGTGGAGTTAATTCTTCTTTGGGTTGTCATGTGTTTTTTTTGTGGGGGGAATCCTTAGCTTTGCGTTGGGGAGGGAGGAGTATTTTGACACCCTGCTCCAGATCTGGGAGTGTTAGGTCTTTCCGAGGATTGTGTTGTTTTGGTTCTTTCCCCAGGGAGGGAGGATTTCTTTAACGCCCTGCTCTGGGCATGAAACCCTAGATTTTTTTTTTGTTGTCTTTCCTTTATTTTTGGGAACTCTTTTGTCTTGGGGAATGAATGTTCCTTTGACTCCTTACTCCAAGATTGTAGCATTGTAGGTTCATACACAGACCCTCCATCATATCAATTTGTGTATGAACAAAGAACCAAATAAGAGGGGCGGAGCGAGAGCCCCAAAAAGGGGAAGACCAGATTTGGGAAGAAAGACATCATAGAAAAGGTAGAGTCCGAAGCATCTTCCCGTGCAGCTGCAAGGCCAGGGGCTAGGAGAGTGAAGTTCGAGGGACAGGGTACAACAGGGTCCTCTAGCAGTAGAAGATATAATCAGGAGTGGACCAGATCGAGAGGACCTTGTGCTGTTATTAGTAGAGGAATAAATTGCAAGTACGACATCGACGGAGTCGGATTGCTCTAGTAAGGGAAAGGAATTTGTAGTCGAGGGGCAGAACTATCAGGATATAGAAAAAAGAAACGAGGAGGTATTGGTATCACCAAGAGCCCGGGGAAGCGCCACTAAGGTAACTCGCGTTCCAGTAGTCAGGAGTCCCCGGCCATCCTCTACAGAGCCTGTTGAAATCCCCAGCAATTATTGGAAGATATTTATGGCTCCCACAACCTCCACTATCAAATTTCCCATTGGGAATTTGGGAGCTGGCGCACCTGCAAAGCCTATCCCATTAGCAGCATTACCGAACTTTCATGGGATTGTTTCAGAGGACCCCGACACGTTTCTATTTGAGTTCATAGTGTGTCAGGGCTACGATTACACGACATATGCCCAGAAGTTAAAGATTTTCCCTTCTACACTAAAAGGGATAGCTATGCGATGGTTTATGGGCCTTGGGGGAAAATCCATTTCCACATGGGATGATATGCAAATAGCTTTTATGGAAAAAATACTAGGATTATTGCAAATCCCGGAACGTCATGGAGGAGATTTTCAAGTTCACACAGAAAGAAGATGAAAGTTTGGAAGATTGTGTGGAGAGATTTAAATATCTTTTGCAGAGGTCAGGTCATTCCAATTTGGATAAGGAAATCTTGAAGGTTATTCTCCTTCAATCCTTTCGAGAGGATTCAATGGAACTATTGAATATTGTGGGAAATGGAGACATTTCTAAGGCAACCTTTGAAGTTATTTGCGACTTGTGTATCCAGTGCTCGAGGGGGCTTGCAATAAATAGATCAGGGATTCGTTCAGCAAAAGGATTCAGTGGGGGTGTTACAAAATCAGAAATTGGGAACCTGCTAGACAATTTAAGGATGGATATTCTCCGTACCCTGTCAACACAAATGGATACTTTGCAAGTAAAACAGAAGCAGCTGGAACTGGATAGGACCATGGCAATATTTTTCCCAAAGTGCAAAAAGAATCAACTGGAAAGGGAATGCCCATTCAAGTCAGTAGATAAATGTGACATCTGTGAGCTAAATCATGTAATGAGCTCATGCCCTTCCTTGTCGAGCCTGAAAGTGGTGTTTCAAGGAGCAGGGGGGGACACGGAGCAATTGTACCTTATGGGCGCCAGGAAGCCGTGGCAACTTCGACCACCAATGGGGAATCAAGGTATGTACCCAGATCCATCTCAGTATTTCAATAGTTAAAACATGAACCCTCAAGCTATGCCTTTTCCCCCTATGTGGCCGCAATACCAGTACCCACTGTGGCAGCAATGGAACCCTCAAGCCAGGATGTGCTCACCATGGGCTCCAACTTGGCGAGGACCCTCTTTAGGGAAGTTTCCTGAACAAATTCCACAACAGCAACTCCAATTACCCTTCAATGTGCCTCCTGGTAATCAACTTTTTCATCCTCAGCTTCCAATGCAGCCTAATCCTAATCCCAATAATAAGGGAGCCCATCAAGCTGATGTTCTCAATTTGCCTTTGTATAGTATCTCTACTGCAGAACTGTATGAAATGAATTTGCGATCAGGTCGAACAGTTGATACCCAACCCCCTCCGGTTATCATTGAACAACTCGACAATGAAGAAATAGAGGCACAGCCGACCAGTAGAGAGCCAAAACAAACCATAAAAAACTAGATGCCTCCTAAAAAACAACATCAACCTAAACCACCATATCCAGAAAGGATGATTATGAGTAAACCAAGCCCACAAGTTGAATTTGATTTATTAGGAGAATTGCAGAATTTATTTGTTAAAATCCCCTTGCTACAAGCCATGAAGGATGTGCCAATTTATGCAAAAACTCCTAGGGAATATTTCTCAAAGAAACCTACGAAGAAAACTAAAGACCCCCTCACTATACATGTTATGGGAAAATTATCGAATCTCATGATGGGAAAATCAATTCCAGTGAAAAATGGAGATCCCAAGAACCAGTCTTGATAGTACAGATTAATGGGGTAGAAATTCCAAATGTGATGGTAGACCTCAGCGCTGCCATCAATGTCCTCACTACTGAAACCATGCATACATTAGGCCTACAAAACTTGAAGCATACACCTACAGTGTTGGAATTGGCAGATCGATCTACAGTTAAACCTGTAGGGAAGTTAGAGGACGTGACAATTTCAGTAGATGCATGGCATTACCCCGTAGATATCCTGGTATTGCATACACAGTCTTCAGTGGGTGGTCATCCCTTAATTTTTGGTAGGCCATGGCGGGCTACTATAGATGCTCATATAGGGTGTCATTTAGGAAATATGGTTATCTATAATGGGCATAACACCAATAATTTGGTATTATACCCACTTTCAAAACCAGATGTCGAAGATGAAGAAGTGAGACCGGTCCTTACTATCGGTCAAGCCCTTCAGTTGAAGATGGAATCAGAAGATGATGTGATTACTTCCTTCATGAACGATCCTTGTTATGTTTCAAAGTCAAATCAGCAAGTCCTAGAATCTATCCTAAGCTGTGAAACTCAGGAAGTTATTGAACAGCAGAAGAATTTGGAGAAGATGTTGATGCACCTCATGAAAGTGTTCAGGTGGAGATAGAACCGGGGAAAACTTTGATTATTAATCTAGGTCTGTCAAAATCCCAAAAGAAGCAGCTGGTAGATGTTCTTCAAAAGCATAAGGAAGCTTTTGCCTGGGATTATTCAGACATGAAAGGGATCCCTACTAACTTATGCACCCATCACATATATATCAAGGAAGATTGTAGTCCTATAAGACAACCTCAGAGAAGGATGAATCCTGCATTGAAAAACATTGTGAAACAAGAGCTTCAGAAATTATTGGATGTCAGCTTTATCTACCCTATCTCAGACATCCAATGGGTCTCACCATTAGTAATTTCCCCCAAGAAGAATGGTAAATGGCGGATCTGCGTGGACTATCGAGAATTAAATAAGGCCACCCAAAAATATCATTTTCCCCTCCCATTTATCGACCAAGTTTTAGACACATTGGCTAGCAAGAAATTTTTCTCATTTCTGGATGGGTTTAGTGGATATAATCAAATGTAGATCACTCCTGAGGACCAGGAAAAAACTACTTTCACATGCCCCTGGGGAACATTTGCATACCGGGTCCTTCCTTTTGGCCTGTGTAATGCCCCTGCAACATTCCAAAGAGAAAATTCTGGGAATCTTCTCTGATTTGATAGATGATGATTTTGAAGTTTATATGGACAATTTCACTCCATATGGAGACTCATTCTTAGAGGGGTTGAAAAATTTAGAAAAAGTTCTCGAAAGATGCATACAAGCGTGCGTTTCCCTGAGCATGGTCAAGTGTCACATGATGATGGAAGAGGGAATTGTTCTGGGACATTTGCTATCGGCTGAAGGGATCAAGATGGACCCCGCAAAGATAAAGGTAATTTTGCACTTTCCAACACCTAAAACACCCACACATGTGTGTATTTCCATTGGTTGTGTTGGTTATTATAGGTGTTTCATAGAAAATTTTGCAAAAGTTGCACACCCATTATTTCAATTATTGACAAAAGATTCAGAATTTGTGTGGTCATATGGCTATGATGCAGCCTTCACGAGAATTAAAGAATTAGTATGTAGTGCCCCGATTCTTAGAGGACCAGACTGGGCATTACCTTTCCACATTTACACAGATGCTTCTCAAACAGCAATTGGTGCAGTACTGGGACAGCAGGAGGATAAATTACCTTACACATTCTACTATGTTAGTAAGAATTTGGCTCCTGCGTAATTAAACTACACGGTGACTGAGAAAGAGTTCCTTTTTGTCGTATATGCCATCAATAAGTTCCGGCATTATATTACCGAGTATTCTACTTTTGTGCATACTGATCATGCTGCCATCAGGTATTTGATGAACAAACCTATTACCCCTGGTCGTGTCACAAGGTGGTTGTTTTTTTTTTCTAAGTTAAACTGATCTATTAACAAAGGGATAATTTTACAACGGGACCGAAGTCCAAGTCTACTGCCTTAGAGGCAGAATTTACTGAAAGAGACTGAGATACATGCCATAGCCCATGCAGGGGAACATTGAGAAGCATTTCAGAGTTCACTTTGAACCAAAAAGCATAAAAAAAACTCCAAAAAAGATCCATGACCAGCAACATCAAGATAGGCCCAATAATTTGGCTACAGACACAGAAGAATAGACATGTAACAAACCCATTAATTTTCTGGAGGCTCCTCCACGATCCTGCACCAACCAAAGGCTTGCAGGTCTTGGGTGAGCGCTTCTTCAGAGGCCGAGGGTCCTGGTGCATCTGGGGCTCTAGCTTCAGCCGGAGCAGACCTTGCAGGTATGGTCGGAGGCGGCATCGAGGCTAGATCATTCGCCATGTTGACATTCGAGAACAGTCCAAAGTCTGCAGGAGGAGCCATAGTCTGCGTGTTGGGCTCCCCAGGCTGGTGTTCCTCGAGAAATACCACCGATAGAATCGCAGTAATCCGAGGGCGCGTGAGGGAGATGTTAAATATGAAACGCGCTGAGCCTGAATTGGGGATAGAGGATGCCGGAGGATGCGATGCGAGGGAGCTCCAGTTCTTATTGATGCCATGAATGCGCCCCCTGCCACTCCGCGTCTGAGGGTAATGGCCAGTGCTTGGGCCACTGGACGTGGAAGGCGATAACGAGGATGGGCTGGCGCGAGCACTGGAGGGGCACCCTCTGGAGCCACCCCTTCGGCTCCACATGCGATGTTGCAGCCGTGGCATCGTGAAAAATAACAGTGACTCTGCTCATAACAGAATTCCAATGAACAGATCCTCTCCCAGTAAATAAGAAACTGACTAACGCCTCCAAAGCAGACCTGGAGAAGAGCATCTGCTGAGTTACATATAGCCCGTCGCGTTAGGTACCAGTCTCTGGTGTGCACTGCACCCTCTTGCCTCAAATCCATACCTCTCACGCTTAGAAGATCAAGCTTCATTACTGCTCCATTAATTTAAGTCGAGCCAGAGCACTTGAAGGCCGGAGCCATCGCAGAAGAGATCAAGTGAAGACTAAAGTGTTCAGAGCTCATGTCCTCGGTAGGAGTAGTGTGTAAATGCTGCAAGCTTACGCGCGGAGGTCCTAATAACTTCACGTTCAGGATAGGCAGGTGTCGGCATGGCGCGCCAAACCTCTGTCCCATCTCATCAATACTCCTTCTGTCCACCCGCATCCGGGAGTCACAAGGTGGTTGTTACTACTACAGGAATTTGATATTACTATAGTAGATAAACCAGGGAAGGATAATGTGGTTGCAAATTTCTTGTCTAGGATAGAACATGATGGTAAGAATACACCAGTTGAAGATAATTTCCCAGATGAGCATCTTTTTGCAGTTTCTGCTAACACTCCGTGGTATGCAGATATTGCTAATTGCCTTGCTACAGGTAAGGTGCCCCATCACATGTCCTATAAGGAGCAAAGGAAGATCATTCACCAGAGTACCCAATATTCATGGATGGCAAGATACCTCTTCCATACAGGATTGACCAACAGATTCGGCATTGTGTGGCAAAGGATGATATCTATGAGATCTTAAAGGTTGCACATGACGGACCCTGTTGATCCGGATTTATGTAGGAACGCAACAGAATAAACACATAACCATAAAGATAGAGATGCAGCGGAAATAACACTTCATTTCATTAATATCAAATAACTGAAATTTGCTTACAAACAGAATGGAAATAAAACTAGCTAGGGCACTGGTAGCTATCTCTGAGAAGAGATGTGGCGGCTACAGGCCTCTGAACTGAGTTACAATGAGGCTCGAGGGCCTATTTATGATTGAGAAACAATGGAGAACCCTAAACATCCAAAACCTAACCCTAGGAGATGAAGCGCCAAAACTATGGGCCCCTCCCGCTTTGGGTAAATTGTGTTTCAACTTCCTGTGGTAAGGTGGGGCCCACTATCTCCTGCTTTGACGCATCAATCACATCACACATAGAAAGTTCTAGGACTACAAATTGCCGGACGAATTTATCGAAATTCGGCGCTTTCATACCCAAAAGCTAGAGTCTCCAAATCTGCCCGAAAGCCCAGACCAAAACCTAAAAATAGTAAGAGGTTAAATCAAAAACCGAAAGAGACAATGGTGGGGGGCCAAGTGGAATAGGTGGGTGGCCACCGATATCCACCTGGATCATTCCTCCCCCCTTAGGAAGCAATGGTCCCCATTGCGTTAAGTTCCTCCATGAGATGAGGAAATTGCCGAATTTGTCCCTCGTGGAATCCACTTTCTTCTTGTAGCAGTTGGGCTAATCCCTGTTGGATCCCCATACGCTTTGATCCTCTTGGCTGCGAGTGTTCTTAATTTGCATGTCCATGATACACTCTGTGGTGGCCTGTTCCATGCAGTCTGGGTTTAACTCTGTTGGTGTGAGTTGTTCTGCAATGTCCGAAGTGTCCAGTAGAGGTGGGAAGTAAGGACGAAGGCGATCCACATTGAAGACTGGGTGCAGACCAAGGAATGGTGGAATACTAAGCTCTAAAGCATTGTTCCCTACAGCCTTGGTGATGGTGTACGGCCCGTATCGGAGCGGGCGAAGCTTGCGGTGAGGTCCAGTGAGGCGCTCCTTCTGCAAATGCATCCCATACTTTATCGCCAATCTGAAGTCAGGCACCTGTTGATCATGGCGTCGCTTGTGGCTTCGAGATTAAAGCTCATCTGAATATATCATGAACCTATTATGTATGGAATGCGCCGATGAAGCTACTTGCTTCTGTCAACTCTTTGTAGACCGACGTGCGTCGAATCGGCCCTCGAGTACGCAAATGGCATGGCTACGTCAATGGACATAGTGGCTGGAATCCCAAGCCCACCTGAAAGGGGCTATGGCCAATTGAACTGTGGAGAGCCCGGTTATAACTATGTTGTACATAGGGGAGGCTCTCATCCCATGTGCGTGGATGCTTTGAATTGTACATGCGCAGAATGTGTACAATCATTCTGTTGACGACCTCTGTCTGGCCATCTGTTTGGGGATGGAAAGCTGTGGACTGGGTGAGCTTTGTGTCCATCATTGACCAGAGGCTGGACCAAAATGTGCTGAGGAACCTGCTATCTCGATCTGATATGATAGACTGTGGGATCCCAAAGTGAACCCATACTCGTTCAAAGAAGAGTCTAGCAGTAGCTTCTGCTGTGATATTCTTCTTACAGGCCGCCATAATGGCCATCTTCGAGAATCTATCAACGACCACGAAAACACAGTCATTGCCATTCTTAGTAGAGGGCAGTCCCGACATATAATCCATGGAGATGGATTCCCATGGTCGACTAAGGGTAGGTAGTGGAGTATATAGGCCTTGCTTCTTGATGGTCGGCTTAGCAATGGCACAAGCAGTGCAGGATCTGATGTGCTTCTCGACATCCTTTCGAAGGTTCGGCCAATAGAAATACTTCTGTAGTATTGCTACTGTTTTCTCGACCCCGAAATGCCCAGCGACTCGACTGTAGTGTGCTTCCTATATCATCTTGGCACGCTCGCTTGAAGGAACACAAAGGTGTCCCATGTGACATAAAAGTGCATCTTGGAGGTGAAAATTTGGAACTTGCGTACCCCCCAAGAGTGCCTTGTAAGTTTGGCCGAATTCTGGGTCACTCTCATAGAGAAGCGGCCAATCAGAAGTCTCGTGCCCACAAGAGTTGAGCACAAGGTTGTTTCACGACGGCAGCACGGCCGAGGCACCGCAACATTATTGGAAGTAATCTTCTTGTATTCTGATGTCTGTCTGAAACTGTTGCGCATATGTGGCCACTCGATGGCGAGCTCCCGCAACTCCTCGTGTCCGTATGAACCCCAAGGGCCTGGGTGGGTCCGTGTGGGATTTGGCTTCTTCCCCAAATGTGTAAGCCCATTGTTGATGCCAGCTTGCACAATGGGATTACTTTTTGTCATAAATACTTGCGAACCTGCTCCTCATAAATCCCACCGTGATATGCCACCTGATGTCCCTCAGCACAATAATCACCAATAAAGCATAGTCGAAAACTGGCTCGATCCCAAACGGTCACGTGGTCCGGTGAAAGACTGGGCGTAACATAGCATTTTCACTCTTTCAACGCCTTCGCGTGGAGGTGTTCGAGCCAAAGAATTTTTCGCTTCCTTTCGTGATCACTCGACTCGCGTCAAGTGATATGAGAGAATCCCAACACAAATCTACGGTAGAAATTAGCAAGACCCAGAAATATGTGAAGCTCTGTTATAGTAGTCGGGGCTGGCAAATCCCGAATGACTTGGATCTTGGCCGGATCCACATGCACCCCCCTTTCATCAATAATGTATCCCAGATATTGAACCTGGGTCATGCCAAACGTGCACTTCTCCAAATTGGCACACAACTTGTGTTGCCGCAGTGTTTGGAGGACTTGTCGGATGTGATGAAGGTGCTCTTCCTAAGTCTTGCTGAAGATCAGAATGTCATCCAAGTACACCACTACGAATGAGTTGGTGAATGGCCGCAAGATGTCGTCCATCATCCTCATGAAGGTTGCGGGAGCATTCGTCAACCCTAAAGGCATGACCAGCCATTCAAAAAGGCCTTCCTTAGCTTTGAAGGCAGTCTTCCACACATCAGAGGGTTCAATTGGTACCTGGTGATACCCAGACTTCAGGTCGATCTTACTGAAATATTTTGCACCTTGGAGTTGGTCCAGAAGGTCATCAATCCGTGGGATTGGGTACCTATTCCGGACAGTAATCTTGTTTAGCGCCCGATAGTCAATACAGAGTCTCCACGTCCCATCCTTTTTCTGTACCAACACGATCGGGCTCCCACATGGTGATGAACTTGGTCTGATGTGACCTTTCTGCAACAGCTCCTGAATCTGCCTCTTGATTTCATCATTTTCCAGAACAGAGCGTCGATAGATCGGTCCATTGGGCAGCAGCGCACCTGGGGCCAGATCAATCGGGTGCTTGACCTGGCAGTGCAGAGGAACTCCTATGGGTGAGGTGAAGATGTCCCCGTACTCCTCCACGACCTTATCCATTTGTTGTTGTCGTGCAGAGGGGCCCTGTCTGGAGGTCGTGGCCACAGTATTCTTCTTTCCCTTGGGGCAGATCATCAAGAAAACTAATTTCCTGGTTTGGGAAATGAGCTTACTGCATTGTTTTGCAGTAACCAAAGAGATAGTCGTAGGAGGTGGTACCTCTGGTATCCTGTACAACTTATTTCCCAAAGTAATAATAACAGCACGAGGTCGATACTCATACACAGCATGACGCTTCCACAAGTATGGTTGTCCTAATAATACATCAGAAACATCAATAGGAGCAACGTCACATAATACCTCATCCGTGGCGCTCTGACATATAAGTGAAGGCGGTAACTCGTTTAATGAGATCTCGTCCTTGCTTTAGCTTTCACCCATGGTATGGATGTGGTGAGTTGTATCGGCAAGCCAACCGCCACGGTCAGAAATGAGGTTCTTCTTTACCTCATCACATACAATGAACTGTACAATCCCTTTAACACATCCGGGAGTGGAAGAGGACGCTTCCTCCTCCTCTCGGACTTTGAGATGTTCCTCCTTCTGGATTTTTGTAGTGGCAACAGTGGCATTAGGCTCCGCATCAATAATCTTTTTTCCTTTTTCATTCCCCTTTTCAGGTTCTGATTCGGAGTCAAAGCATGCATCTGACTCAGAAGCCCTCATCTCGGCCACTAGCGACTGCTTGGCCCGACACTCACTTGTGTTGTGAGTGGAGCTCTTATGGAACTCACACCACTTTCCTGTGTCCTTCTTTGGCTTTACGGTGTTGTTCTTTTCTTGTGGCTTTGGTGGGTTGTCTTTAGCCGCCATGCCTTGGCTCTGTCCTTTGTTCTGCGGTTTGGAAGCACCTTTTCCTTGCTATTGATCTGCATCCAAGTTCTGCTTCTTCGCTTGAATTTCTGTCAACATTGGCGCATACCGCATAGTCACCAAGGTGAGATGTCAGAGAACTCCATTTCCCGAATGACCAGGCATGTACTGATACTTTAGCACCGTCAATCTTGATACCCAATCCTCAGGCGTAGGGTATGGAAGAACTCGGGCCTGCAGCACATCTGTTGGCTTTGTTGTCGCAGCGTGGTCCATTGTATGTACTTGTCCTCATAGCTCCTCACGGGATAGTACTGTTCCTTGACGGCGTCTCGGAAAGAATTCCAAGTTGGTACGGCCGAGAACAGAGAGGGTTCTGTCTGGTCCTTGTTCTCACAGTAGGTTTCCCACCAGTCCTTAACATGGGGGTAGCTTTGAGGAGTGCAAAAATAATCTTCTCCCGGTCTGAAAAGTCATGAACAGAGAAATATCCTTCTAATAGATTCAACCATCTATCTACGGCATCTGCGTCTATTTGACCCTCAAATATGGGAATGTCAAAATTTGCTTGTACCTTAAAGGGAGTCGCAACTCCAGAGTGGCTACTGGATGCAGATGCGCCGCCGGTGGGCAGCCGTTGAAGGATCTGAGCAAAGCTATCCATCATCGCGTTCCTTTGTTTTTCGAGGGCCTCCTCGAGCAATATTTTGATATGATCTCCTGCTCCCTCATCTTTCTTTTCGTCCCCCATGGGCGTCCGTCGAGGTTTGTGAGGCTGATCTTGCAAAGGTTCCACCAGATCAAGCCCTAGCTCCTTATACCCCGACCTCGTTGGGGACATGCAAAGAAGGATCGAGAAAAGCAGACCGCTCTGATACCACTGATCCGGATTTATGCAGGAACGCAACAGAATAAACACATAACCATAAATATAGAGATGCATCGGAAATAACACTTCATTTCATTAATATCAAAGAACTGAAATTTGCTTACAGACAGAATGGAAATAAAACTAGCTAGGGCACTGGTAGCTATCTCTGAGAAGAGATGTGGCGGCTACAAGCCTCTAAACTACATTACAATGAGGCTCGAGGGCCTATTTATTATTGAGAAACAATGGAGAACCCTAAACATCCCAAAACCTAACCCTAGGAGATGAAGCGCCAAAACTATGGGCCCCGTTTGGGTAAATTGGTGTTTCAACTTCCCAGGGACGTAACTTTGGCATACTATCTCCGTTTGACGCACATGATACATCATTAGAAAGCTCTATCCGAGGACTACAGCTGTCGGGATGAATTTTATCAGAAAATTTGTTGGCGCTTTTATACCCAAAAAACGTCGTTTAGGGCCTCAAAACGGCTCCGAAAGTTCAGGACCCGAAAAACTGCTAAAAATAGTAAGTTATGCCGAAACTGAAAAACTGAAAGAGACAATGGTGGGGGGCCAAGTGGAATAGGTGGGTGGCCACCAATATCCACCTGGATCACCTGTGGATGAAATTTTGTAGACAAAAGGACAGGCCATAAAGTGTTGCAGATGGGATATTATTGGCCCTCCATTTTTCATGACGCTTGAGATTATATTCGAAGGTGTGATAGTTGTCAGTGAATGGGACAACCTAGGAAAGCAAATGAAATTCCCCTTCAAAACCAGATATTCCTTGAACCATTTGAGAAATGGGCCATCGATTTCATTGGACCCTTCAACGCACCTTCTCATTAGAAAGCTTACATCCTATTTTGTACCGATTATGTAACAAAATGGGTGGAAGCTAAAGCAGTCACGAGAGAAACAAAGCAAGTGGTGGCAGAATTCCTTTTTGAAGAAATCTTTGCTCGGTACGGGAATCCTAGAGAAATTGTATCAGACGGAGGATCACAGTTCACATCCCATATGATAGAGAAAGTGATGCAGAAATACGGGGTCAAACATAGAATAACAACCCCTTATCATCCACGAGCGAATGGGCAAGTAGAAATTACAAACAAGGTATTGGAAAATATCTTGACAAAGACAGTAGCAAGTCATCGCTGGGATTGGGCACAAAAACTTCCAGAGGCTTTATGGGCTTATAGGAAAACATGGCAGAATACAACGGGGTTTTCTCCATTTGAATTAGTTTATGGGAAATCCCCCTTATTTCTGGTATAATTTGAAATTAGCACTCTCGGAAAAGCTCTGGAAGTAGGTTTAGATCTATCAGAAGCACAGAAACACCGACTGGAAAAGCTGAATGAGTTAGATGAGATTCGATCAGTAGTTGTCTAGAGAACTACTATTGTTCAACAGCAGAGAATGAAATGGCATGATAAATTCATCAAAACTAAGGTGTTTCATGAAGGGGATTGGGCGTTACTATATGACTCCCGATTCAAGGATTTCAAAGGCAAGCTTTGTACTCGTTGGATGGGACCATATCAAGCAGACGCAGTGTTTGAAAATGGGACAGTTATATTAATTACAATTGATGAGAATCAGACCACGTTTGTGGTGAATGGACACCATCTAAAATTATACCATCGTCCAGCTTCTAAAGATGCCTTTCTTAAAACTCTTTCAGATTTAGCTGATCTAATAGTTATTGCAATAGAAGACACTCTCACTCATGTCTAAAAAAAAAAAATGATGATAAAATGTGGTTATTACTTACTTGTTTGTATTTTGCAGGAATAATGAAGAAATATGGCCAAGAGGAAAGTAACATTCGGTGTGTTACCCCATCAGTATTACTATAGAGATATTTTGTTTCACTGATGTTGATGTTGTTACTCTAAATTTGCTGCTACATTGCTGATGTTGTTACTCCGAAGTTACTGCTACATTGCTAATGTTGTTACTCCGAAGTTGCTGCTACACTGCTGATGCTGTTACTCTGAAGTTTCTACTACACTGTTGATGTTGTTACTCCGAAGTTGCTACTACACTACTGGTGTTGTTACTCTAAATTTGTTGCTACACTACCGATTTTGTTACTCTGAAGTTGTTGTTACACCACCAATATTGTTACTCCAAAGTTGTTGTTACATCGTCGATGCTGTTACTCCGAAGCTATCATTACACCGAAACTGCTGTTACTCCATAGTTGTCGTTACTCCGTGGCTTTCGTTACTCTGTAGCTGTTGTTACTCACTGTTGTCGTTACTGTTCATATTATTCACTGACAGATATTTTTTTTGTTACTCCACTTTAAGGTAAGTCCGCAGGTACGTCTCCATTTATTTTATGGATTTAATTAAATATTCCAAAAGGACGGTTAAAACATGCCGAGGACGGCCGTCATTTAGTTGGGGGGAGGGAACTGTCATAATGAATGACGACGTACTTTTTAATGGCATTTATGACGCACGATTTCCACTAAAACCAATTTAATGACATCAAGTACGTCGTAATCATACCATATGAGTTGAATTGCGCACTCGTGTGCACAAGAGTCATATCGGTCATCTCCCAACATGCCGCATTAAACTCTGAGGGTACCTAACAGTACTACCATCACCTGTCATTACTCCCAAAGCATACTAGTATTGTTTATCCATTATATTTGAAAGTGACCATGACGTTGCTTCAGTTACTTACAGTTTGGAGCCCTGTCACTCTCGCCTGCCAACTAACTGTAGCCATCGTGCTGACTCCACCTCTGTAGCAATGGGTGGCCAATCGGTACGACATGAGCCCGAGGATTCAATGAGAGTTCGAAGAAATCAGGAGGTATGGCGAATATTTTAAAATGAAGGTTGGGATGTGTACTTTAATAGATTGAATGGATGGGATGAAGAAATTGCAATGGAATTTGCATTGAATCTGGAAGAAGGAGATTCTCGGGTTCGAGGAATCGAAATTCTAGTAACGGAAGAGACCATCGCAGAAGTTAGTGGGTTGCCGCAAGGCATTGAATGATGGTTTTCAAGAAGAACGCCCCTTCCGGAGCTCCCCGAAGCTTTTCTGCAAGCTGGGGAAAGCATTGTGCAGAAGGGTCGAGGATACGACCGAGCTTCATTACCTCGTCTATGGGGAGAGGTTGCAGAATTTTTCATAAAATATATGACATGTGAAGGGAGGTATTCGAATATTTTCAAATATCACCCCCACATTTTGGCCCATCTGCGATTTCCACATGCAGAAGCCTTCTCAATTAATGCGCCCTATTTTTTGTTAAGAAGCCTTCAATTGATGGCAAATTCGGCTTGGGGGGCACGGCAGGTGTTGGCAGTCCTCTCTCACCATGGGCTGGTTTAGTTGCTAGTTATGAATGCCATCGAGAAGATCCTGATTCCGTGGGAATTGTTCCGAAATTCCACAGAGGAGGAAATAGAAGCCATTGTGGCTGTTAGGGCGGAAGAAGATGAAGTAATGGAGGAGGATGAAGAGGAAGAAGCCATGCAGGGAAGTGCAGAGGATGATGACTACATTGATCAGGAGGAGCCTAAGGAGATGGAAATGGAGACCGAAGAGCATGAAGAACAGATAGTTTCCCAAGGAGAAGCTAAGCTAGTGGAATTGATGGAAGCTGTAGAGAGGCCCAACGGCACTACGGCCGAGGCTATTACACAAGAACCAGCCCCGTCCGCAGGGCCAGTTGAATGAATAGAGAATGTCATGAGCATGGAGGTAAACCCTCAGTAACTGAAAGAGGGTGAAATGGTCGACATTGTGACCAAGGTCACTCCACAGGGATCTCCTATTGTTACAGAACCAATGGAGGAGGATAATCCAATTGAAGAAGGAGTCATGACTACTCCGACTAGAGAGACTGCGGAGGAAATGACAGGGGAACTAAGGTATGAGGCCGATGCTGCTCCACAAGAACCAGCATCGACCTCGAGTGGAATGTAGAGGATTTGTTCCAATTCCCCGTCTTTCTTCCGAGGGGAGCGAGGGTGAATCGTTCCCAACAATAAAGAGAGGAAGAAAACGTTGCCATTCCTATGGCTTCAAACTTAAAATAGAGGCCACGGCCAGAAGAGGCCCTAACAGGTATGTCGGCAGAGGAGCATCTTACTGGGTCACCACTGGCCGAAGAGAATGTACAGGATGAAAGAAAGGCCACTGGTGAAAAGGAGGGACTAAGCGGAGTGGTCCCGATGAATACACCAATGGAGCATGTAAGCATAAAAAGAGTAAAGAAAGAGGTAATAGAAGAAGAATAGGTAAAGGAGGTTGGACCAACTGTTGGCCCGAAAAAGGCAGTCCCGGGGGATTTGCCTCCAGCTGCCGAGGTAGAAGGGATACAGGTTAAGCAAGAAGAGGTAGAGCCACGGGGACCGTGAAGACTTCCTATTAAACAGAGATACCAACAGCAGTTCAAGGAAGTGATGCGGCTAAAAATGGAAGTGAGAGATTTGAGAAGAAAATTGCATAAGATGCAGAAGCAAGTCAACAAATACAAGTGGCAGGCCAAGAAATCTAAATTTTCCAAGGTCGAAGCAGGAACTGAAACAGATCCAATTGAACAACTTTTTGAAGCGAGAGAGTATGCCTTAACGGCTGAACTATAGACGTGGAAGTCTACTGCGACCCAGTATAAGAACAAGATAAAAAGAGCTGAAGAAAGAGCCTCCACAACCGTTTTTGGATATGTGGAGTGTATAGATATTATGAAGTTAAGGCATGCAAAGCAGCAGCTCAAGATGGAGCAACTAGAAAAACAAGTGGTTGAATTGAAAGGTGATAAGGAACAGATGTTCAAATTGGTGCAAGAGGTGATGGCATGTCGTCTCGCTGCTTCTTGTTATTCTTTATTTTTGCATGAATGTTTTCTTTTATTTTGCATGGAGAGTATTAAGAACGAGGTCAATTATGAGATTGAAGATGGTGTACAATTCCTCCGAATCATGAGAAATCATGATGTGCCAACTTAGCATTTGATGTGTGAGTTTTATCTGCATGGGTATTTGTTACGGTTGGATAGAGACTTTAATCCAGTCCCATATGTAGGAGACATCCATCTGAAGGCCCTCACCTCTTATGCTTTCAATCAAATTCATTGGCAGAAGGCTTGTGATACTTTTGAGTCCAATCAAGTCACAAAGTCGTTTATAGTAAGGGGGGAACATGGGAGGTCAGACACAGTGTACAATAAGCATCATGCCTTTTTTAAATTTGAGGAGAACAAAGAAAGAATGCTAAGGACACAAAGGTGGTGCCTTGATCTTTGTATTAATCAATTAACTGTTTCTCAAAAAGAGGCCCTCGATTGTTGTCAGAAAATATGGATGATGTCACCAACAGCTGTCCGAAATAGAGAACCTTTTGGGGCACCTAATTTTGCGCGAGAACTTGCCAGGGTACCCAGATATGTGGCATGTGTCCAAACATGTGGGATTTTGTGGATGGGGTGTCGGTTCCAATACCCTGTTATTTGGTTTCCTGCAGAAGTTTATCCCCCTGTGTACAACGTTCCAGCAGACTGGTGGAAGGAAGTTCTCCTCTCATATGGATTTAAAGTTCCTGGGACAGAGATGGATTTAGAGTATAATCTTGTTGGGCTTCATGAAGCTCACAGTTTGGAGAACCCAGACCTATGGAGGCGGTGGACTGCATGAGGGCATGCAGTAGGCTAGTTGGGGGGAGATGTTGGGCACCAAATCTGGCTATCTTTCTGACTATTTCTATTATCATTTTTTATCCTTTTGTGTTTGGTTACCTACATTTTCTATGTTAAACCTATGAGGTAAATACCCCTATCTTGTCCAATTGGAATATTTTAATTAATTAAGTAAAGTCATGGAGTCTTACCTGTTTGCGACACTAAGACATGTGCTTGATTGTAGTTTGGAGAACAGGAACTCTCGCTCCAGCAGTTTTGTAACATATCTGATAACGGTCAGATAATAGGAGATTACGCAGCTGGTTTTACGATTCTTGGGGTCTATTCTTGGCCCTTGTTCTATTCTGGACAGCCGATGTTTGTGTTGTTCCAACTACTGTGTATTTCTGAACGCGCGATTGCTACATTCCATGGGAATCTATTATTTCCTCGAGATGTGTATAAAATGGACATTGTTCCAGTAATGAGGGGCCGAAAATAAGATTGTAATCACATTTTTAAATATTAATAAAATATCTTTGGTTCTTCTATTTTCAAGTGTTCCGTTACTAATGCAGCCCCTGATCAGAGAGCTGGGGCCGCTCTTCTGATCAGGTGCTACGTCTGCGTGTGTATGAGTATTTCTTTATTATGATTATTGTTGTTATTTGTTACTGTTCATATTGCTTTGAGTTCAGCATTTGATTTTATACTACGGCAATGTGTTTAATCTTAATTATAAAACCCTTGGTTGAACAGATTGTGCGTTTGTTCTTGCATATACCTTGCGTGTTGCCTTGAAAGGATATGCTCCCGGATTGATAAAATTTATGTCGGATTAGGGTGGATAAATCATTCTCACCTGGACACCAACAATGGGCATACAGGACAACATGCAACAAGCTGATAGGAAAAACACCTTTTAGGTTGGTTTATGGACAGGAAGCACTCATGCCTATGGAATATATAGTGCCCATTTTGATAATTTCAGCATTCACAGATATGGCAGACCACAACACAATGGATAAAATGATGGAGAAATCGATTGCTCTCGAAGAAGACAAGTTTATTGCAAGTTATCAGTAGCAAGTGAAAAAAACAAGGGATAAAGCATGGCATGCCAGGCACATCAAGCAGAAGACATTCAAGGAAGGATACCTTGTACTCTTATATGACAGCAAGTTTGTGAAGTTCCCAGGAAAGTTTCAAACACATTGTTTGGGACCATATGTCATTAGGCACGTCTTTTAGGGAGGCACAGTTCAGATTGCAAATTTGGATGGTTAGTTGATGTCAAGACGAGTGAATAGGAGTAGATTGAAGACTTACATGGACAAATATGTTCCTGGAACCTCGCACTAAACATGAAAGGGGAAATTCTTAGTGCCACCTGCAGTTGAAAGTGGGAACCAGACTATAAATTACTCTGCAGAAAGGGGCTTCACCAAAGGGAGACCATTGTGTGAACTTTAGGAGTCTAGCACAGTCCAGAAGAACTGCGCTGAAGGGAGATTACTGCGGGATGTTCAGGAGAATTTTGAAGTCCGAAGGAATTGTGACGGGATAGGAAGTATTGTGACCCAAGAAATGTTCGTCAAATTTCACCAAAAATATGACCGTTGGAAGGAAAAAGTTGATGTAACAGGAAAATTTCCATTAAAAGGAGCGGGGGAAACACATTTATTAAGCATATATGGGTAAATTTACCGCTAAATCTGCATTTAATGATCCAAATATGAAGAATTTCATGGGGTGAGAAATTCAAATTTGTTATAAAAACCGCATCCCTCTCCACAATTTGACACTTTGCTTCCTGAGTACTCGAATTATGAATTTGCACATAAGGGTGAGCCATGCGTTTAGATGCATATTTGAGAAGATATTGGAAGAAATTGCTGGGGATTTCTAAGGAAGGGGCTAGCAGGATTTATGGAGGCTACGACACCGAGTGTCATGGGCCTGAGGTTGTTGAGAAAGCAAACAACCACAGAAGAAGCGAAACCAAAGAAAAATCAAGTAAAAAGGCCAGCAATGACCCCCAAAGTAAGACAATACCCAAGGAAGAAAATTACTAAGTAGCAACGACAAGACAAGAAGAAGACACCCATGGAAATCCAAGGTAGTGAGGAAGAAGAAATTGCAGCATATATCTTAGAATATATTTCAGCGGAAGAGGTATAGCCTATCTTCTGGTTACCACCACATGTACCACCTAGGAAGTCGGGTGCGAAATGAGTGAAATACCCAGATACTGTAAAGTTTGGTGTATTCACACCGTTGTTGTCGGAATAAGTACCCTTTGAAGGCGAACTATTGGTGAAAGTGTCGCAGCTAAAGATGGACGACTATAATTTTAATGATAGAATCAAATGCCCCCAATTTGAGCCTAATAGATACATGTACCAAGTTCATTACACAGAGAACAACGTCACAAGATTGGAGCCATGCAGCTGGGCTACATGAATGCAACAAGAAGGTTTGTTAAAAATGTTGTACATTCCACACTTTGGGAAAAGTAATATCAACACAATTGTGTTTTCCAGCTACTTTCTTTGGTAAATTATGGATCCCTTTGGTTGGGAGAGAGGATACCCATCGATGATATGCTGATTAGACAAATATCTGCGCTGCCCTACCAGGGAAAGAACCTCATTAAGGTGTTCGTAGGAAATATTTTATACAAGCTCATCACTGACGAAATGAAGGAGAAGTATGGCCTGGTAAAGAATTTGAGGGGATATGATATTAGCTCCATCAATGATCAAGCATTGTGCTTCACCGCGCAATCCTCCCAGGAAAGATAATGTGAAAATGTCACGCAAATGAAGTACCAGCTGTCGTGGTCTCATTGGCCGCACAGTGTAGTAAAGGGGTCCAGTATAATTGGGATGGTTATCTATATAAATAATTTCTAGATGATTTTCGTGAAGCACAAGAGGAAGGGAATACATTCCACTACGCATGGTTGTTGTTAATCATTGGGATGAAGCTTGGAAGGAACCAAAAGAGTCATGATTCCCTACTGTGGAACCAGATGTGTGTAAAGCTGAAATGTACGCCTCACTCTGGTTTTCTAAGGATCTGAAGTGCACGATAGAGAATAAAAAAAATTGGGTGTTAATGGAGATGGATCTGCGCACAATGGTGAGTCAGCGTCCCAGGCTGTGACCTAATTTATTTTAATATTACTAGGGAGTTGCAGATTTCAAAGCCTATTTTCATAGAGTATACATCAAGGCGCGACAGGATTTAGATGAATTATGGTACCCCTTGCCATACTTGGTCATCGAGCATGAAATCGTGCAAGTCACAAGGCACTTGCCGATAAACTGGTTGGCTCCATCAATGGGAGGCACTAAGATAGAACATGCTAGTACCAGTGGAAATGATACACAAGCAAGAAAAGATGTAGAAAAAGAAATAGAGAAGGATGGCGAAGAAACTAGAGACACAAAGAAAGAGCACGGTGGCCAAGACCCTCCAAGCAACAAATACCAGGAGGAGTCCACATTTAAAATAAAGAGAAGGATCCCTACAACATCTACGCCAACTGCATAGAAGAAGCACAAGGTGGATAGATCAAAGGGAACGGAGCCAATGATCCTGATTGAAGGGGACATTGATGATATTGGAGATAAGGTGTTGCATATCATAGAATATACATGGAACAAGATTGAATATTAGTAAAAAGCAGTACTGGCAGAGGTGCAACAGGGAATGCATGAGCTTAAGGTGCTGACACAAACAATACCACAGGAACAACAAGCCATTCAATCAGCATAGACAATCTAGCAGGCACAGCCAAAGCAATGGTTGGTGATAACTTTTGATGTTCAGATTTTGCAGGTACCCAAAGGAGCACTTTAGCTGGATGCAGTCGAAGACAGGGAACACACCAAAGGATGGGAAAGCATCTGCATGAACCTCATCGCGCTCCCCACCCCAGCACTTGATGAATTTCATGAAGATATCATTGAACAACTGAAAGGGACAAACAATGCATGTTGCAGGCCACAGACGAAGTGAAACGAGACAACAAAAATATAATGAAGGAACTAGATCAGATAATCAAGGAGAGGGATGAGGAGCAACAACAACACAAACAACTAGAGGGTTCCATAAGAAATACTTGTAGTGAGATTCTGAACATCAAGGTCTGCGTTGAGGAAGCCCCAACAGAGAATGTTGTGAATCTCACTCTCACAATCAAGGAGTCCAAGAAAAACATGGACAAGCTCAAGTTTGAGTACTAGATGCATATCACTGAGCTATAGATGAGGCTGCAACCCACCACACCGTCGGAGGTGTTATTGCCCAAATCCACCTCAGGCTAAAGGAAGGTGGGATTTAGGGTAACACCAAACCACGCTCAGTCTGGTAGCTAGCCCTACCAAAACAGGAGAGGGCTCTCTCCGGGTCAATCTCAGGAAAAATGTATCGATAGGCTTTGAGATGACTAAAATTAGTGCTAATTTTAGCCTAGGTATATGAATCAAGGAGTTTGAAATGATTTTTTAAGGGTTTTTGTTGGAAAAGGGGAAAAGCAATTTTGGGCTTGGGGATGAGGCCAAATTCTTGCAGAGTTCAAGTTGGGGCAGGGAAGGCAATGGCTTTGATGTCTTAGATTCAATGAATGGATAGAAAAATGTTGCTGAGGAGCTGAAGATGGAAATAAGGTGCAAGGATCCTCTTCAAATGGAGGAAAACATATAAAACTAAACAAAAGTTTAAGGCAGAGCACCAGCAAACTAATGAATTCTACCTTAGTTACTCATTTGTTTAATTCAGAAGCAAAGAGAATGGAAATGGCATACATAAACATCAATGAAAATTACAGATACATGGAGAAAACATCATCAAAACTCAGAACCACAAGGATCCCAACAAGTGCTGCAAAAATATGGTCTTTCCTTTGCCAAAAATCTAAAATGAATATACAATGAGGTGCCAAACTATTCCCAAAAGTCCAACCCTGAAAATGTCTCAGAAAATATAATATATAGACCATCCTAACCCCTTCCCATGCCTCTAGGGGTCGAGCTCATTCTTCTAGGAGCTATTTCAACCAATTCTAAACATGGAACTAAAATCTAGGCAGCCAAACAACTTGCCTCTATATGCTAGGAAACTGATCCATTCATTTAATTTTCACTTTTTAGTGAATGAATCCTCTAGAACAAGTAAATGTGAGCCAAAATTACATCATATTCATCAAGTTACATCAATATAGATCAATAATTACATCAAAAAGTGAAACTAGTCAAACTGGCCGAATTTCTGAGCTGAAAAGTAAAAATTGGACCAAAATCCTCTATGCGTCGCGCCAGAAAACTCAATGCGCCGCGCCACTTTGAGCCTATTTTTGGGGCACTTCCTGAAGTCAAAATTGACCTCATGATAGCTCGTTGGAAATCCCTATCTTCATGCTATCCAACCCAAGTGGAATTTTTGGATTTGGATGTCATTTTCCCCTCCAAAACTGCAATCTCCCAGGACTGGTTCCTGCTGGTGCAAAAAGTGGCAGAAAGGCCATTTTTGGAGTGTTTTTTACCTTTAAGACCATCCAGAACTTGATGAATACTCTCATCCATTCCTAAGCATGCATAAATATTCATAAAAAATCCAAAAATGTAAATTTTTCCTCCAGAATATCTCTCAAACGTAAGCGCGCGTCGAGTGGCGCGACGCATCGGGCAGAAAAACCTGTTTTGCAACCAAAATTTCAAAAATGACAAAATTTACTCCAAATTTGCTGAAATTTGGACTGAAGGTCTCCCATCATGTCCCATGCTCAGCCAAGGAATCTTCCACCAATATTTGGAGTGGATCAGGCCTTTTTCTCCGTTTCAGTGCTCTTCTCAACCTCGCCTTCAGGATCTTCATCCTAGCTCCGCAAACGTGTGTGCGAGCCCAATAGTGGTTCTTCATATGTCTAAGCATGTCTTTGTCCCTATTGGCCTTCACCAAGAGCTTCTCCAGATGAATTTTGACTCTCGTAAGGCAAGTATCCCGCTCAAATGGTGTCATGTCACCTAGTCTTTTTCGGGCCAATTCACAGTCTTCACGGATTTTCCGCAACTCTATGAGTGTCTGTTGATCCTCCAATTGTTTATTCTGCTGCTCCAAGTAATTTATAACCCACTGAGCTCTCTGCAATTTCTCGGTCAATGTGTCGATCTCAGATTTCTGCTCCTGGATGATTTCTTTCAGCTTTGAGCTAGGAGAGCTCGAATCAACATCAATCAATATAAAATCAGTGTCTTGGCCTCCTGAGGGGCCCTCATCTTGCATAGGCTTCTTGCCTCTGTCCTGTACCTATGCTGATGTAGAAGGCGAGACCCCTTCCACGCCATGTGGAGATAGTACTCGCGCTGCTGATGAAGGTAACGATACCCCTTCCACCCCAGGTGGAGATAGTACTTGTCGTGCTGCTGAAAACAGGGCTCTGGTACCTCTCTGATAGGTAACACACACTAGAACACTGATAGGCTCTATCTCAGGAACCTCAAACTGATGTGAAGGCTCACCTGCATCGTGAACAATCTCTGGAGGAGGCTGAGGGGCTGTAAAGAAGTCACGGGAAATGAACTCCTCCCATGCAATGCCCTGCAATCCAAGCTGATGTACCACAATCATCTTGATGAACGCATAATGATAAATGTTGTTATGTTGCTGCTTTGGAGTCTTCTTCTGCAAAAGGGTAGTAATCCACTCTATGTTTCGGCACATGAAGTATGGAATATTCATCAGTCTCACTCTCGTGAAATGCATCAACAGTCTGATGTGGTATGCATAAAGGCGTGAGAACCGGCCCTCACAGCTGAAGTATCTGATGATGAGTTTCATTAATGGCGCATAGGACTCCTTCAAGAATCTGAAAGGAAACACCCTGCTGAGCTGCCTCATATAACCAGGCCTGATATAAGGTTCATAATATGCTCTATCCAGCTGTTGTCTCTTATTCCACTCTTCACCTATGTTTGGTATCCCGGTTGCTTGAGAAATGGTTTCTGGTTTTAAGGTGAAGTTCACTCCAGCAAGGTTTACATGACCATCACGCAAATGTAGGACAAATAAGCGAACCAACTCCTGATGATGTTGAATCTAAGCAATCATCTCACAATACTGAAAACATGAATGTTGCTGAAAGCATGCCATTGCAAGCAGGCAGGCCTGCAATTGAGTCAAGGAAGTGGGCTCTTCTCTGACGTGCCTACCACTTTTATGAGACCTCCTCAGTACATTTAGCTCTGCAGTTGAGTCACTGTCTTGCTCATATCCTTTCTCATATGATGAATTTGTCTCTAACATGGTGCTTTGCAATGTGTATAACAAGTATATGCTGATAGATATGTGGTGAAAACAAGAGTTTGGTTTGTTTGAAAATGGTGAATTGGTGTTTGTCTTTCAATACCAAATATGCCAAATATGTACCAAGTAGGAAATGAGGGACTGTGGTAAGTATGATTAGTGGGTATAGTGGACTGTCAAGTGAAATTTGAGTGGAAGGACAGTCACTTGACTGCTTGGGGGACTTCGGGATTTGGGGATTTTATATGTGATATGAAAGGGGGAGGGCTAGTAGGGTTTAATGATAGGGAAAATGGGCACAAGGGATATTATTGTTTTGGGATAGAGGGAATAGGAAAGGACTGTGATAACAGTATGACAGTGATGGGAACATGAATGAACAATGGAGTGGGAGTGTTTAGCACCAATAGTCAAATTTCAACACTTCATTTCAAACCCTAAGGGAGCAGATTTTGATATGGATATAGGGTTTGTTTTTCACCAACCAAACTCTAATGTCTTTGCCTCCAAACAAAACCACACATGAGTTAAAATCGTTGGGCAAGAGTTTCAACTTACTTGGAGCAGGAAAGATTTGAGTCGATTTAGTTTTTTGATGAAAATTTGATGAATTTAAGCCTGTCGGCTCTGTGCGCCGCGCGCACACCCAGTGCACCGTGTCCAATCAGTGTGTTGCGCCCATTAAAAAAAACACTGTGGTAGGAGGCCCAGTGCGCCGCGTCGACTCTATGCGCCACGCTCTTACCCAATGCGCCGCGCGCACTCTAAACACAGTCTTGGCTTGAAAATTTATAAGTTTTGCCCTCTCTCCACTAAAATTCGACTTCAATTGACCTCTTGAATGCAAATGGCATTGATAAGCATAGAAATATCTATATAAAGTCATGGCTTTGATTTTTGGTTTGTAAAGACCCATTTTGTAATGTTTCAAAATTGGCATTTCTTCACTTTTAATACAACTCTGTCTTTTTGTTTCCTCTTTTATTTTTGGCTGGATTGATGGCTTTCTTGGTTGATTTTTTGCAGGGATGGTGGCATTGGATTTCAGCAAAGGATGACCAGGGCTGCATTTGAAGTACTCCATGATGGAAAACTTTAAAAATACATATTTATTACAAACAATTAATTTGACGATTTCTTCCTCAAAACAGAGTTTTGAAGAAGAAACATCCTTGAGAATTATTGATGATGAAAATCTTGAAATGAAAACTTATTGAAGACATCCTCATGGCCTGCAGGCATTATTTGACATTCTGAAGACCAAACCCTAGACCTAGTGACTGAAAGACTCTTTTTTGACCAACATACCACCTATGACTGTAAATTACTGAAATCAACTTTAATGAATTTTGATAAATTTTGAGCAACCCAGCAGGTACAAACATGATGGAAACTAGAGAAGAGACCCTTCCGTCAGATGATGGCATGCCCCTAACGGAATGCAGATGAATGAGAAGAATGAGACACCTAAAAATGAAATGCAATAAGAGAAATGATCTCTTACGGAGGGATGTAAAGACCGACTCTAACATTGGCTCCAATGGGGATGGTGGCTCCTTGGAGGTGCCAAGAATGGCAGATCTCTAGGAGAGATAGATAGTGCCTTCGTCCATTGGGCTATGGAGTCCATTATTTTGACAAAGCAACTCAAGACTATTGACTCAATTTATTTGACTGAAACTTTGACTCAGACTGACTCAACTTTTAAAACTGAAATCACTGAACCAAAATGACTAGACCGACTCAAACCAAAACTGAAATCCTTCTTCAGAATTATAGCCTTCACTTCGGGCCCCAAACTGAAGAAAATACCTTCATTCATGAAATTGAAATAAATGGTATGTACAATGACAATGTGATCAACAGAAAACATCTTAGAAATGGTACCGCTTGAGCAGCCGACCATTGACCGGCCCTCCTGGACAGTCTTCACCGTTCACCTCCTTCAAAAGAAAGGCATTCTGACCTCGATATGCTGCAATCTTAAATGGACCTTTCCAGAGATTTTCAAACTTACCGTGTTTACCTTTGTCCTCATTCCTAGCATCCCACTTCAGCACCACTTCCTCCAATTGGAATTTATCCTCCTTCGCTTTCCTGTCATAGATTTTCTTGATTCTCTCCTGCAAATTGAATGTGTTCTGGAAGACCTCTTCTCTCGTTTGCTGCAAATGAATCATCTGATTTATCCTTCTCTGCATATGGCTTTCTTCACTGCCAGCTTCCTGAAGAAGCTTGACCACCAGAACAGCAAGAGAGGTAGGAAACACTGTATCCACTCCATAAACTAACTTAAAGGGGACATACCAATGGACTTCGTTTGACTCACCCGATCAACCCATAGTGCATTGACCAGCTTCTTCTGCCAACTCTTCTTATTTATGTCCAACAACTTTTTAATGATGTTGAGTATAGATTTATTGGAAGATTCCACCAATTCGTTGCCTTGTGGATGATAGGCAGTTGAATGCCCCAAAATGATTTTATACTTGGCACAAAACTCAATCATCTTTCTTGATTTAAAAGCTACAGCATTATCAGTGATCAATTTACTCGAGCAACCAAAATGAGACAAAATGTTGTTCTCAAGGAAAGAAATGATTACCAAATCAGTAGCTTGTCTAGTGGGAACTGCTTCAATCCATTTCGTGAAGTAATCAGTCGCTATTAGAATCCATCTATGATGTCCTGAAGAAGGAGGATGGATCTCCCCAATGAAATCCAAACCCCACTGCTGAAAAGGGGCGCTTACCTCAATAGGTTTACACGGCAAAGGCTATAATTTATGTCTTCCTTCAAAAATTTGGCACTCATGGCAGCCTTTGACTGTTTTATACACATCAGCAAACAATGTCGGCCAATATTATCCCACTCTCAAAATCTTATTGGTTGTTGTTTTCCAAAAATGGTGACCCCTGCAGTCTCCTTTATGGAAATCCTCCATTACCTTTTTCGCTTCTTCTTCCACCAAACAATTCAACAAAACACCACCCGGATCTTTCCAATAAAGTGCAGAATTCAAAATACAAAATTTTGCAGCCTTCAGTTTTAGAGTTCTACCTTTGTTTCTAGTCATGTCGGGTGGTGATGACAAATTTTGAAGAACATACACGATATCTGAATACCATGGGGAAGCAACAAAAATTTTCGATACCTGAAGTGGCGAATTCTCCTCATCCTCATCAGACATAGCAGCAATCAGATTTATGTCTAGCGCATCAAATTCGATTCAGCCATAAGCTTCGCCAACCCCTGTCCCTTGATAAGCTTCGTGGGCCTTATCTCTACATCATACTCCAGCAAAGCTGCAATCCACTTGCCTCGTCTTCCTTCCTGATCAGTTTGTACTAAAACATCTTTCACGGCAGCGTTAGGAACATAAGCCAAAATATGGGAATGCAAAATGTATACCCGGAAATCCTTTAATGCTTTTACCAGTGCCAAAGCTTGCTTCTCAATGATGTTGTACTTCAAGGCTGCGTCTCTTATAGTTCAACTAAAAAAAGCTATTGGATTCTCATGCCCATCTCTTTTCTGCATTAACACAGCTGCCATGGTATGCTCCGAAGCAAAGGAAAACAAAATAAAATCTTGGGTGTAATCTGGGCTGATTAATACCGGAGCTGAAGACAGTGCTAACTTCACCAAATTAAAGGACTTTACCGCCTCTTCATTCCACTTCACTTGGCTGTCCTTTTTCAACATATTTGTTATTTCTCTTAGATGTTCAGCAAGGTTAGGGACAAAACGGCGTAAAAAGTTCATCTTACCATTAAAATACTGAATCTCCTTCTTGTTCCTAAGAGTATCAATTTGCTGAATTGCTTCAACACGTGCTGGATCAATATGAATGCCATATTTTGAAATAATGTGACCAAGTAATTTTCCCTCATCCATGGCAAACAAGCTCTTTTTAAGATTAAGCGAGACACCATATTTTCTGCACTTTTGAAAAACAACTTTCAAGTGATACATATTCTCTTCATCTGAATTGGAAAATACCGTCAAATCGTCAAGGTATATAACAAGGAAAACATCTTTCTCATTCACAAAAGCCATTTCCATCGCCCGCTGGAAATTTTCACCAGCATTCTTCAAACCGAACGGCATCTTGGCATAGTGGAAAGTTCCCCACGGAGTGGTGAATGCGGTTTTGTCTCGGTCGTCCTCATGGACCAAAATTTGTTTATATCCAGAATAACCATCGAGTAGTGACATGCGAGATGCTCCAACTACTCGCTGCAGTATATGATCCATTTTGGGCAATGGATAATTATCCTTCAATGACACCTTGTTTAGATTTCGGAAATCAATGCACAATCGAATCTCACCTGTCTTTTTCCACACTGGCACTAAATTGGAAATCCAATCAGAAAATCTGATGGGAACAATGATTCCTGCTTTGTACAACCTGTTTACCTCCTTCTCAATCAATGGCAGCAACTTCGGGTTGATTCTTCTTAGCTTTTGTCTGAAAGGCTTCTGATTAGGCTTGATTGGGATAGTGTGCTAAATTATATTGGTATCATACGTCTTTAAATCTAAGTAATCCCAAGCGAAAGCATTAGCAAAAGAAGACAAAAAACTTAAATATTTTGCTTTTACCTCCGGTGGCAATGATTTGGATAACTTCACCATCTTGGGGTCTTCAGTTGTTCCAATATTTACATCTTCAACTCCTTTTTCAATCGGCCATAAAGTTGGTTTTTTAGCCACATCATCCTGATCGAAGAGCTCTTCTAAAGGTATCAAACCTTTAGGAATAACGTTATCTTTCAGCTGCAACACTTCCATTTGATTTACTTGCACGTCAACTTCACCATCATCATATTCTACATCAATTGAGGTATCTTTGAACTTCCCTTTATTTTGCAGAAAATCATTAATCTCATCATCATCTTGGAAAACTTGCCAACATCTTTGATTATCCGGGATGGTAGGACGGTGCTTCACATGGATTTCGAACTTATTACTTGAATTCATTGGGATCTTCAAATTACTTGCTGCCTTAGCAAGTGCATCTGCAATTCCATTTTGAATGCGAGGAATACAAGTCAAAGTATAATCTGAAAATTGCTTCAAAATATCCAGAACAGCATTTCGGTAAGCCCGCATTCGAGGATGCTTCGTTTGATATTCACCCTTTACTTGTTTAATCACCAATTCGGAGTCGCCATAGACTGCAATTCTCTTAGCATTCATCTTTCTAAGAATTTTTAGGCCAGCAATCAGAGCTTCGTACTCAGCCTCATTGTTCGAACAATCGAATGCTAATTTGTAAGAACATACCCGTACATTGCTCGGTACCTTGTTTGGAGCGGAAAAAGGACTATGTACCCAAATACCAATTCCAGCACCATCATTTCCCACTGCACCATCGAAATCCATGGTCCATAGACCCTCTTCATCATCCTCTAAGTGTTGAAATTGTGCTAGCTCTATTTTTTCTGCTTGTTGTCCACTATCTTTACCTGATTGCTCAACTGTGCTTTCCAATTTTTGCCTTTCTTTCTGCAAAACTTCTATGAAATTCTCGGTAATCTCTAGAATATCTTCTGCTTGAACTAACTAACTATCTACATCATTGAAACCATCGGCAAACAAAAAAAAATACTCTAAATTTGTATGTACATAATTAATCGGATGATTGACCGGTTTCTCCTTGGTTATAATCATATACTTCATTTTTTGTTCCCAGTACAACTTTCTCATTTGACCAAACATGGGAATCATCGCATAGGAGAAATCTAATTGTAATTTCCCTTTCAATTTTTCTCCCCAAGATCTGGAAAGCAACATACCAAACCTAGGAGGAATGTTTTCCACAACTACGTCCATCAAAACATTCTTTGTGGGAATCTTATCCAAACTAACAACCAAGTCTTTAATGAGCCCAATACATCTCACTCTGCTAGAATCAAATGAATAAAGATCATGGTACTTCCTAGTGATGTCTAAACCCAACTTATCCATGATTTCCTTCGGCATGAGATTATGGGAAGCACCGGAATCGAACATGGCATTATGCAATACAAACTCATGCAATCGAAGACTGATATAAAAAGGAGGCACTTCGCTATCTGGAGACTCACCATCCAAAGCTGGTCCAAATATCAGTTCAGGTTGATCATCTTCAATATTCACCATATCATACATGGGATTGAAATTCAAAATTTTGGAGACTTGACCTCTATAACTACTGTTCTTCATTAGTTCAGTCAAGGGAATGGATACCTTTAACTTAGAAATCTCATTCTCCAAACTAAAGGCTGAAGTATTTTCAATCTATTTGGCTAGAACATCTTTCTTTTCAGCCTTCTCCCTCGATGTAATTGGCTAATTTGATTTTTCTGCTGATGATGACTTGGTAGCAGCGGGATCAACTACCTCTTTTTCTTTCTTTTGTGCAACAGGTGAATCGTTTTTAGGTGCTGAAACTTCCTTTCTCTTTCGGATTGGGTTGACAGGCACATCTCTGTTTCTAAGAGAATATTGCTTCTGTTGGGCTGACAAGGCATTCATATAACCTCTCTGATACTCATCTGACTCTTCCTCAAGAGCTGCATCATTGGCCAAGATAAAATCCTCATCTCTTTGTACAGCTGAACTTTCTGCATACTCCTCATCTTCGGTGATATAAATGGGCAAATCATCAGGAGTAAAGAAATGATTTTCCTCCCCTACTACATCATCTTCATCATCTGAGTCCTGACCAACAAAATTCTGCTGAAGAGGTGTCTTTACTTGCTACTGGACTGCTAGTTCTTGTGCTCGCTGTTCTCGTTGTTTAATCCTGAATTAGGGCTGCTGCTGACCACGGAAGTTGGGATTTCGAATCTGCGGTTCGGGCTTATCAAGTGTGAACCTTTCGAACATTTTTTCCACTTTACGAAGTAGCTGATCTGATGTAGATGTAGAAGCTTCTTCCTTTATTACAATTTTCTTCTGTGCTTTCAATCTAGCTCTCTTGTCATTCAAATTTGCCTCCACACTCACCGCAATCTTCTGCATATCTTCTAAGGTGGGAAGATTTCTGTCTTGTAATGAATAGGCCATCTCCAGATCAAAACCATCCGGGAATTTTAACAAAGCTGACTTCTTAGAAGGCCTCAAATCATCAGGAATTGCATTATAAACCGCATTAAATCTGATAATATAGTCTTGGACGGACTCACCAGCATTGCGCTTGATCTTGGTATATTCAGAAGTGATTTGAAGTGGATATTTCTTCATTTCCCACCGATCTAGAAACCGTCTCTGAAGCTCTTATAATGTATTAATACTTCTAGGCTGCAAAGCTCTGAACCACTTGCGTACCTCACCTCCAAAATTTTGCACAAACAATCTCATGGTGACATTCTCTTCATCAATTTCATGGAGATCAAAGAATTCTATCATTCTATCAATATGTTGTTGAGTAGGCACACTTTGAGGAGTACCATCAAATAATGGGATTTTACTCTGATAATCAGCGGGCATGGGATCCAAGTTTTGGGGCAAGACAAGAGGTGTGAATCTAGCAGCCATTGCTCTTGGTGGATTTATGATCTGTCTTGGAGAAACGGGTGGAGTAGGAGCAGTAGATGTACGAGGTGTATGTGGTGGAGATGGAGGAGGAACTATTGTAGATTGATGATCAGATATAGATGGTTGCACTGGAATGGTAGGAATGAAAGAAGGCTCAGCGAAAACTTGTGAATCAGAAGTAACTGTTGATGGACCAAGAGTTTCAGAAGCAGATTCGATAAACTCAGGAATATTCGTTGCCACAATAGAGTTTTGAATGTTCAAGATGTAACTATCAATGGATCTATTAGCTTGTTCAATCTCAAGATACTTGATAAACTCAGGATTTATGACAGCAGAACCAGTAGCACTTTCAGATTTAGTTTCAAACAACGACAGCTCGAATTGATCATCAAACTCAATATATTCAAGGAATTCAAATACAGTCAGGCATGAATAAGATTTAAATAAAGGGATCACGGGACTTTCTCGACGGAGGATTCTTGAAATCAGATTGGGATTCTCATACACTGGAGGCGAATCAGGATTGGGATTAGCTCTAGTATGTCTTCTGGAAGCCAGTGTGTTGATTTATTCAAAAATCAAAGGACAAAACCGATCTATTTCAGCCTATCAAATTCTAGACTCAATCACCCAAAAGTCCAGAACGATGTAATATACTGGGGTAATTCACAAGTCAAATGTCACGTTCACAAGCTAAATCGGAGATTGACTGAAGCAGCGTTTATCTACTTCCGCTAATGCAAAGCAAAAGCGTTTTGAAAGCTACCTAGTGTAACTTCAGGCTCCGTCTGTAACTTATGAAACAAATAACACCAACAAGAAAACCATTTTTCCCCAGTATGGTCGCCACTATGTTATTTCCCAAATCCACCTTAGGCTGAAGGAAGGCGGGATTCAAGGTAACACCAAACCACGCTCAATCTAGTAGCTAGCCCTACCAGAAGAGGAGAGGGCTCTCTCCGGGTCAATCTCAGGAAAAATGTATCGATAGGCTTTGAGATGACTAAAATGAGTGCTAATTTTAGGCTAGGTATATGAATCAAGGAGTTTGAAATGATTTTTTAAAGGCTTTTGTTGGAAAAAGGGAAAAGCAATTTTGGGCTTGGGGATGAGGCCAAATTCTTGCAGAGTTCAAGTTGGGGCAGGGAAGGCGATGGCTTTGATGTATTAGATTCAATGAATGGATAGAAAAATACTGCTGAGGAGCTAAAGAGGGAAAGAAGGTGCAAGGATCCTCTTCAAACGGAGGAAAACATATAAAACTAAACAAAAGTTTAAGGCAGAGCACCAGCAAACTAATGAATTCTACCTTAGTTACTCATTTGTTTAATTCAGAAGCAAAGAGAAGGGAAATGGAATACATAAACATCAATGAAACTTACAGATACATGGAGAAAACATCATCAAAACTCAGAACCACAAGGATCCCAACAAGTGCTGCAAAACTCTAGTCTTTCCTTTGCCAAAAATCTGAAATGAATATACAATGAGGTGCCAAACTATTCCCAAAAGTCCAACCCTGAAAATGTCTCAGAAAATACAATATATAGACCATCCTAACCCCTTCCCATGCCTCTAGGGGTCGATCTCATCCTTCTAGGAGCTGTTTCAACCAATTCTAAACATGGAACTAAAATCTAGGCAGCCAAACAACTTGCCTCTATATGCTAGGAAACTGATCCATTCATTTAATTTTCACTTTTTAGTGAATGAATCCTCTAGAACAAGTAAATGTGAGCCAAAATTACATCATAGTCATCAAGTTACATCAAGATAGATCAATAATTACATCAAAAAGTGAAACTAGTCAAACTGGCCGAATTTATGAGCTGAAAAGTAAAAATTGGACCAAAATCCTCTATGCACCGCGCCAGAAAACTCAATGCGCCGCGCCACTTTGAGCCTATTTTTGGGGCACTTCCTGAAGTCCAAATTGAGCTCATGATAGCTCGTTGGAAATCCCTATCTGTCTGTTATCCAATACAAGTGGAATTTTTGGATTTGGATGTCATTTTCCCCTACAAAACTGCAATCTCCCAAGATTGGTTCCTGTTGGTGCAAAAGGTGGAAGAAAGGTCATTTTTGGAGTGTTTTTGACCCTTAAGACCATCCAGAACTTGATGAAATATCTCAGAAATTCTTGAGCATGAATAATTTACCATAAAAAATCTAAAAATGTGAAGTTTTCCTCCAGAATATCTCTCAAAAGTAAGCACACGTCAAGTGGCGCGACGCGTCGGGCAGAAAAACCTGTTTTGCAACCAAAATTTCAAAAATGACAAAATTTACTCCAAATTTGCTGAAATTTGGAGTGAATGTCTCCCATCATGTCCCATGCTCAACCAAGCAATCTTCAGCCAATATTTGGAGTGGATCAGGCCTTTTTCTCCATTTCAGTGCTCTTCTCAACCTCGCCTTCAGGATCTTCATCCCAGCTCTGCAAACGTGTGTGCGGGCCCAATAGTGGTTCTTCATATGTCTGAGCATGTATTTTTCCCTATTTTCCTTTGCCAAGAGCTTCTCCAGATGAATTTTGACTCTCGTAAGGCAATTCTCCCGCTCAAATGGTGTCATGTCACCTGGTCTTTTTCGGGCCAATTCACAGTCTTCACGGATTTACCGCAACTCTATGAGTGTCTACTGATCCTCCAATTGTTTATTCCACTGCTCCAAGTAATTTATAACCCACTGAGCTCTCTACAATTTCTCGGTCAATGTGTCGATCTCAGCTTTCTGCTCCTGGATGATTTCTTTCAGCTTTGAGCTGGGAGAGCTCGAATCAACATCGATCAATATAAAATCAGTGTCTTGGCCTCCTGAGGGGCCCTCATCCTGCATAGGCTTATTGCCTCTATCCTGTACCTGTGCTCATGTAGAAGGTGATACCCCTTCCACGCCATGTGGAGATAGTACTCGCGTTGCTGATGAAGGTAATGAGACCCCTTCCACCCCGGGTGGAGATAGTACTCGTCATGTTGCTACAAACAGGGCTCTGGTACCTCTCTGATAGGTAACACACACTGGAACACTGATAGGCTCTGTCTCAGGAACCCCAAACTGATGTGAAGGCTCACCTGCATCATTAAAAATCTCTGGAGGAGGCTGAGGGGCTGTAAAGAATTCACGGGAAATGAACTCCTCCCATGCAATGCCCTGCAATCCAAGCTGATGTACCACAATCATCTTGATGAGCGCATAATGATAAATGTTGTTATGTTGTTGCTCTGGAGTCTTCTTCTGCACAAGGGTAGTCATCCGCTCTATGTTTCGGCACATTAAGTATGGAATATTCATCATTCTCACTCTCGTGAAATGCATCAACAGTCTGATGTGGTATGCATAAAGGCGTGAGAACCGGCCCTCACAGCTGAAGTATCTGATGATGAGTTTCATTAATGGCGCATAGGAATCCTTCAAGAATCTAAAAGGAAACACCTTGTTGAGCTACCTCATATAACCAGGCCTGATGTAAGGTTCATAATATGCTCTATCCAGCTGCTGTCTCTTATTCCACTCTTCACCTATGTTTGGTATCCCGGTTGCCTGAGAAATGGTTTCTGGTGTTAAGGTGAAGTTCACTCCAACAAGGTTTACATGATCATCATGCAAATGTAGGAAAAATAAGTGAACCAACTCCTGATGATGCTAAATCTGAGCAATCATCTCACAATACTGAAAACATGAATGTTGCCGAAAGCATGGCATTGCAAGTGGGCAGGCCTGCAATTGAGTCAAGGAAGTGGGCTCTTCTCTGACGTGCCTGCCACTTTTATGAGACCTCCTTGGTACATTTAGCTCTGTGGTTGAGTCACTTTCTTGCTCATATCCTTGCTCATGTGATGAATTTGTCTCTGACATGGTGCTTTGCAATGTGTATAACAAGTATATGTTTATAGATATGTGGTGAAAACAAGAGTTTGGTTTGTTTGAAAATGATGAATTGGTGTTTGTCTTTCAATACTGAATATGCCAAATATGTACCAAGTAGGAAATGAGGGACTGTGGTAAGTATGATCAGTGGGTATAATGGACTGTCAAGTGAAATTTGAGTGGAAGGACAATCACTTGACTGCTTGGGGGACTTCGGGATTTGGGGATTTTATATGTGATATGAAAGGGGGAGGGCTAGTAGGGTTTAGTGATAGGGAAAATGGGTACAAGGGATATTATTGTTTTGGGACAGAGGGAATAGGAAAGGACTGTGATAACAGTATGACAGTGATGGGAACACAAATGAACAATGGAGTGGGAGTGTTTAGCACCAATAGTCAAATTTCAACACTTCATTTCAAACCCTAAGGGAGCAGATTTTGATATGGATATAGGGTTTGTTTTTCACCAACCAAACTCTAATGTCTTTGCCTCCAAACAACACCACACATGACTTAAAATCGCTGGGCAAGGGTTTCAACTTACTTGGAGCAGGAAAGATTTGAGTCGATTTAGTTTTTTGATGAAAATGAACTTAAGCTTGTCGGCTCTGTGCGCCGCGCCAACACCCAGTGTGCCGCGTCCAATCGGTGCGTCGCACCCGTTAAAAAAACACTGTGGCAGGAGGCCCAATGCACCGCGTCGCCTCTGTGCACCGCGCTCTTACCCAATGCGCCGCGCGCACTCTAAACACAGTCTTGGCTTGAAAATTTACAAGTTTTTCCCTCTCTCCACTAAAATTCGACTTCAATCGACCTATTGAATGCAAATGGCATTGATAAGCATAGAAATATCTATATAAAGTCATGGCTTTTATTTTTGGTTTGTAAAGACCCATTTTGTAATGTTTCAAAATTGGCATTTCTTCACTTTTAATACAACTCTGTCTTTTTGTTTCCTCTTTGATTTTTGGCTGGATTGATGGCTTTCTTGGTTGATTTTTTGCAGGGATGGTGGCATTGGGTTTCGGCAAAGGATGAACAGGGCTGAATTTGAAGTACTTCATGACGGAAAACTTTAAAAATACATATTTATTACAAACAATTAATTTGACGATTTCTTCCTCAAAACAGAGTTTTGAAGAAGAAACATCCTTGAGAATTATTGATGATGAAAATCTTGAAATGAAAACTTATTGAAGACATCCTCATGGCCTGCGGGAATTATTTGACATTATGAAGACCAAACCCTAGACCTAGTGACTGAAAGACTCTTTTTTGACCAACATACCACCTATGACTGTAAATGACTGAAATCAACTTAAATGAATTTTGATAAATTTTGAGCAACCCAGCAGGTACAAACATGATGGAAACTAGAGAAGAGACCCTTCCGTCAGATGATGGCATGCCCCTAACGGAATGCAGATGAATGAGAAGAATGAGACACCTAAAAATGAAATGCAATAAGAGAAGTGATCTCTGACGGAGGGATGTAAAGACCGACTCTAACAGGAGGTATGTGAGTAGAGGGAAGAGGATCTTAAAACCGCATTGGAAGGTTTCTCCACCACTGTAAAGGACTGTGGAAATCTGTTAGATTATACAATCGACATCTGGACCTTGCTATAGGAGGATCCAAACATTCAAAAAATTGAAGATGAGGTACAAGAAAAGCAGAAGAAGCTAGACAAGATCTGGGCAACTACGAGGATTTTAGCGTTTGCGCAGCAGCTCGCTTGTATCACAAAGGTGAAAAATTTGTAGGTCCGGATCAAGGATCTGTGCAGGAAATAGTAGTTGATAACAACAGGTACTTAGCCATGGCAATATGAGGCCATGCAGTTGTCTTAGATAGTCGAAGGAAAGCTTTAAGATATGTGACAAAATCAGAAATACATACTTCAGAAGATAGTCAGGCCAACAACAGAGAAGCTACTCGAAGAGGTGCGCTAGGAGGAGAAGCAGTTTACAGAGATGATTCAGCCACTAAGTGATGCCTACACCAACATTTCAAAGAAGCTTTGGGGTGCACCAGCTAAGTGACTCGGGACGAGTCACGTGTGAGTGTTTGGGGCCTGTTGGGCATGTCCCAACTTGGTCCAATTTCGAGTCAAAGACTCCGAGTTTTGAGGAAGCAGAGTGCGCGGTCCAGCGAGGACGAATCTACTGCGTGGAGTTTAGGGGCTTTGAGGTGAGTTTAAGCCCCTCTTTTTGAAAAGGGTTTGGGTTTATTTGTTAGTTTTTTTCCACCCATGGTATTTGGACCATGGCTTTGTATGTATGTAAAGGATATATAAAGCAATGTAATGTCAATTCAAAGTAATAATCATGTAATTATGATGAGCATGAACTGTTGAATATCTTTCTTTAGTCTGTTTTGGGTCTTAAGGAAGGCTCTGTAGCTATGTGTGGGGAGGCCTTGAATATCCTTCAACTTTATGCGCAAACCACCTGTAGTTGTATGCGTGAGTCGAAGAAGTTGTATAAATTGAAGAGATTTATCTTTAGAAAATAATAAAAAAATTTGGAGCATATATGTGTTTATCTATGTATTTTCTAATTATTTTCATTGTGAAGTTATTTGTATCCTTTTACGTTGTATTTTGGCGATAAAGGTGCAGTGTGCACTAGTATTGATTGATGAATGATGCATAGATTGTGAAGTAGATAAAGGCATCAACGCAATTCATAATAAGCATATGGTAGAATTTTTGTAATATATCCACGTCCTATTATCCCTTTGGATGCAAAAACCTGTTTCTGACATCCCCCAATATTTCCTCGAGTGAAACTGTGATCTGCGCTACAAGTCATTGCCGAAAGGGTCACTAATAGAGGGTTTTGTTGGTGCACAACTAACTTTGAACCTGAGTCAAAGCCCCTTCAAGCCAACACATACCAATTATTTCTTACCCTTCACCACAAATCCTTCTAGTTGATTCATGTAGATATCTTCTTCTAGATCCCTATGAAGAAGTGTTGTCTTCACGTCCATTTATTCTACCTCAAAACCAAAAGCAACATCAACAAATAAAATTAATCTAATAGAAGCTAACTTGGCAACAGGAAAAAAAATATCACCAAAATCAATTCCTAACACCTAGGAATACCATTTTACTACAACCTAAGCTTTGTATTTCTCCACTTTGTCTTTTGCATTGATCTTCTTCTTAAACACCCATTTTTTGCCAATGGGTTTCCTTCCAGCCGACAACTCCACTAGATGCCAAGCCTCATTTTTTTCAAAGGTTTCCATTTATTCAACCATGGCCTTTTTCCAATTCCATCCTCTGAATCTAATGCCTCCCTAAAAAATTTAGGATAAAGTTTCAGGATCATCATCAGTAATAGATAAAGCAAAATTTGAATAGAAAATAGATGGACTATACCTCTCTCAAACTGATCTTCTCGAAACTAGAGTGTGCTACTCTTTCTCTTATAATTCTTGTTCTGTTGAAGAGTCGGATTCTTCCTCCTTCAATTAAAACTCTATCTTCTTTGGTTCCTTTTCCTTTTGGTAGGAATTCATGTTTAATGACATCTTTCACCTCTCTAAACACCACATATCGGTTGTACACAACCTTCCTTGTTTCTGGTTCCAAAGCTTGTCACGTTTTAAACCATCCTTACACCTAATAAATATGCACCTTTCATATTTAATATCCAACTTGACTTTTTTCTCCTTTGGAGCATGTACATATGTATCACAACCAAATACCCTGAGATGTGCGAGAGAGGGTTTCTTACTAGTACGGACCTTATGTGGAGTCTTATCCTCCAAATTTTATGAAGGTGATCTATTAAACATGTAACATGAAATATCTACTGCCTCTACCTAGAATTCATGTCCTAACCTGACACCCCTGAACATGCTTCTTGCCTTTTCCATCAACGTCTTGTTCATGATTTCTACAACTCAATTTAGCTCAGGTGTGTATGGAGTATTCTCTTTTCATGCTACACCACGCTTCTTACAGAACTCTTCAAATTGCATCTTACAAAGCCCTCCACCATTATATATCCTCAACACCTTAATCTTCTTCTTTGTCTGATTTTACACTGGGGCTTTAAATTATTTAAACCTATCATATACTTCAAATTTCTTCTTGAGGAAATATATCCATGTATTCATCAAGAAGTCATTTATAAATGAGACATGGCGTTGGTTTCCAAGTGTGAATAATATTATTCAACTCTTTGCCACATTAATTATCAATCTAAGATGCGTTGTTTATTGCAAGGCTAACATGAAAAATATATGCAGATGACAATTACACAGTTCTATATTGATCGTGGATTTGATAAGCTATGAAAAAAAACAAAACAACAATGAAGAGATAACATTAATCAATTATAAAATACTAACTAAATCCATAGCAATAATAGTTACAACAATCACATTAACTGTCATAGCAATTAAAGAAGATACGATGCAGTAAACGAAACTAATTATACACATAAACTAAACAGCACCTAGTCAGGAGAACATGCCCAACTCCTTGATAAGGGTTGTAGTATGATCACAAACTCACAAAGGAACCAAAAATATGAATTGCATTAACTTGAAAAAAAACTCTTGTTATAGATTCTCCATTCTCTCATTAGCCAACCCTATCTACATTATATCCCCCCTTTCTCTTTGATTTATGTCCTCTAAATATACAAACAAAAAAGGGAAATAAAATTATTACAAAATCTCAATAAGCAAGATGAGATCTGAAATATCTTTCCTTCGTGATTCTGCTGGCACAAGTCGAATCTAGTAATTACAATTGGGGCAATTTAGAAAACGACCATAGCAGAAAATTTGTGAATATGTCCTTCGAAGAGCCTTTCTTTACTCTCAATCAAGAAAGAATTTGGGAAAACTAAAACTAATTTGGTCTATTCTGCACAAAACCCATGTCTCCGACCTTCAGGATTCTTTTTCAATTGCCTGAAATGTTCAACACAAAATTGTCTCTTGTTATCCCAGTGAATTTCTGAGTTGCAATATTTAACTATCAACTCAAGATAAAATTTGCAATGTGGAAGAGATCTTGGAGGCTAAAATCGTGAGTAATGTTGTAACGAATTCATTAATAAATCATCATTGGAAAAATCATGCATAATACTCATTAATTTATTAAAATAAAGGAGAACTTATCCAAAAGAACATAGATAATTATGAAATGGAATTATATAATGAATTATGATAAATAATGTGATAAAATAACATTAAAAATGGATGTTAAGAAGTGATAATAATAATACAAAGTAGTAGCACAACATCTCCCCCCAATTGAACATGTTACATGTCCTCATGCAACCCACTGCCTTTGTATTAACCAAGTTGTAGTACAATAATCAAAATGCTCACCCCAATGCATGATATTGATGGAAGAGAAGGCTTCTTCCCAAAATTCTTCCTTAAAAAAATTTTCATATTCAATTTCAACCATATGTATATGAAGTTGTAGCAAAGTATGATACAAGTAAAAACAAACTTCATTACAAACCAGATTTTGCTAAAATTTTGCAAGAAAATTTATACTATATCAATCCTTCTCCAATCCAAAAATCAAATCTATCTGATGCACAGATCTTAAGATGCTGGAAAAAAAAAATGGTTGTAGGTAATGATGTTTAATTTCTTGAAAATTGTAAATCAGTTTTTCTTGAAATTTCACGGGTTTGTTCCTATTACCTTAATTCTCATCCACACCAAAAATCAAAGCAATGCAATGAACAGATTTCAATATATCAGCAAAATGTTTGTAGGTAATAGTGCATGGTTTTTTTTTAGAATTTACAAATCAGTTTAGCTTGAAAATTTTTGGGTTTAATGATACCTCTTTGCTATCCAAAAATCATAAGAATCTAGTTGATAGTTTTAAGGATATACATAAATAAATTTTGGGATTGTATACCTAAAATGAGGAAGAAATGAGAAATCATTCATCATGCATAGCAACTCTTCCCCCAAACTAGAGAATTAGCATGTCCTCATGCTACACTAGAAAACAAATTGAGATGTTTGCTACAATCATGGTTGAAATATTTGCTTGGTGTTTAACAACGTGGAATAAGGAAGATTTTGAGAATGAATAAGGAGATCGATGGATGATAAAGAATATTAATGGCGTGTTCATGATAATGAAAGTAACACTCCCCCAAACTGAAATATTTTGTGTCTTTGAAAAATGGGAAGTGGTAAAGAAGGGGAAATAATGGTTGAAAAATATAAGTGAATAATGCTCAATGGTGTTTCATGACATTCTCCTAAACTTTTAATAAATCAAAAACTTATGCTATTTTACCTCAAGTTTACCTCCGTAAAAATGTGGAATGGCATGTATGGATTGAAATTTGTTGAAGCTAATGTAGACTGAGTTGATGTTGAAAGTGATACAGAAGGTGGAAGCCATGCAAGCTGAAAAAAGTAATAAGAGAGTGTAGAATGGTTTCCTTCCACCAACTGATTAGTTTCCCTGTCATCAATATTTCTATAACATGTCTCATGAGTTTCCTTAATCAATAAAAATCACCTCAATTACCTCCTTATACATAAAAGTGACATAATCATGTTGTGAATGCCATGAGATAATAATGAATAAGAAGGGGAAAATTTTCATTTCCTATACCCATAATATTTGGTTGTTATGAGCACAAAAATTATGAGAATTAGTTATCTTATTCTTTACTTCTCAAGGTCTATCCAATTACGTGGGATTCAAAATCAAAATTAGGCCTCTTTATTCTACCTTGAAATAGTAGCGGTGTTGTTAAGCTATGAATAAATGGTGATTGATTGGGCAAAGCAACTATCTCTGGTTAAAGATATGATACTTGTAGAATAAAGGAATGATAGATTAGATGATACAAAATGTCAAATATCAAATATCCTAAAAGTTTCATCCCTAACATGTAAAGTAAATATTTATAACTCAAGAATAGATATAACCATAACCATCATCATCTAAGAACTGATTAAATATTAACCCATGAACCATGAGTTCTAGAAAATCTTGTATATGCAACAGTCAACTTTATCGGAAATTAGCTTTGAGAAAACAAGGTAACCAAGTATATTATAGTATTAAATTAACTTCTATACCATAGGCATGGCCACTGCTACCAGCAGGCGTCCATAGCCTCGACAAAGATGCCTTTTTAACCCATTGAGATGCTAGTGTCCCATCTATTAGAAATAAGTACATAATTACAAAAGTCTTTCAATTTACTTAGATGTCAACTAAATATCATTTTTCTTGCATGGTAACCAATTAATAACAATTCCATTCACGAGAGCTAACAAAAGTGAAAAATTTGACTCGTGATGAGACCTCTTGTCCTTCACCTTTATGACTGAAGGCCATTATCGTGGCTTAGTGACCAGTAGTGGTAATGTCACTTTATTAGGACATATGATCATGGTAGGATTGCTCGTGATGAGACCTCCTATCCTCTATTTTACTATTTATGTTTTAAATTCAACTATGGTTATTGTTAATCAATAAAATTTAACTTAATAGATGGGGTGGCGGGTCAGCTCCTTAAGAGCTAGGGATGGCGTAAAAAAATTTGTAGTAACTATTTTCAACTTTGATAGTTTTGTTTCTCAAAAACTAATAACCTTCAAATGATTGTTGATAAATATATTTTTCATTGCTAATATTGGGGTTGAGGAACAGTTCATTAGATAGGGACGGAAAGATTTAAATACAATTTTGTGGTCATCATCATAAATTTTACTAGATCAGGGACTTGACCAATTAGGAAAGTTGAAAGTTGGCATGATGAAATCATATTTGCATAATTATTCCTTAAAAATAAGATTATGTTTATAGATAAACAAAGATAAATTGACTACCCAATCATTATATCAAAGAGGGCCTAGACCATTAAGAGTATTTCCCATTCACCAAAAAAAAAAAAAAAATCAAAAATACCTATACATGTTGAATCCAACGTGAAAATTGGCCAATAACAATAGTTGTGACTGAGGTAACAACAACCATGACTTAGGTAATAACAGGAAAGGGGAAAAAGAACGATCGTAGGAAGGTGATATGAACGAGGATTAGTCACTTTAAAAAATAATGAGGAATTAAGAATGAATCATTCCTGACAATACTTACAATAATAATAATCCTTATTATTAAATATGAGACCTCCCCCCAACTAAAGTATGACTGTCATCGGTCATGTTTGGTCATGTCATAAGTAAAATACCAATTAAATCCACGAAGTCAGTCGAGGACGTACCGGGCGACTTACCTTGGCGGAGTAACAACATTGGAGGAGTAACAGCACCAAGTACTTAGAAAAATATCACCATGGAGTAACAACACTGGAGGCGAAGGAGTAACAACATCAGAGGAGTAACAACACCGAAGGAGTAATCAACACCAGACACTTAGAAAATTTCTCGAAGTAACAACACCATATTCTTAGAAAAAAAATTGGAGTAACATCACAGGAGGAGTAACAACACTGAAGGAGTAACCACACCAGACACTTAGAAAATTATCTGGAGTAACATCATCAGAGGAGTAACAGCACCGATACTTAGAAAATTATTTGGAGTAACAACACCGGAGGAGTAACAGCATCGAAGGAGTAACAACATCAAATACTTATAAAATTTTCTGGAGTAACAGCATAAGAGGAGTAACAACACCAAATACTTAGAAAATTTCACGGAGTAATAGCACCGGAGGAGTACAACACCGAAGGAGTAACAGCACCTGACACTTAGAAAATTTTACGTAGTGACAGCATCAAAGTAACAGCACTGAATACTTAGAAACAATTTCGGCCCTGGAGGAGTAACAATACTGAACACTTAGAAAAATTTTCGGAGTAACAACACCATATACTTAGAATTTTTTTCGAAGTAACAACACCAGAGGAGTAATAGCACCAAAAGAGTAATAGCACCAGACACTTCGAAAAATTTCTGGAGTAACAACACCAGATACTTAGAAAAAATTTCGAAGTAACAACACCGAAGGAGTAATAGCACCGGACACTTAAAAAAATTTCTGGAGTAACAACATCGAAGGAGTAACAGCACCGGATACTTGGAAATTTTTTTGAAGTAACAACATCGGAGGAGTAACAACACCCAACACTTAGAAAATTTTCTGGAGTAACAGCATCCAAGGAGTAACAGCACTGTGAAACTTAAGAACTCGCTTCTTTTATTTCAAGAACAAAACAAAAGGAATGTGACTTTGAAGTAAACAATACCTGAAGCATTAAAAAAAAAAAAAAAAAAACTTCATTGAAAACCAATAAATAAATAAATAACTTAAGTTGCAATGGTTATGATTTTTGTTGCAGCAATGTTGTTTTCTAAGGGAATCATCAGTCTGTGAATGGTGAATGAATGGAAAAATGCTTTTTCGAAAATGACTTGGATCTTCAAATGGAAATTAATTCCCCATTTCGCATATTATAAATTCATTAAGTGATGAAAAGTATTCATGTTTTTTTCTACATGTGAGGAAACTTCTTTGAAAATGTTCTTATTTCATTATCATTGTCTTCAAGAATCACTTGTTCATAAATTGACCTAACCTGCAAAAAATGAGTGTCTACCTGCAATAAAACATGAAATCATGGAAGAAGAGAGGTGATCGAGCTCTCCTAATTCAAGAAATATGCAAAAAAAAAAAAGTATTTACTCTATAAAACAAATCTATGGAAAAAAATAACAAAGTAAAAATAATTTATTACCTACGGGAGAGTGGTGGCCAACCATACTAACCAGCAATGTTTCAATCATAACTTCTTTATATTTCATCCGATTTGAGTGATTCCAAAGCCAAATGAAATTGAATTCAGAGAGATGTATCCAATAGAAATAGGTTTTTAAAAATTTCATGTAATAGTATGTAAATTTTTCTTGGAACAACCTGCATAACAGAGTCATTTTCGATTTTCCAACTCAGACCAACAGTTGATATTTTAAGCATAAATTTTTCATTTGATGACGGCTTGAACTGATTAAAATTGGAGATTTAATTATATTCATGTATATATCCCCAATATTAATAGGTTTTGAAGGAAATAATAATTTATGGATCAAATACGCTAGTGAACAGCTAGAAAAATAGAGTTTTAAGAATGTTGATTTATGATATACATTCAATATTGTGGTCATAAGTTTCTCATAAAATATCGAAATAAAGTGCTTCAAATTTCTCTCTAAACTATATTAATAGGGTAGTATACCATAGAAATATGTTTCCAAAATATAGTCATTTAGGCCTCCAAAAATGGATTGTCCCAACTCTGTTCCTGAGATGCCTACTAGACATCCTATCATTGTTTTGGTCATAAATTTTTCATTTAAAATCAAAATCAAGTGATTCAAATTGGGTTGAAAAGTAGACATAAAGGGCTACATAGGATAGAAACAGGTTTTTAAAATATCTCCATTTGGTCCCTCAAAACATGATTGTCCCGACTGTTTTTCCACAATTTTCATCAATCTCGCAAGCCATAAGATATGATAATCAAGGAATTTTTCCAAGAAGGTGATCAAAATGAATATAATTGTTTGTAGACATTTTATTTTTAGTATAATACATCTACATACATAAATAAATTCTAATATTGATCACCGATGTTAATTTTCACAGTTTGTTGCAACAAAAACAACTATTTTACATATAAAGAAATTTATTTATTTATCTCTTTATTCATTCTATATTCTACACTACACTACTCTAATTTGAAAAATAAAATATACTTACGTATAATAGTACTTATAATGAAGCCATTTTCGAAATAAGGCATCAAGTATGCACATACCCATATTTGAAAAATGTATGTTAATAAATTAATGGGTATGAAAGACCAACTTCCCTGTTAAGGATGGTGCCAAGAGTTGCTAAAGTGTGGAGTGATGTTGCAAGCAAAAAACAGAGTGAAACCAACCAACAGAGTGATGCTTTCTTCCTTGACTTCATACTATGATTTTTGGGGGTCTTCCTCTACCTTTTTGTTTAGATCTTTGTTCATACAACTAGAGGAAGGAAAATATTCAAACAATTCTTAAAGCTCAGGACCTAGAGTAGGGTGAAACTTCCCTCCCCAGGACGAGAGATTGGGTGTTTAAAACAATCAAAAAAAATAAACAAAGAATGAAAAAAAAAAACAACTAACGCTCAATACTTAGAGCAGGGTAACACTTCCCTCCCCAGGACGAGAGATTGGTTCCTAAGAAATCAACCAAACGAAAAGAAACAAAAACAACTAATGTTGGGGACATGGAGTAGGGTAACACTTCCCTCCCCGGGATGAAAGATTGGTCCCTAGGAAATCAACCAAAAGAAAAGAAACAAAACAACTACGCTTAGGACCTGGAGTAGGCTAGCACTCCCTCCCTAATATGATAGATTGATCCTTAGACCAATAATAATTGTGTTCTTGCACCTTTGATAGCCTCCCGAGCAACAGTGCCAAAATGTTGGTGTCCAAGTGTGAATAATAATATTCAATTATTTGCCACATTAATTATCAATCCAGGATGTGTTGTTTATTGCAAGGCTAACATGAAAAATATATGCAGATGAAAATTACATAGTTATGTATTGATTGTGGATTCTATAAGCTATGTAAAACAACAAAACAACAATGAAGAGATGGTAGTAATATATTAAAAAATACTAAATCAATCCACAACAATAAGAGTTACAACAATCACATTAACTATCACAGCAATTAAATAAGATATGATTCAGTAAACGAAACCAATCACACACATAAACTAGATGGCACCTGGTCAGGAGAGCAGTCCCAACTCCCTGATCAGGGTTTTAGTATGATCACAAACTCACAAAGGAACCAGAAAGATGAATTGCATTAACTTGAACAAAAAGTGATGTTATAGATTCTTCATTCTCTCATTAGCCAACCCTATCTATGTTATATCCCCCCTTCTCTCTGATTTGTATCCTTTAAATATACAAACAACAAATGGAAATAAACTAATTACAAAATCTCAATAAGCAATATGAGATCTGAAATATCTTTCCATCATGATTCTGCTGGCACAAGTCGAATCTGGTAATTACAATTGGGGCAGTTTGGAAAATGGCCACAACAAAAAATCTGTGAATATTTCCTTCGAAGAACCCTTATTTACTCTCAATCAAGACCGAATTTGGGAAAATTTCTCATTAAAAAACTAGTTTGGTCTGTTCTACACAAAACCCATGTCTCAGACTTTCAGGATTCTTCTTCGTTTGCCCGAAACGTTCGACACAAAACTATCTCTTGTTATCCCAGCAAATTTCTGAGTTGGAATATTTAATTATCAGCTCAAGATCAAATATGCAATCTGGAAGAGATCTTGGAGGCTAAAATCATGAGTAATTTTATAACAAATTCATTAATAAACCATCATTGGAAAAATCATGCATAATACTCATTAATTTATTAAGATAAAGGAGAAATTATCCAAAAGAACATAAATAATTATGAAATGGAATTATATGATTAATTATGATAAATAATGTGATAAAATAGCAATATAAATGGATGAAATGGATGTTAAGAAGTGATAATAATAATACAAATTAGTAGCCCAACACATAGTACACAAAGTTACCCAGTGATGGAACTGAGATAGGTCCAAACACATCATTATGCACAAGCTCCAATATCCCTTTCGGCCTCTTAGCACTAGAGGGGAAACTCACCTGATTTTGCTTCCCATATACACAATGTGCATATAAATTAAAATATAGAGATAAATTAGACATGCCTTCTACCATGCAATTACCATGCAATATTTGAAGCCCCTTCTCTCCAATATTTCCAAGTCTTTGATGCCAAAACCTAGCCTTTTCTCCAGAGACCACTAAATTTTTTGTTCTAGTTTTAGGAATCACATAACTGTTTCACCCATAAATAAAATTTCTACCTAGAAGTTTGTACAAAGTTCCAATCAAAAATCCCCACATCAATATCAATGCTCCATGAACCATCTTGTAGGTGTCGTTCTTGAACATTGTTTTTACACCTGCATCATCCATCTTGGTCACATAAATTAAATTTATGGCCAATACAGGAATGTGCAGAACACCAGGAAGTGTTCTAATCCTTCCACCTTGCAACTTCAACATGAATTTTCCACATCCTATGATTCTAGCCTTCCTGCCATCCCCTAGGAATACATCACCGCCATCATATTTCTAAATCTCGCAGAACCACTCCCTATGGAGAGTGAAGTGAATGGATGCACATGAGTCAATTAACCATGCCTTGTGATCTACATGTTTATTTTAAGAAGAAGACAAATACACATCCCAACCTTCATCTGAGGTGGTTTTCGCCCCTGTTAGCAACCTATAATATAGGATTCATAATTTTGACTTGATTATTGGTAATTTTGTAAATTTGTACATACTTTTCCTTCTGCAAGTTGTATTCACATATTTTGTAAAAAAATCAAAAAATCAAAAAGAGGGTGAAAAGTCCTAAAAAAATAATCAAAGTACTTAGAAAAAATAAAAGACCCCGAAATAAAAAATGAATAAAACATGAAAGTGAGAAAGCATAAATGCCACTACTTTTTACTTTTTGACTATGGCAGAGTGTCAATAAATGCCATTGGTCCATGCTGAGTTAAACAGTTCAATCTTAACTTGTCATTGTTTCAATCTCCTTTGATGTAGATAGAAAATAATGAATTGTTAGACAGTTTAATCCTAACAATTCCGTAGTTAGGTAGAGAAATAAAGTGAATCCAACAGTTTAATCTGGATTCATGGATGAAATAAGTGTAGAGTTAGATAGTTTACTTCCTTTCAGAAAGAATAAATGTTGTGAAGGTTGCTAGCTTAAATGCACCTTATTACAAAAGAAGAAAAAATGTTAGCATGGTAAGATGGGTAGGTAGAAGAAGGTGAAAAATCTCATTGTGATGTAAATATCATTTATATGTGCTTCAAAATAACTAACTTCCCCTTCCATAGTCATGAAACATTCTAAAACTATCAGTTAGAAATGCTCAAGGCATTTCCTTAACTTTTGTTGGGACCGGACCCAAGGCTCTATGACTGATTAGTTAAAAATGTGAAATGTCTATATTAATCCCTTAATCACATCATTTACCATTCATGCACTCATCCCCTTGAAAAATCCTAAGTAAAATCTCACTTTTACTTAAAGGCACTTGTAATTCCTATTTAGCTAACTTCCTACATCATTTAAACGCAATAAACCCTCAAAATAACATTATATCATAAGCTAAGTGATAAGATCAATGAAAATTATCTTGTAATTCACTTTACTTGTTATGAATATGTGTTTTGAGTATACCATGTCCTATTTTCATACTAACTTTAACTTATATATTAACTCCCTATACAACTAACCTTTTCCTATTATATAATGCCTTTTTATAAATAAATCCCAAAAACCCACTTATTACAACTCAAGCCAAAGTTATTTATGCCCACATGTGTAAATAAAAACCCCTCCTTATAACCCCTTTGGCTAAAGTTTATCCTTATATGTAATCCCGCCCCTATGGTAATTAAGTCCTCTCGATTTAATTAACCATATAAATAAAAATATATGAAAAATCTTTAAACATATGTTATATATGTTTTAAGTCAAAAAATCCTCGAAGTTTCGTCTAAACAAAACTTCAACAAAAATGAACTCATTTCATGTATATTTCCCTTCCCCGACTCCCTAACCTTAAATTAAATCTGTAACCTAACCCCTTCCCCATGATATATATTCCAGTACATTAACCCTTAACCTTGATTAAAATCTTGATTAAACTCCCGATCACCTTTTCCATTGGAAAAAAGCCACTTTTATATACAAAACTCATTAAAAGTTTTGTACCCATCGGGATTCAATCTTGACCCTCTGATCCCCAAATCCCTTTGATCTAAATGGTTGTCAATCTACGCGACAGATTATTACTACTCCATCCTTTTCCCATCGCGATTGAGTTATAACCGTTGATTTTTTATTTTACTCCCACAATCAACCTCAAAAATGAACCTGAAAACCGATCTTTCCCGCACCTTTACTTTTAATCCCAATCGTTCATTATCCGAAAGCAGATTCGACAGTGATAACGCATTTTCGCGCTCACAAAGTAATCGATGGATTTTTTGTAAAAGTCGTGCGAAATTGGTGGTTTATCCAAACCACCCCGTGTCGACGTGTCACGATTCTATTGCATCGCTTTCCAAAAGCATATTACCACTTACCACAGTTGATCCGCGAGAATACCACTGGCGGTATTCCAAAAAAACCACACCCGTTTAACCGTGATTTAATGTGATTTAACCATGGTTTCCACTATGGTTTAATACATTAAACTTATAACTTTTTAATGAATTTTCACCTTTTTACGTTTAAAACTATGAAATCCTCTGCAGAGCCCTTTCCCTCGGAATTTCACCATTTAACCTCTGAGAGCCCACGCAGAGCCTTTTTACTCCTTTTAGACTATCCAGCACCATTTTCGAAACCAAACTGCCCTGCAATTCAACCACAAAGTGCTACATTTCCCTCAAAAAGACCAATTCTGTAAAAATTGAAGATCAAGCGCAATTGTGTAACATCTTCAAACCCCAATTGCACTGATTTCCAAGTATTTTTCGTCAAAGCTTACCCGCTAAGCATCAAATTCCTGTTATTTTTTTGTAAATCACTTGAATTGCATATATAAAATTACAGAAAACATCCATATTACAAGGGAAACTCTGTCAAAATTTCCCCATAATCCCTAATTTCCATTTCTTGCAGTTTTTTCCCAAACCCTGGTCTTTTTCACTGCTAAAATTGATCGTAACATACATTATGAGCATTAAAACCCTTGTTTTATCCAAAACTTGCTCAGAAACCCTTTTTTACCAGTAAAATTCACCAAGAAGCCCTAGTTTCTAATAAAAGAACTTAGCAAATTGTCTAAGCTTGCTTTGTTCAATTTAAAAATGACAAAGAAACAAGTAACTCCTAAAAATGGAGGCCCAAAGCCTCAAAAGAAAGCTTCTGCAAAATTCCCTCAGCCTGCGTCTTCCAAAATTGACAAACCAACCCTTGCACTCACTGTTGATTCCACAAAGGTGGTCAGGCCAATCCAGCCTCCAGTCACTTCCCCAGAGAATAGTCCTTAGTTGACCTTGATTATAGAATCCTGGACCCTACTGTAGAATTTAACTTGCTTGATGCTTACAATTGGTGCTTTGGCAAATCTGTAAAAAAAGGTGACAAAGATATTCCAGTCTGGGAGTCCAATTTGCCAAAGTACATTGTTCCTCAAACTCATCCATCCCCTGATTTTGTCAGAGTATGTCAATCCTTTTATCTCCCAAATCAAAGATGCATTGTAAACAAAGATAGAGAGGTCATGTTTTACATCAATGAAGAGTCAATAAATTTCATGTTGCAACTGAATCTTGACCACAATTCTACTTCATTGTCCATAGAGGAGTTGACTCAAAATTATCTAGAGCTTGAATTTGCTTCTAAATTCAAAGTCTTCCAGAATTTTTGTCCTAAGCAAGTTGATATCCCCAAACTTAATCCTTTATTTGATACCTTTGACTTCCCAGATGACACTAGGCAAATAGTCTCAATGCTATCATTCATATTAGGATACACCAGTGATGAATTCATAGATGTAGCTATATTAGGTTTTTTGTCAACCCTGAGTCCTGGCCAATCTCCTTCCATAGTGTAAAATTTTGCTAAATTCATTGCATAAAACATGCATTATCAGTTGTCAAGATTGTCAAAAGAAGGATTCTTCAGATACACATCATATCTGCTTCACCTATTTTTGTATTATCAAGCAGATAAGTTCCCCATTGAATTTCAGAAAGTGGATCCAGAGGGAAATGTTCTTTCAGTTGTGTTTTGGTCTTCAATTCTAAGAAAATGGAATAGAGAATATAGCTTTGCATATTTCAATGACCTGTTTTTAGTGCCTGCTATGAATCTGTTGAACAAAGAGCAGACCCCTAGAATCAATGAAGAGACAAAGAGAATTATATAGCTGTCTGAGAGCTGTAAAACAGGGGACTGGTATTTATATAAAAGTTACACAGAAATCAGAGTATATGGTGCACTCCTGGCCCCATATAAACTACCAAGATTTGTTTCAATAAGGATATTTGCATTGGAATATTTGAGGCAACTATTGAATGCAGATGAAATTAATTTCATAGCTTCTAGGAAAAAAACCCAGTTTAAAATAAAGAATCAAATTGGGCCATTTATTGTAAATAATAGAGAAGCAGCCAATGAAATCAATGTGAAGTTGAAAGAGTACAAATTTCCATATAGTTTCATGTGGAATTATGATCCACAAGGTATTTTAAGCACACTAAGAGTGAAATGCAAGTTGCCTGTGTTCTTGCATAATTCTAAGCCCCATATTGAAAAGTATGCTAACAAACTTGAACGGGAGCCCAACACTCTAGTTGATGATGATTCACTGGAAATGCAGAGAAAAAATGGAAAGGGTAAACAGGTTGAACAAACACAGGTGACTACAGTGAGCAAAGAAACTGAAAATGTACATAAAAGGAGCAGAGAAGGAGATAGTTTCATAGCTGAAACTATTTAGGATAAAAGATTAAGAATTCCTTACAGTAAGAAAAGTAAATTGACAAATGAAGAAAGGAATAAAGTTGTTAATATTGAAGATAATGAAATTGATGATGAAGCTAAAAGAATAGTGACTGAAACACTTAAAGAGCTTCAAAATGTCAAAATTGGAACACAACAAAAAGATACAGTCATGGTGGATAATCAAACAAATGTTGATATGCCTTCTTATTCTAAGGAACCTGACAACACAGAGTCAGAAATTCAAATCAGGTTCAAACAGATCAAAGAGAAGAATGAAGAAATTAAGAATCAAGCATATTCTAGATTCCTTAAGGAAAATCCTGGAAACAAGGACAGACTTCTTTCAGCTTTTGATTATTCCTCTAATAAATTAGTAATGTTATTTTTGAAGCCTATAGTGGCTGATCCAAACTCAGTAGCAGATTATTCCAAAACAGATCTTGAATTTGATGCAGATGTTATTCATGAATTGAATCAAATAGAATTTCATAAGAGCAATACTGAAATGCTACATTCTAAAATTGTCAGTAAGACTATGAAATCTATTAGGCTTGAGAAAACAGTGCTCAACCTTCAGAATCAAATGAAATTGGACAAGGCATCACTATATGCCAACAATTTGAGGATCAAATAATTAGAAGATTTGGTGATTGAAGCAGGAGCTGATCCTGCTAACATGGAGATTGCAAAGACTTTGATTAAACAGAAAAATGAGGATATAGCTGCCCTCAGAAAGCAGCTAAAGTTGCCCCAAAGTGAAAATCCTCAAGCAAAGGAAATTCTTTAGCAGAAAACTGAAAATGATGAACTCAAACAACTTGTTCATAAGATGAGTGCCCAAATAAAATAAATGGAAATTCAATTGGAAGCTCCCATAAGAGAAAATGAAAACCTAAATAAAACTCAACAGGTTCACATTCCTATAGTAATCCCTACTATAAGTACGGTTGTTCCATCCACATTAGCAGAACACTTGGTGCCACAAGGGGTAATGGCCACTGCAGTGCCAATAACTTCTCATGAAATATCTACTTCTTCTTCCTCAACTTCACAGATAAATACAATACAAGACAAAGCTGCCGTAATCAGACCCATGGAAGATATGTCAATTAAAGAGAAAGAAATACTTAATTTGAAAGGCACTATTAAAAATATAGAATCATCCAAAAGAGATGCCTTGATCACTTCCAAAGGGCATGAACAGAGGGCAGATAGACTGCAAGAACAGGTTAGAATTCTTCAAGCACAGGTGAATCTTACTGATCAGGTTGCATATATTAAAAATCATTTATGGACAAAGATCATTGAAGGCAGTCACTCTCAATGGCCTTCAATTCAAATAATTTAAGAGAAAAAAGAGTTACTACAGGCTGCTAATGCAGAAATTGACAAAACTAAGAGAGAGATTGAAAATAAACCAGCTCAAGCAGTTCAACTCATAGCCTTTTTGAACAGCAAAAACAGGGAAGAGTTGGAAGAGTTGAAAATTACTGATAGGACAGAGGCCATCCTACAAATCAAGAAATTCCTAAATAAAAGGAACATGATGAATAACTTGGAAGACAGGTGTAAAGACATGAATTTGGCCATCTCAAGATTTTGGGTTAAATACAAAATATTATCAAAAGCAGGTTTGCCAGACATTCATGCATTGAATGACAAGTTGATGCCTCAGAAAGATTATAATCTAAAAATCAAAACTCATGCAAAAGAGAAATCCAAACAACCACTGCCACAAGGATCACCAAGTGACAAAGTACTTCTTCAGTATTTTGAAAATCTATTCTTTTTGGAAAATGAAATTAAGCATATGTTCACTGTTAAGCCTAACTTTGCCAAATATACTGAAGCCGATGAAAGTTATAGGAAGCTAAAGAATATGAAGATTCCCACTACAGAACAGTGGCAAGAATTCACAGCTCTGTTGTGAATTTGATAGAAAAATTACTTGGAAGCTCATATTTTACTTTTACCTTGTGGTGAAAAAATCAGTGTCAAAGTGTATCAGGGTTAAAGTGTATCAGTTAAATCAAATTTTTATTGCTGGTCATTTTTTATTACAGCAGTGAAACAGTCAAAAGCAGAGGTAAAGAGTATTAGATCATAAGAGGAAAAAGAAAGAGTACTCAATAAGCTATCATCCACAAAAAAATGTATCTATTGCCAGCAAAGCTCACAGCACATCAACAATCAGTTTAAATTAGAATAATCAGTTCTATTTTCGCTTGTAAAAGGGAACAGCTTGCAAACTATTTTGCAGTTGTCCCTCTTATTATGTTTTCTTTCCTATTTTTTATTAAAACATTATCTCAATTTCTGAGATATTTTGTAAACAATTTTATGTATAAATACTTCATAATTCGAAGTATTCAGTGTGAATAAAATTTATCAAGACAACTATAGTCTTTTTGCTGGACATATTGAAGTTGGTGAGTCAATTAGCGAAGCAGCAGACTGGAAACGAGATTAGAGACATCATAGCTAAGGATTCTGGTGGTGACAAGATAAGTCTCGTTTTTTCATGTTTTCAATGTATTTCTTTAAAGTTTACATTCATTCATATTATGTGTTTCTATTCTGTAATGATCAATTAAGGAGAAATTAAACAGGATTAGTGATAATAAGCTCCCTGTTTCAAAACTTGTTGGCATTTTGATGTTTTCTACTTGATAACCGGACCATATAATTCTTAATTGCTCTAGGTCCCAGTTAGATCCCCTTCTTCAATCTGCTTCTCTGTAGCTTAAGGATTCTTAAGTGCCCTTTTGCTCAGATCTCGCCCATTCCATCAAATCAAGCCTATACAAAGCCTTAGAAGGTCACCTATCTTGCCCTTAGCACATTTGCATCTCTAAGCCTTATTTCTTAATTCTGTCTGCCTAGATAGTTGACTCCATTGCCCAATATTCTAGTAGATCCTTCTGGTTTACCTTGAAATCTCTTTATTCCCACCAATATTTTTTAAAAAACCCTACTTTTCACTCATATCTAGCCTAAAATATTTTACCAAAACAAAGCTAAATCATAAGGAGAGATCCCTCTCCGGAGTTCAGGAAGGATAGATCCTGAAATTCCAAAGCGATTCTTGGTTACCCCTGGTGTTCTTAACTACAAAAATCCCCATCCCACAACCTGAGAATTAGTAGGGTGATAATAGCCCCTACAAAAATAGTATCATTAGATCATTTTCCTTTCTTAGGAGTTTTAGATTTACAATATTTTTTCTAGTGCCCTTCCTTTCCACATTTCCAACGTACCTTTACAGGTTTTCCTAGATATTTGGATATCCCACTTGAGGACTTATTTCTAATTTAGTCTTGGGACCATCCTCTTATCAGACAAGGCATCTCCATTTTGGCTCTCCATATTTTTCCGTCTCATCTCCTCTAGCAAGAAGGATGAGACTATTTCATCAAAGTCCAAGGTAGTTGTATTGCTACCAATAGTAAAAACCAAACTATCCCACATGTTTGGTAGAGAAAACAACAGATTGATGCACTTATATTCATCTAAAATTTTAATTTCAACATATAACAACTGAATTACCACAACATTGAAAGAATTTATATGCTCTGCCACTGAGTCTCCATCCTTCATACTTAGGTTATACTGAGTCTCCATTTTTATTTTTATTTTTATTTTTTTCATACAATTTGTTCACTAGAGACTTACATTGATACAAATTTCCTAACATGTCCCTCAAATACTTCGTCGTAGCTTCCCCCAATACATTCAAAAATACTGAATCTACGAGACGCAGTTACATTGTGCTCTTCTCCTTACATTCTAACTTTTCCCAATCTTCTGCCAACATTCCTATTGGTGTCGTACTTGAATCTACAATGATACATTGATCTCTGTCCACCAACAGATCCTACATCTTGAACTTCCACAACTCAAAACTTTGTCCATTGAATTTCTCAATCTCTATCTTTCCATTTTTTTCCATCTTCTATCACAACTAGAATTGATCCCATGGGTCTCCCACTATAATAGGATCTACCACGGGCCTGAGAAAAACCCCTCAGCAACAAAGGAGTCCTCTTGAAGCCAAAATAATTATGATACCACTTGTTGGAATCACGATTGTTTTTAGACCAAAACCCACAGGAATCAGTCTCTGCTACAATCTCTAGAGTTACAATCAATGAGAGGCAATTACTCCATGCCATGAAACATATGGGGAGTTTTAAACCCATTGTCCAAAAATATACCCTCGACACAAGCCGGGTGAGTTTTGAACTCGAGACTTGTCGCTCTAATACCAAATGTAGGTTTTAACCCTGGACAGAAATTTCTTGCAAACAAATTCTTAAAATAGAAAAAGTATACAATGGCGAGATTATAAAATATACACTGAGATTTTCTCCTGGAACCCAAACCGAGAAAACTAGATTGATTTTTTGTTATATTCCTTTCAATGTTACAATACATTATATACATGTCGAAGAATTCATTAACCCCAATCCATTAACCCCATATTAAAACATAATTGTAGTTCACTTGACGATATCTACAAAATACCATGGGAAAAAAATCATCGCGCCCAAAACCATGTGCAAAAAACCTTACACAAAACCATCGGTAGGTCCTCCCACCATCTTATGGGAAGCACACCTTAGGCACATTATGGGATGTTTTCATGAGGAGTGACTTGATGGATGCAATAGGAGTGAGATAGCTTGGAGTTGGATGGCGGTTGCACTGATGGAGGTGCCTTCATGGGAGTACTTAGGCATGGGTTGAGTTTGATGAGACTTAACCATTTTCATGGACATGGAGGTTGTTGGTCTATGACCAAAGGCAACACTTTGACAAGATGATGAGGCAAGTGAAGACATGCCCCTTTGACAGCGTTGATAAGAAACATATCGCAAATGAGATGGAGTTTTCTTCATGGACCTAGATATGGCACAATGAGTGTTGGTTGAAGGATTGATGTGTGGATATGGGAATATTTGTTGATCAAAGTTGAAGATGTGATGAAGTGCTAAAGAAACGATCGACGAAGGCATGAGGAAGTGAATTCTCATGAGTTGGGCGCAATGGTTGGATTAGCTACCCAACTAGTCTAAGTCAAGGGGGAGCTCAGTGTGCTGAGGTATGTTGGATTTGAGTTGGAGTATGGTAGCAACAATTCACATGATGATAATATGTGGTGGATTGGCATGATATGCGACATGGCCAAATCAAGCAGCCGAGTTGGAGGGAGAAACCTTCTGTGAGTTGAGGCAGTGTGGAGGATCGCGACTATTTGTGGTTGATGACCGTGAGAGTAAGGAGTCTTACTCACATGGAGACCCGAGCCTTGATGAAGGTTCATATGAAGAAGGCAATGATTTCATGCAGCAGGAAAGATAAACGTTGGAGCTAGTGGCACTTTGTGACATTTGGACTTGGTGAGGAAGTTTCTAAGTGGAGTTGTTGTCGAGGATGACATCCATTTTGAATGGGGGGAGGATGTTAGGGCCCCGAGTTGGCACCAAGGCCAACGGGCACCCATGATTTCCCATGCCCACTTCAAATGGCGAAAAACCATGATGGAACTGAGTTGGTAATATCGCATGATGAGGCGCAAACTGCACAAGGAAAGGCACCCATCCATGTGACGAGGAATGACTTGGTGAAGACTTGGAGTGCACGACATATGAAGAGTGCGCCCACATTGTTACACATCATTTTGACACTATCCCTGTGCTCCCTCTGTACTTTTCCCATCATGGAAAACATGCCTTTGGATCCCATACAATCTGAAGATCAATCCCTCTTTTAGTCATTCCTGAAGTAGTTCCTTAAAAACCCACTTTTTTGGAGCAACACAATCCTTCAATGTCCAACCAGTGCTTATGGAAAAACCTTTGCCTGTGACTAGCATCGATCGATGCTGGTATGAACCCCATAGCCATGTTGATCTACTACTAGAAGCTTTTTAAAAATGGAAATGAAGCTTCATGGCCTAGAAACTTAGAGAGCGGAAATTTGGATGTTTGTTAACCAGGATATGGTCAAGCTTCCTCCTTTGGGTCTCTTGTTCCTACCTAAGAGGAACCACCCAAGGAGATAAAACTTTCTCCCATCTAAAGTGGATCCATATCTCCTCCTCCATCACTATAAATTTATCACCTTCCAATGCCTCTACTTGCTAGAACAAAATAGCAGAGAAGGATTTGAAGATTGTCTTAGGCATAGAAGGAGAGAGTTGAGACCCTTAACCTTCCCATATTGAGTTGAAAAAAGAGTGCTTTGGAGACGTGCTTGGATTCATACCAGTCGAAGGAGAGTTCCCACATCAAGGCACAGGTTGTAACTCTGATTTTTTATTAATAAGACAATGCAACTGGTATTTGCTTTCCATTCTTGTCTGTGGTTGTGATAATAAGTCTAGCACTCCTTGACCAGTTAGATAGATTACTTTTTATATATTATTGTTGCACCTTTAATTTTTTTTTTTGTACTTTGGTCATTTATACAGGTATTTGAATACTGGTAGCAATGAAGATCGAGCTTGGAAGAGCGAAAGACCAAAAGGCTTTAGTGAGGAGCAACATCATAGCATCAGGCAAAGGTAGGCCATATTCTTCATTTTGTGTTTCAATTGTAATCTAGGAAAGTAGATATTTGTTTGTTCCCTTTGTAGCTAGACCCACTCTAGGGATAGAGGGATCGCCTCTGTCTATAGAGAGGATTTACCTAAACAACAAAATGGAAACTCCACTAGGGACTTCCTTTTTCTAGTCTCCTTCAACTCTTTGAGATTTTGATTTCTCATCCACTTTCATCGAATGTCTATTTCTCCTTTGTTTCTAGCTTATGTGATTAATTATAATCATCAATCTCCTTTCTGAGGTGATAATCCTGGCATTCTTTAAACAAACCCTTTTGTTTCTTGTATTTTTCCTTTATTGGCACTGCTAATTCTATAAAAGAAGCATTGATTGGTGCTAGATGTTTTAAAATAGAAGTGCTTATCCCCTTCCAGCGTGAGGTGCAGCCTCACAGGCACGTCGATTTCTAAGTAAATTTTTTAGGGTTTCTCTTTATTGATTGCCAGTGTGTCTTATCCTTATAGGCTTCCTTCTCTGCTTAGTTTAATCTTGTTCTCATCTGTCCAGTGACTTGATTGTCTCAATTAGCTCATATTTGGTCTCTTTTCTTTCAAATTTTCATCCTCATCATCCTAGGGATTCTAGGTGCTTTGTGTAATTTGAATGGTTACATGCTTCGTTGAATACCAGACCTACTGTTGAGTCAGTTTTTTCATTTATTTCCAACATTTTGATTTGGTTGTCTTTCGTTCTTTGGTTGATTTCCGTGACTGGGGTTTTCAAGTGTCCATTCCATGTCTCTCTCTTCCATCGACAAGCATAGATTACATTACTTTTTTTCGACTGAAGGATATTTCTTTGTGTGTCAATCAATGTGAAAAGTGAATAATGTTTTTTTTTGAGGAAATGAATTGAGATTTCTCTTTGGTACTTTGATTATTGCATCTTGCAACATTTTGAGGAATTTCATTAGATAAGTACTTAGAACAAGTAATTACATTTGGAGCGTGTTTTGCATCCTTTTTGCATTGTGTTTATAAAAATAATAATAATAATAAATAATAAATAAATAAATAAAAATTGCATTCATTTTGCATCTAAAGTAAAAAAACTTCATTTCAATTGCTTCTAGTGCATTTAGTGAAAACTAGGAAAGTGAAAGATATTTTCATTTTTTCGCTTTCGATTATGCACTTAAAGAAGTAGTGAAAATTTTTCATCTAGTACATTTGCTTGACTGTTGCATTGATTGTGTGAATCTCTTCTTCTCAATTAGTGTAGTTTTTTCATCAAAATGAACAATTGTCTTTTTCTCATATAGTTGCATTTTAGGGATTCAAGTGACATCGGTAAGGCCTTAAAACCGAGGCTTAAATTCAAGATAAAATTTAAAATTTATTCAATAAATATAAGGAGAATTTGTAACTTAACGCAAAACATTTAGAGGTCTATTCTAGAGACGTGTTATGGTGTCTATAAACCTATCAGTTGCCACTAACATCCTGTGTTGCATTCCGGGAGTGAAACCTTGTCCCACGTATGAAAGTATATAGCACTTGCGGCATGTATGGTAGGTATATGAGGATGCTCTCACTGAACGGTTACACATTAGACAACGTCGACACGGACTTGTGCTCCCCATACCATTGAGTATATAACGGGAGACCCCACTAGGTTGCTATCCTTTAGCCACAGGTAACCGAGTCTGCCACCTCGTAAACGTGATACACCAAACACAGCATTCGAGGATATTTCTTGCCCGTACTTCTTGGTTCACCAAGAGGTATTCTATAATTCATGGATACTTGGTAAACCCTCTTGCCTAGAACAATCCCTTTTTTATTTAATTTTGTTTTTAAGTTCTAAAATCAATTACCCATGATAACATGATGCACCCATAAATTTATTTCTTGGCCACATCATGAGTAACTCCTTATAAATACATTTTTAAAAGCCTTGAATAAATCACCTCTTTTCCTGTTTTGATACTGAGTTAAAGTCATCGTGGTTGAACCATCAAGCTTGGCTTCCCCTTCATCATCTAAAACTGAAGGGAAATCACCACAAGTCTCTTCTGATGCTTCACTACCAGTTGGAGCCCAAAGTGTTGAGCTTGCAATTCTTCCAAGTTTTCAACCCCTTGCTACCTAGACTCCTCCTGACAAGCCAGTAAGCTACATCTTGTTTCCTCATAATCCGTCGTTTGATTCTGTAGAAGTCTCTCCTCAACGACAGTATAGCCCGTTCGATACACCAGGCGCACCGTTGGTGCCTTCACCACGTACACATCGTACTACCACTCATCAATTATTTCCACCTATGGCTTCTGAAGGTGAGGTCTCATCTCCTCTTGAAGTTTCAAGTTCTCTTAGTGGTGTGGAATAGTCTTTGTATGAAGGGCATCAGTTCCCTCCTGAGCATTTTCCTTATAGGCAACATATCCCTCTCTCTGTTTCACATCCATCTACCTAGCCATTGATCCCAGTTAGTTACACATCTTTGGGTTACTTAGTCTCTTGCGTTTCAAGCACCACATCCTTGTACCACAACACCATTCGAAAAAATACTATGGTGCCTACATCTAGTTTGTTTGTATCTGGTGCATCCTCTTTTATCCCTGCTCAAACTTCAGTTACATATATTCCCACATGACTGACTGTTTGCATTAGTGCTTTGACACCTCCCGTTAGTATACCAACGTCGATTTTTTCGATCCCAACTTCTGGGGGGCAGTCAACCCTGTCAAATGTTTCCCAACCTTCAACTGGACCATTTGTGAGTGGATCAAAAACTCACATTCTAGGATCTATTCAACCTATTGGTAGTATCCCTATGCCTTCTGTTGAGATTCAACAAGATGATGAGCTTACTGAAAAGTAAGCACCTTCACTAAGTGGGGCCCGCAGGCTATTTTTAAGTGTATGTCTATTTTTAGACATGGTGAGTTGATTCTATAAATTGCAGGATGTTATTTGTGGATGGTTGATCAAGTTGGAAAAATATATGAGATTCTATTTTTAGACATATAGACAAAGTCTATTTTTAGACTGCATATCTAAAAATAGAGCGCATGTCGATTATTATTAGCCCTTAATAATAATGCGACAATAAATATCAACTTATTCTCTTAAAGCACTTTATTTCAGTGAAAATATTTGGAAAATCATTGGGCTGAAGGAATTACGCAATTCCTAGGGTGGTTGGTGACTCATGCATGGAGGACTTAGTTAGAACTGAAGTGGAAAAGTTGTGACAGAGTTGGAAGAGTAGTTACAGGAGTTGTTATTTAGTTTAGCTAGTTGTATCTAGTCTAACTGAAAGATACACTAGTGAGAGTTTAGTTAATTAATTAAAAACTAGAGACTCACTTACAACTGAACAAATACAACAGTTAACTACTTGCATGTCAGTTTCAGTGGAGAGATAGGTGAAAGGGTGAGATGGACTATCTGTTGTGACTATAGTGATGCATTCAATGCATCTGACACACATTGGAGATGCCAATGAGGATCGCGCAGTCAAGGCAAGTCTAATTCAAATTCATTCAGGGGTCTTCTTCAGCAGGGATTGTGCAGTGGATGCAGGTTGTCAGGAGGCAAGAAATTGGTGTACAGATATGCAATTTTTTGCATGACAGTGTGTAATTATTGTTGAATGTACTGAGAGCTTGATGTACTAACCTTTGTATGATATTATTACATGATTCCATTGATATACATAATATATGATAGTTGGGGTTTTTAGCTTTAAGCTTTCCTATTAAACAACTGTGTTTATGTGTGATTGATTTTATTCACATGGGTTCGCAATTGGCGATTTAATTTCCGAAAAATTAACAGTGGAAGGATTCTGTATTTAACATAAGATTAATTTATTAGATCAAGAGGATACGGTAATACATCAGTATTAATAAATTTCTACATGGTATTGGAGTAGTGTTAATCACTGGAGATTTCAATTGTGAGGTAGTGTTGAGTTTTGTGTTGGTGGACAATTCGAATTTTCTGCAAAAAATTCTTGGTGCAACAGTTGAGTATTCATTGAAATGGCTTTCAATGTGTTTTGATTGGAGTTTTCCCTTGAGGGCAGCTCGAATTACATAGCCTAGAAGGACAAGATGGAGGTGGTGCTTGAAGATAATGGACTGAAGGATTTCATCGATAGCGATGTTCCTAAGCCTACTTCTAGCGAGCAGTACTTGATGCATGGCAAAAGAAGGTAAAAGATAAGAATAATTTTGTTGGAAGGTGTGAAAGACCATATTGTGTCAAGACTTCACGGGAAATCCACTCCATTTGCAATGTGGAAGGCTTTGACAAATATTTTTCAAAGCAGCAGCAACCATAGGAAGTTGGCGTTGAAAGATCAGCTCAGAAAAATCAAAATGGAGAAGGGCGACAGTATTCCAAAATATCTCATGAAGTTTGTCCAACGCGAGGATGAGCTTGGAAGTGTGGGAATTACAGTTGTGGATGATGACTTGGTGAGCTTGGCTCTCCTTGGGCTTTCAAGGAGTTAGCATAGCTATAAAGACTCTGTTAATGGACAAGAGAAACTACCATATTGGGAGTGACTTTGGTCGGATCTTGTGCAGGAGGAGATAAGACAGAATACTAGGGATGGCTCTTCATCGAAGAATGATGATGAAGAGAATTACGCTTTGGCTACCAAAGCAAGGAAAGGGAAGGGGAATAAATCCTATCCAAAATCTGAAGCTAAAGGCAAGAATCTGAATTTTTCCAAAGTGAAGTGTTTTCACTATCACGAACATGGACATCTCGCCACTAACTGCCACAGAAAAAGAAGAACAAGAAGGTTGTTGGAGCTGCAGCAGGTGAGGCCTTAGCCTCGCAATTTGAACTTTATTTCTCCTTGATTGCATGCTTGGTTTCAAGCACAATGGGATCGGTGTGGTATCTTGATATTGGTGCTTCCTTCCATATAACGGGAGACAAAGAGTTGTTTAGTGACTTGGAGGAGCAAGATCTCCAAATGCCTATAGAGATGGGCGACGATGGTAGATACAGTGCAACCGGAATTATAACCATTACCTTTGAGAGGGATTCAGGTAAACCATTTATCTTAAAAGATGTTATGTGTGTTCCAGGTCTGAAGAAGAACTTGGTCTCGGTCGCTATGTTGGAAAACAAAGGTTATGATGTTGTTTTCAGCGAAGGAAAAGCCTTCATGCGACATAAAACAACGGGTCAAACCAAGAAGATAGGGATTCAAGGTAACAATCTCTACAAGTTGGAGGTAGATGGTTGTGCTGCAATGATGGGAAAATAAGAAGAAGTGGTGAGCCGGGATGAGGGTGAATTATGGCACAGAATATTGGGTCATCTTCACTATGGCTACCTTGAAGATTTTGAAGAAGATTTCTACTGGACTTCCCATGGGTACTCTTGCGCAGTTAGATCAGTGCAAGGGATGTACTATGGGTAAGTTTTTGAAGACCACATTTCATGAGAAGGAGAACCGTGCTTTGGTGATCCTCGAGAGAATTCACACAGACGTGTGTGGACCTTTCTAGGTTGATTCAACAGCAAAACACAGGTATCATGTTATATTTATTGATGACTATTCTCGTATATGTTGGATCTTATTCATGCAGAAGAAGATAAAAACATTTTCAAAGTTCTGTGATTTTAAAGCATTGGTGGAGGAGTCAAGGAAGCAAGTGAAGGCTCTGCGGAGAGATAATGGTGGTGAATATATCTCGAATGAATTCAAAGACTTTTGTAGCAAAGAAGGAATTCAAAGAGAACTCATAGTGCCTCATAAGCCACCGCAGAATGGGTTCATGGAGAGAAATAATAGAACGATCATGGGTATTACACGAGCTATGCTGCATGACCAGGGCCTAGCAATGCACTTGTGGGCGGAAGCATGCAACACTGCGGTTTATGTGCAAAACCGTTGTCCTCATAGAGTACTTGGCATGAGTACACCTGAAGAAGCATTTACTGGTAAGAAATCTGATATTTCTCATTTGAAGATTTTTGGCTCATCTGTTCACATTCATGTGACAAAGGTTTCCAAGAAGAAGCTGGAGCCGACTGTAGAAGTTGGGATATTTGTGGGGTACACAGAAACACCCCATAATTATCATGTGTATTTTCCAAACAGTCGGATGACTGTGGTGCAATGGGATATAAAATTAAATGAGGTGAAAGCCATGAAGTTTTCGCTTGAGAGGGATCTACACTTGCTTGCAGAGGAGGAACTTCTTATTCCCAAAGATAAGCCTGAAGATGTGGATCAACCACATGAGGAGGATCATGGAGTAGAGAAGTATACTCATGTAGAACCAAACATCAAAATAGGAAGAAGGCGTACCACAGAAGCTGAGAGACTGAAGCTTGATGCGGCACAGAATATAGGAGTCCCTATATCACAGCGCAGACAGAGACAGTCACCTGACCAATTTACTAGATACATGGCTCTTATGAGAAAGTGTATCGTGACAGAGCCATCTTCTTTTGAAGAAGCAGCACAGGAGCCCACATGGGTATATGCCATGGTGGAGGAGTATGACTCCATTGTCAGAAACAGTTCTTGGGAGATTGTTCCAGGGCCGGTGGGTAAATAAATTGTAGGATCAAGATGGATCTAAAAGGTAAAGCAAGTTGTTGATGGGAGTGTTGAGAAGTATAAGGAAAGATTTTTTTCTCGGGGCTTCTCACAGATCGAGGGGATTGGTTGTGAAGAAACCTTTGCACCTGTCGCACGGTATTCTTCCATAAGGACCATCCTTTCTCTCTCAGCGCAAATCGGTTGGCACATTCATCAGATGGATTTGAAGACTGTGTTACTTAATGGGATCATTGAGGAAGAGGTGTACATAGAGTAGCCTGGAGGATTTCAGATCTTTAGCAACGAGTCACATGTGTGCAAACTCAAAAGAGCGTTGTATGGGCTGAAGCAAGCACCCCGTGCTTGGTACACATGAATCGACAGCTATTTCACTGGACTTGGCTTCACCAAGAGTGAGGCGGATGCCAACCTGTATCAAATTGTTGTGGAGGGTAAGATTTTAATCAGTGTTCTTTATGTTGATGATTTAATGCTAACGAGTGATGAGCAGTTGATACACTCATGCAAGGCAGATCTTGAAAAGGAGTTTGAGATGAAGGATTTGGGCCTCCTTCATTATTTCCTTGGATTGGAAATATGGCAGCAAGAAGGTGAACTATTTGTGTCTCAAGGCAAGTATGCTCAGGAGATACTTGGTAAGTTTCCAATGCAGGACTGCAAGCCCACGGATACTCCTCTTCCAGGAAATTGGAGGAAAGAGGATGCTACATCGGCAGAGGTAGTGGATGCCACTGTTTATCAACAGTTGGTGGGTTCGCTCATCTATTTAGTTAATACAATATGGGACATATGTTATGCGGTGAACCAGCTTAGTCAAGCAATGGTTAAGCCTACCAAGCTCTTTTGGAAGGCAAACAAGCATCTCCTGAGATATCTCAAGGACACGTCTAAGTATGGTTTATGGTATAGACAGACGGATGAGGTGAAGTTGCATGGCTTCATGGATGCAAATTAGGCAGGTAGCCCAACGGATAGAAAGAGCACATCAGGAGAGGTTTTCAGTATCGGATCTATAGTAGTTTCTTGGTACAGCAGGAAACAAAGATCTGTGGTACTCAGTCCAGCAGAAGTAGAATACATGGCAGCAAGTCAAGCTGCATGTGAGGCTATCTGGATGAGGAAGATCCTGGTCAGTTTATTCGGTTCTCATTTAGATCCTATAGTGATACATTGTGATAATCATAGTTGCATTAAAATATTGATTAATCATGTGTTTCATGATAGATCTAAACATATTGATATATGGCATCATCATATCAGATATTGTGTGCAACGGAAGATCATGTTGCTTCAATACATTCCTACGGAAGATCAGGATGCAGATATTCTGACAAAGGTGCTTGACAGGAGCAAATTCGAATACCATAGAGGCAGGATCGGGTTGAAGGATAATCCCTATCTTGTTGAGAGAGATTCAACAAGATGATGAGCTTAGTGAAAATTAAGCACCTTCACTAATTGGGGCTCATAGGCTATTTTTAGGTGTATGTATATTTTTAGACATGGTGAGTTGATTCTATAAATTGCAGGATGCTATTTGTGGATGGTTGATCAAGTTGGAAAAATAGATGAGATTCTATTTTTAAACATATGGACAAAGTCTATTTTTAGACTGCATATCTAAAAATAAAGTGCATGTCGATTATTATTAGCCCTTAATAATAATGTGGCAATAAATATCAACTTATTCTCTTGAAACACTTTATTTCAGTGAATAGATTTGGAAAATCAGTGGGCTGAAGGAATTACACAATTCCTAGGGTGGTTGGTGACTCATGCATGGAGGAATCAATTAGAACTGAAGTGGCAGAGTTGTGACAGAGTTGGAAGAGTAGTTACAGGAGTTGTTATTTATTTTAACTCAATTATTGGTGTTAAACTTAGTTGATCTAGTTGTATCTAGTATAACTGAAAGATACACTAGTGAGAGTTTAGTTAATTGATTAACAACTAGAGACTCACTTACAACTGAACAAATACAGCAGTTAACTACTTGCATGTCAGTTCCAGTGGAGACCCAGTGGAGAGATAGGTGAAAGGGTGAGATGGACTATCTGTTGTGACTATAGTGATGCATTCAATGCATCTGACACACATTGGAGATTCCAATGAGGATTGTGCAATCAAGGAAAGGCCAATTCAAAGTCATTCAGGAGTCTTCTTCAGCAGGGATTGTGCAGTGGAGGCAGGCTGTCAGGAGGCAAGAAATTGGTGCATAGATATGCAAATTTCTGCATGACAGTGTGTAATGATTGTTGATTGTACTCAGAGCTTGATGTACTAAGATTTGTATGAGATTATTACATGATTCCATTGCTATACATAATATATGATAGTTGGGGTTTTTAGCTTTAATTTTTCCCGTTAAACAACTGTGTTTATGTGCGATTGATTTTATTCACATGTGTTTGCAATTGGCAATTTAATTTCCGCAAAATTAACAGTGGAAGGATTCTGTATTTAACATAAGATTAATTTGTTAGATCAAGAGGATCTGGTAATACATCAGTATTAATAAATTTCTACACATTCCGGATCATCTATTACGGCGGGGTTAAGCTACAATTAGTACTAGCAAGATTTGAAAAAACAAATACTCAACCAACAACCCTATTTCCCTTATGGTTCCCAACAGTTTCAGACTCCACTCCTGAATCCACAAGGGTTTCAAGGTCAGTCTAAGATTCAATTTCATGTATATTCAAGGGCTTATGCACATCATCAGGGTCCTACTTTCATTCAACAATGACCCTATGTGCAACAAGGACAACCTTATGTTCAATTCGATCAACGTTTTGCTCACCAAAGTTAGTTTTCTTATGCTCAACAAGGAAAACCTTTTGTTCAATAAGGAAAAACTTACACTTAGCAAGGAAAACCTTTTGTTCAACAAGGACAACCCTTATCTCAAAAAGGTCAAATATTTGTTCAGCGAGGTCAACTTGGACCTCTGGGCCAACCTTTCCAACCTCAACAGCCTCATGGTACCATGATGCAAAATCCTCAAGGTCAGCTTTTGAGTTCACAAGGTCAGCCTCAAGGTACCATGATGTCTAATCCTCAATAGCCTCAAGATCAACCTTCAAGTTCACAAGATCACCTTTTCGGTTCACAAGGTCAAATTTTGGGTTCACAAGGTCAACCTCAATGTACTATGTTGCAAAAAATTGAATCACAACAAAATCCATATGCTACGAGTTATACTTAGTCTGCACCTCAGTGGCCTGCTACAGGTCAATATCCATTTTTTGTTCCACAACTAGGATATGGTCAAAATCCCCAAGGTTTCAATCCTTACAGGGAAAATACTTCCGGAAAAAACCCGTGGGGGAAGAATTTCTCCCAACCTAGTTGGAATCCATAAATGGGCCTTTACATGGACTCCTATATATAGAAAAGAGGTTTTTTCATTTGTATCATCCAAGAATTGTTCATTTATGTAATGTAAAGGAGGTTTCCCCCTCGAAGTGGTTAATTTCTAAGGCGTTTATCTCTCTTTTATTCGATTTTTGGAGTTGGTTTCATAACATTTTGTATAAGATCTTTGAATTCTAGGGTTTTTCTACTTCAAACAGGTCATCGTCGAATTTTTTCTATAACTTTTTTTCTATGAAGGTTCAAAAGCTATAAAAAAAACCCATTTGCAAAGAAATCTTGATGAACGACGTATAAAAAATTCATATATTTTTTCACAATAAATTAGGAGATATGATCTGTGGAAGTTAGGGTTTTTGCAGGCTCCCGAATTTCGTCTACTTGGTCACAGTTGGACCCATGCTATGCTTTATGTGTCATCCACTCTGTTTTGTGTCCTTCATTTCCCACATCAAGGGAAGATTTTCATCGTTGACCAACTGTCATTTTTTTCTTCTACTTCCTCGAAAGGCAACGTTCCATATGTGGAGCATACCACTGCGCCATATGAGAGTGTGGGGCAGAACGTTTTAAATAATATGCCTTAATGGGTCTTTTTCCTCTCCCACTGCCGAACCGTGCTCAGATCAACATGATATCTACCTTGTCTGATACTTGGATCATTCCTTCTCCTGGTAAAATTGATTACTTCAGCGATGATATCTCGTTAAGCCTTGTCGAACTCTATTATTCTGAAATTATCTCAACTTTGGATCCCTATCCTAGCCATACTACTCCTGGTATGCATTTAGACACGTATTCTCAATCTCCTAATTGGCTTGGTCCCTGGGATTCTTCTGATCCCTTGAACGAGACGTTTCCTACCGACGAAAGTATCGTAGAGACCATGTCTCTCGATGAAACACCTTGGGATGATACCCATTATCGTTCCTCATTTCTTCCAAGTTTTTGAGCCATTTCTTAGTGTCTTGAAAACTTTCCTTCCCATGCTCTGACCTGTCCACTTCAGACGCCCATCTTAACACATGAGGTACTTTCTGAAAGAAAAATGGGAAACATTACTGTGACGATGCTTATCGAAATTTCTGTTAAACAAGGAAACGTCGAGAACATCCATATTGGTGTAACTTTCTCTTCGAATGAGATCAAGATTTACACTAGTATTTTTGAAGAGTTCCATGATGTCTTTGCATGGTCATATGAAGAAATTCTTGGCAATGATCCCAGTATAGTGGTGCACGAGATACCCAGTTATCCTAATGTGAAGCCTATTTGTCAACGACTTTTCCCCGTGCATCCTAGAAAGGTAGCAGCTATAAAGGGAGAAGTTGAAAATATTCTCAAAGTTAGGTTCATATATTTGATCCCTTTAGTAGATTGGGTTTCTAATATAGTCCTTGTCGATAAGAAGCATGGTACAATATGCGTATGTGTTGATTACCACGACATCAATCGTGTCTGCCCTAAAGATAACTATCCCACTCCTTTCATTGACTAAATCATTGATGAATACACTGGGAGTGAGATCTTTTATTTCATGGATGGTTTCTCTAGGTACAACCAAATTAATATCCTTCCTGCTGATAAAAATAAGACTGCTTTTATATGTCCCTGGGGTAATTTCTACTATAATAAGCTCCCTTTTGGCTTAAAAAACAAGCACTAATTTTCAACGAGCGATGTCATATGCCTTTCATGATATCAAACACATCGCTCAAACTTATATGGATGATTTACCTGCCCATTTAGCTAAGCGTCATGACCATCCTACTCACCTTTGAGAATTTTTTTTTTGACGTAGATATTATAATATCCGACTTAATCCACATAAATGTGTCTTTTGTGTTGAATACGACAAACTTCTAGGGTTTGTCGTCTCCAAGGAAGGCATCCATCTGGATCCTCTGAAATTCGAGGCTATTTTCAACTAACCCCCTCCTTCCTCCTTGCATCAGCTACAGATCTTGCAAGGGAAAGCCAATTTCCTTCATCGTTTTGTACCTAATGACACTTATCTGGCTAAAGGTTTTACACGGTTGCTTAAGAAAGGGATCCCATTTCTATGGGATGAGGTCGCTCAAAAGTCCTTTAATGCCTTAAAGACGGTTCTTATCAACGCTCCTTTACTGCATCCCCTGAATTACCATCGTGATTATTTCCTCTACTTAGCAGTTGTTTCCAGTACTATTGGTATGGTACTCGTCCAAGATGATGATGATGATGGCATTGAACATGTTGTTTACTAACGCAGCCACAATATCATGGATACTGAGACTCAAAATGCCCATGTCGAGAAATTAGCTTTAGATGCAGTCCATGATGTTCAACTTTTTCGGCATTACATTTTACTTCGCATGACTACAGTGATCTTGGATTGCAACCCTGTGACCTACATTTTGACTCGTTAGTTACTGAGGGGAAAGTATTATAAATGGATTTCCATCCTACAAGAACTATATTTGGAATTTATTGCTTCCAAATCTAAAAAATCATTGGTCTTTGCCAAGTTAATATGCTCCCTTCCCTTTGCATATGTCTCTTCCAATTTTGACTAGCAGATTCCGCATGATACTCTCTTTCCTATCAGCACTATCAACCCTTGGTACGTGTTAGGGTCCTATAATAATAGGATTCATAATTTTTAATTGACTATGATTAGTCTTGTAATATTGTACATACTTCGCTTTCTGCAAATTGTTCTCCCATATTAAAAAAAGTAAAGAGGGTATGTACTAAAAGAAAAATCAAAGGACTGAAAGAAAAAGATCAAAAAAGAATATAAAATATGAACCCCACCAAAAAGAGATAAAAATAGATCCTGAAAGTGATGAAAATTCAAATGCCACTAATTTTTACTTTAGTTTGCAAAATAATATTGTGTGCAGCTTGTCAAAAATGCCATAATCCATGATGGTCAAACAGCTTAATCTTGACTCATTCATGTTTTAAATTTCATGTTGATAGTTAAAGAATAAAGATCTAGCCAAACTGTTTAATCTTGGCAGATCAATAGTTAGGTGGAGAATAATAATGAGCTCAATCGTTTAATCTGAGCCATTGGAAGTCATAAGGTTAGAATTAGATAGTTTTCTTATCAAAGTAAAATTAAAGGGTCTGCAAGCTCAAATGCACCCAAATAAAGGAAGAAAAAATGTTAGGGTAAATGATGGGTAGGAAGAAGCAGTTTTCACAAGGCATGGATAGCATAAATTGGTCATTTCATATTACTAACTTCCTTCTAATTCATTTCCCTTGTAAAAAATACCCCCTTCCCCTTCATATTAACCTTTCCCCCTTACTTCACTCATTTTCCCTTAATACAACCCTTTTTTCCCTAGCTAAAAAATTATATTTCATTTGGAAAATTAAATTCCTTTACTAGCTTCCCTTTTCCATTTAAAACACACTTAGCGTAAGTTTTAAATAATGGATCGAGCCTCATTGAAAACCTTCCTTGATATTATTTTAACTCATATTCTTACTATGTTTTAAACATTTCGCTTTACAGATTCTATTAACCTCCCTTTATATTTAACACCACTTTGATATATATAGTTAAACTCATTCGCGCATATATTACATTAACCCCCATATTTATTAATTCCTGCATACATTTACTTCCCCAACCCCTTATTTTATTATAACTATAGTTTTATTAAAATCCCTGATCAGGTGATCATGTCCTAAGTTAACAAAAAATGCTCAAATTTGGAATTTCTCAGAATTGGTTGAAACTAGAATGAATGGATAGGCCTCATCGATACGATCCTGGCGCCGTGAACGACACTCAAATCCGATACCGTATGTGAAAGTTATTCAACTTTGAAATTTTCAAATTCCTTCAAAAATCAGTTTGACCAGGGTTGACTTTTGAATTTGACAAATATTTAAAAAAAAAAGAATATTTCGAGAATATTCCTCGAAATATTCCTTGGAATATTCCATGGAATATTCCTAAGAACCAATCATTAGTCGACAAGTGTCAAGCTCTGGTTAGTGCAAAGGTTGACTTTGAATTTGAGGACCAATCAGATGCTGCCACGTGGCAAGCCCAGAAGCCACCACGTGGCACTGATTGGTGAAATGGAGGGTGTTCTAAAAATTTGGTATATATCTCGGCAAGAATCAAAACCGGGCCTCCCACCCGCCAACATAATGGCTTGACCAATCGGGCTCCACAGCAAGTCTTAATAGACATTGGGGTCATGTTATAGTTAACATTTATTAAATGTTTGGGCGGTGGCAAAGGGGGCCAGCCCCCATATGATGTTTTCACGCGACCCTATGCTGGAGTCCAAGGGCTAACCACCTGCCCGACAGTCACGGCGGCAGTTAGCACCCCACCATGTGGCCGCTACACAAACTTTAATGCCACGATATAAAACGCGGACAGTTAACAGTTAATGCTCTGACAGGTGCGGTTAGCATGTGACCGTTGGTGCCATGACATTTAATGCAAAATAAACCGCACGCTAAAACTGGAGCGGAGCCCCCATTTTCGGTGGAAAATGCTAATTTGGTGGAGTTAACTCCAGTTACTCCTTTTTGGACGTTTTGGTGTTTTTTTTTTTCCCAGGTATTCTCAGCATTCTGGAGCCATTGGAATAGGTTGCAGAGCCAACAGATGTGTATTTATAACATTTTCACTTCAGAGAAGCTTGGGGAGCCATCAGGGATCTGAGGGAAATGGAGCTGCATTGGACTACACTTCACTATTTTAGGTGAAATAAGAGTCATTCTTAGCTTCTTTCTGGGTTCTGAATTCATTTTCACAGCTGGTTTGGTCTGTTTAGGGATTTTTCTCACTGTATTACCAATTTGAGCATCATAATATATCAAGGACATGCCCATTGGGAGCCTTGGACCCGGCAAATGTAGCCAAGGAGGGGTGAACTGCCTCATCATGTTGTTGTGTGTTTATGGTGAAGTTATTCTGCTGTGTTATTGAGATTAAAGTTGTTAAATAGTAAATTAAAACAACACTCCCTCACACCAAAATTCAGAAACAATTATCAAAAACACTTTGTTTCACTTGCAAGACTATTCAAACACTTTGCACACTTAATTTAATGGAAATGAATACTTTGAACAGCAAAACAAATTCTTTCATTTTTAGATCAGTTGGTGTCTGAGCCCAGGTTTAGAGCCTTAGAAACTAGAGTTTTTACTCAGCATTTTTTTGTGCAAAGATAAAGTTATTTGTTTGCAAGTTTTCATGCTTACTAGGCTTAAACTCAAGAGAGGTGAAGGCAACTTGGCTAGTGCACAAACTAATCCACAACCAAGAAGGGTTAGAGAACCACCTCCAAGACCCTAGAAGTAGCTTCAAGCATGTCTTTAAGAGATGGAGAAGCTCCTGAAGAGACGGATCCCAAGGAAGAAGAACGGGTATTCCGGAAAGCTTTCTTGGATATGACTGAGATGGTAAGGACCCTATACCAAGAAAGAAATGATAGGACTGCCAGAGAAGGGTCTAAAAACCAGAAAGAAGGAGAGGGTTCCTCAGGAGGAAAGAAGAGTGATAACAAGTCAAATAAAGGACACAGAGGAAATGGTGATCCACCATCCCCATCTTCATCCTCTTCCTCTACATAGTCTTCCTCGACTTCGGTAAATCAGTCTCATAAGTCTAAAACCACTGATAAAAGTCCTTTTTAAAATCTTGATGTCAAATTTGAATTGCCTATGTTTAACGGTGAAGTCAATGTAGATAAACTTGACAATTGGATCAGATAATTGGAATTTTATTTAAGGATTCAGAACTTACATGATGACGACACCAAGATTCAGTTAGCCTCATTAAGGATGGAAGGAGCAGCATTGGTATGGTGGGAAGCCAAGGCCAAGGATGAAATTTGAAAACATGGTAAGCTTACTTTATCAAGTGCTAAATTTATTTCCGTAATTAAGAAGAAATTTTATTCTCTTGCTCATTTACAAAAGGCTATAATGAATTGGCAAAGTTTTAGACAACTTAAAGGAAAAAGTGTTCAAGAATACACTCAAGCGTTTAAGAGAAGAGCACTGTTGTTAGGAGTAGACTTACAAAGTCAAGATACTTTGCTGAAATATATAGGTGGTTTAAATAATGATCTTATACATACTATCCTTATGTTCAATCCTACTAGTCTAGACGAAGTTTGTGTACAAGCTACGCATTTAGAGGCTAGAGGGAAAAACACTTTTGATGTGAATGAGGGTAGTGATTTTAAAGGCAAAGGAAGAAAAAGGATTGCAAACTCTAGAAAGGAAAAAGGGAAATTCTTTTGCAAGAACTGTTAAAAAACAAGCCACAATGAAGACCACTGTTGGAAGCTTCATCTGGAGCTAAAACCAGAGAAATATAAAAACAAAGACAAAACCAAAGAAAAGGGAAAAATTGTTGCAACTATTGAACAGGACTTAGGGTCTGAATCAGGTGATGAGACTAAAAGTATCGCCATGGTATTAAAGAACATAAAGGGGATGTTAGGGTCCCGTGATTTGGATGATTGGCAAGCCAAATGACAGTGTAACATCAAACCAATATTTGGAGCCCAAGGACCTAGCCTTCCTGGACTCAGAGAGGGCTCTCTCTATTTGTGTAAGGGATATCTGTTTGTGTGCTTATTGTGTTCTGATTTTAGGCTAGTTATGAAGTAGGTTTTTTGGTTTTTGTTTTTAGGTTGTGAGGGATGAAACTGATCAAAGATATAAGATAGGTAAAAAGGATGTTAGATCAACTGGGCTATGGGGTTGAAAAGGTCTAGAAAGCTATCAAACGGTGATACAAGGCTGTTGAAGGGTCGATTTGATTCGAGGTAGAAAGGATCTTTGGGTAAAATGGAACAAAATGGACATCAAATTTGGGAACAACAAAGGATTTCAAGCATAACTATTTTAATAGCTGACATAAACATGGTAGGGCAAACCATTAATCATGAGAAATGTAACTATAAGCTAATCAATACATAGAAATAAACATTCAAGCCATGCATAGAGATATATCACCCTCTAACTTTGGGAAATGGCTATCAGACTTTGGGGAAAACAACTAAGAAAGACAAAAAACTTAACTTACTATGTCGGAACGCCTAAACACAGTACTTCAAGTTATTGGGCACTTTGAAAACGAGATTTGCATAGTCTTAGACAAAGGGCTAGATCAGAACTAGGCCTCCTTGGTTCAACAAAATGATAATCTAATCAGTCAAAGAGAAATTTCATGGATGGAGCTATCACTAGCCATAGGTAAGCAGGGCATACCGTAAATCATACTTAGCATGTATAAAACCATGAATGAAATAAGCAACAATATCCTTAAGTTATTAAAGAGCAATCAAGAATTCCTTAATGTGACTAAGGAAGAGGAAAACATGAAAGCTATGAAGAAACAAGAAATTTGAGGTGCCTCCAAGGGCATGTCTCAAATCTGTTCTCTACTGATCTATAGCAAGCAAGAAACATGTATTCATGAATGAAAACTAGAAGACAAAACAAATAAGGAGACACTATACCATTCTACAAAGTCATGGAATCCAACAACAATCCTCTTTCATCATCCAAGAACATCCAAGAGGCAATCCAAAAGCATGAGACAAGTATTTCTTCCAAAGCTTATATGACCATATATTGCTTCTATCACCAATTTCAGCCTTGTTTACAATGAAAGCCTTTGGAATATATAGGCTCAAGTGAGGAAAACCTCATGGTTCAACTTGCACTCTCATTGGCCTATTCAAAATATCTAGATTTGTCCTTGAGGCTTTGCCAAGCCCAAGGCACAAAATATCTCATAAAATATCTAAAAAATGCTAAAAAATGGAAAAAAAATTGACTTTTCACAACTTCTCATCTGCAAAAATAGCTAAACGCACATGAGGAAAAAGTAGTTTTTAAAAGTTCAATTTTTACAAAAATACTCAGAAAAAACATCAGCAAAAGGTCCCCTGACTTGCCGGCAACTTTTGGCAGCCTTCCTGATGTCGAAATAAGGCTCATGATAGCTTGTTGGAAATCTTTAAGTGTCTAATTTCTGGAGCAACTGGAATTTTCCCAATCTGATGCCTGGAAGTCCTCCAAAAATAGGACTGTGTGTAAAAAGCCAAAAAAATAAGGCTTGCTGATAGACCGGGCAGAGTGTGGAAAAAGCGGGCATTCTTCGCCATTTTGGGGGAGAAAATGATCTTCAAATGTCCTGAAAATTGTTGAGTGTGTGCTCCTGAAATTATGGCATCCAATGATACCATTCTCCTCCTTTGATGATCCCCCAAACTGAAATGGCAAATCCCATGAGTTTTGGCCAAAAACCCAAAAATGACAAAAAACCAAAATATGTCGAAAATCGCCCAAAATTGGTGAGCAGGACCCTCAAGGGTTTTTAGAAAAATTTCTAGAAGCAGAGGCCAAAAACTGAAGTTCTGATATGTCTTTTCTCACTTTCCGTGTCGGGCACTTCCCTTTAGCCTCCTTGAGCTTTTCTTGGTTTTCTTCCTTGTTGTTTGACATTTTAGCTTTGGTGAAGAAGTCATGGCCCCTTGCCTAGGAGAGGCAGTTAGCACATGCTTTGGAGAATTCCCTCCATGCTCTATGTTTTTTGTTTGCTCGCCCTCATCATGGCTTGCTTGAGGGTTGTCTTGTCTATCCTTGTCACTGCTTTACTGCCCATCACTTTGCTCTTCATCATCACTGCTATGTTTAGACTCTTCAGTATTGTGTTTGAGCTGAGAGGTCTTTATGAAGACATGTTTGTGGTTTCTTGAAAAGAAGTCTCCTTTTTTTTAGCACAAAAACCCTCCCCTCAAACACTGCTTTTATGAAGGCACTGTTATTTAAAAGACTGAACAAAACCCCTTTTAAACTGTTAAAAACACTTTTCCCAATCAATATCTTCCTTTGTGAGATCACTGCTTCTTTTGGCTTTGATGGACATGGTGCTCTTTGAGATCATTGTTTTCAAAGACTCCTTCAGATCTGTTAAATACCCTCTACACACATTTTTTTCTGTTTTCTTAGAGATTGTGTGAATCTTCAATTCTTCAAAGAAAGAAAACTCTTTTTTAAAATAACACACTGACATTCTTTTTTAATAAATATGATAAGTCTTTGAAAAAACAAGTGCGCTTTCCCTTTAACTGTCTCCTAGCCCTTTATAAACATTCAACAAGCCATTACCCTTCTATCACTACTTCTCTTTTTGATATCACTGTTTTGATCAAGGCAAGTTGGTTTCAAATGCTGTGCAAAATATCTTGTTTTGTATTAGGCCCCTGCTCCTTCAAAACACTGTTTTTCTTCTTTTGTATGCCAACCAACAAGCAAATTCAACAACAATCACACTGTCAACTAAAAAGCATACACAGTCAAAGGGTCACTGTGTTTGGGTAAGGTTACCCAGCTCTTTGTGTTTTTGGTGTGAGAACATGCAACTTTGTGGCAGATAAACAGCCAAAACTCCTCACAATCAACACACCCTCCTCCCTTTACTGTTTTCTTGCACAGATTTTGATAAACACTTTTTAATGGTAATGACAGTTCCACATAATAAAGCTTGTTTTATGGAGTAAAAGGAGAAAACACTATTTTTTGCCCTTTTTTACCACATAGAGGAGACCTTTGAAATGACCAAAACACTTGTACCATGATTACTGTTGTTTGAAAATAGGCTCACTGTTTCATTTGTTCAAATACTGGGTTTCTGCCTTTAGATAGCGCTTCTACCTTTCATCATTGTTTTTTAGGGTAGTTTGTTAGGTTTTTTGAAACCAATGAATCACTCCTACCAATCTCCCACTATGACAACCTTTGTCAATAACTTTTTAACAAATCACTTTGACACCCCTACCAAGACCTTCACCCTTTCATCAACATTTAGTCCTTTGAAAAACACAGCTTTCAACATCTTTTTAGAAATTCAAAAATACCAAGGATGCACCTAGAATACCTCGAAACTTCGATGGAAATCTTTGCTTGACTGGTTGAGCAGCTCTGGAAAGATTTTTTGAAGGTTTTTTGGTGAGTTTTTGACTGATGCTACAGGCGCGCCGCGCATCAATAGTAACCCTTTATATTTTCTCTCCCAAACGCGCCACCCACCTTTGAAGCCCGTTTTGGAGGCCTTCCCGATGTCGGAATCAGGCACGAGATGGCTTGTTGGAAATCTATGGAAGTCTACTTTCCATAACAACTTGAATTTTTTCTTTTGGTGTCCATTTGGTCCTTCAAAAATGGATTTTCCCAACACTGGTGAATCCTGGTGCAGAAATGCATAGAGCTATTTGTAGGCCACTTTTGAATGCCTTCCCGATGTCGGAATTGGTCTCGAGATGGCTCGTTGGAAAGCTATGGAAGTCTAATTACCAAATATTCTTGAGTTGTTTCATTTGGTGTCCATTTTGGTGTTCAAAAACTGACTGTCCCATCACTGGTCAAAATGGTAAATCCTGGTGCAGAAATTCTCCCGTGACATCTGTATTTTTCACATTTCTCACAAACCATGATACCTGTGTAGAAACTGAAGGACTTTTTCTTATTGAACCTATGAGGGACAAAAACCTCTCTCACTTTTGTAAATTTCATCTCTGTTTGGTCAGTAACACATTTTGAAACAAAATGCTCGGGCGCTCCTTAACCCTAATTTTACTGTGGCAGAGGTATCATGATTCAACAGCAATGCAAATTTTACTATCCCTTTGTATTTGCTGAGATGAGATATTTGAGCCTTACAGCTATTCATGTCCACGTCCAGAAACCTTATATCTATAACTACAAAGAAGTTGTGATATTTTGATAATTGATTCAAAAAGAATGAAGGAGGACCCTTGTTTCATTTACAGGGATTGAGGCTTTTTTAAGATTTGCAGACCCAAACTCATTCAATGAAGGCCCGTAATTCAGAATACTCTCCAAATGAACACTGTCTTTTATTTGTAAACTAGGATGATCCCATAGAAATTATTTCTAGGGTTTTGTTCCAGTTAGATGCTTGATATGATTAGATACCATCTGTATATAGCCATTGGGATATTTCAATCGACCAATGTCATATTTCAAAGCCAGAAGTACCACTGAAATTTTTTTCCAAATCCCTGTTTAAACAGAAACCTCCTCTCGAATAGAAAGTATAGGTGTTCTTTTGCAATCTGGGGCAGTGTTTTAACCATTGTTTCATTTTTCTTTAAACAGCCCTTCTCCATAATATTTTTTTGGAGGCCTTTTTAACCTAAAACACCTTTGTGAGACCTTTACCAAAGCTATACTATTTTGAACAACTTTCAAACAATTATGGCCATCAGTCTTTGTCAATGATCACTCATGTGTTTTCACTGTTCCATGAGGTGAAAAAATATTTTGAAATCTGTCTTTAACCCTTTCAAGTCACTGGATGTTCTTTGCAGACTTTGTAAGATAACATTTTGATGTGGTAATTTCCCGACATTCTTGATAACCTGCTTATGCTAGAGCTTCCTTCTATCCGGCATTTACTAATCTCTGTGTGACATCCTTACAACTTGCCATGGTGTATAGTTCAAATTTTTCATGGCAGTCTAACACTGTTATATCATAAATGAACACTGTAGGATATTTCTACATTTCTGTTGGTCCCTTTCATTACAGTTTTTACACTGTTTTCCATAATGATCTTTGCGAGCCCTTGTCACCTTCAACCTGAGACCAAAATCTGTTTACACTTTGGCCATGTTGAGGAGACCGACATATGAGATCTGGAAGGCTGCTAGAATGACTCACAGACACCAAGGCTTTTATTAGCCATTTTTCTCCTAATGGAGCTTCAATAGTTAGAGCAATAGCCCATGCTGTTCCAGAAGTCAATAACCCTGCTGATTTCAATTAATTTTCAACTCTGTTTTTTTTTAAGGAACAGAGACTTGGCCCTCTGCTTATAGATGAAGGAGGCCTATTTTGACAAATGCATGGTTTCCTTTCTTTGCAAATTGCATTCTCTTTTTATTTCCAACAGTGAACTGCTACAATTTGAAGTCTTTTCCTGAAGTTTATGTTGCCCAACACTGATTTCAGCCATTCATACTAGCACCCCTGCAAAGATGCATTCTTAAAATAGCTTTGATCATTGGAGTTCCTTCTTGTAGTGTCATGATGATAATGCCTGAAATTTCATTTGATCTTCTTTCTTTGGAAATAAGACCTAAAAACTCTGCTTTTTCTTGAATCGAACATTTTTTATCTTTGTTGAAACAAAATACAATGACCACTTTGATGGTGTATGACCTACAGATAGACAAAGGGTTGTTTTTCCATATAATAATAAATGATGGCTGACTAATATTGAAGACAGGGGTTTTGACTAGAGATAGCTTTTCTCAAGGTATTTGCCCTAAACACCACCACCTAGACCTAGATACTTTGTCATAATTTCTGAGGGATTTCTAAGATATTGTTAGGTCATTATATGGAAAAATAGATGATGAGAGAGGAGTAAAAAACTTGATTTATGTTGAACAGTGAGCTGTGTGAAAGCAAGGGAAAAATGATATCAGAGGTACAAGGCTTGTGGCAATCATGCACAAGGAAGGTTTGTTGATTTAGGACAGGACTGAAACCTGAAGACCACTTCCATCTTAATATGCAAGAGAGGGGGAAAAGATAAAAATTTGTTTGAGGGTTTTTTTTGTTTGAACAGTCAATTTGTTTGAGGGTTTTTTTTAGAGGACAAATTGATTGTTCAAGATTTATTTCTAGAAAACCCAGATAAGGAATCTAGTCATCAAACAGGCGAAAATACTGATGACTAACAGAGGAAAGAGGTTGTACAAGAAACAAATCCCAGTGCTAGCACATTAAACTGTCACAAAGAAACTCAAAATGAAAAGAGGAGGATAGAGCTATTTCATGTGAGGATAATCTCAAACCACACAAATATAGACACACTTTTTGATAGTGGGTCTCAAGCTAATCTCATCTCAGAAGACTTGGTCAAACAGCTAAAACTTGAGACAATTCCACATCCAAAGCCTTATCCACTTGGGTGGATATGCAAGGATGCAAAATTACAAGTCTCAAGAAAGTGCATCTTGCGCTTCGCCATAGCAGCGAATTATGTTGATTGGGTTGAACTAGATGTAGTACCGCTTGACATTACAGGTGTTGTGTTGGGTTTTATATGACAGAAAGGAAATCTTCCATTGCCATGAGAACAAGTATCACTTATTCAAAGATGGAAAAGAGTACATTGTGAGAGCACATAAGAAGAAGCTAGAATCTTCTTTAGTCCATGCAGGGAAATTGAAAAGGCTAGTTAATGCAAGTCAAAATATGACTTTGTTGATGGTTAAACAACAATATTTTGTACATTTTCCTTTTCATGATATTTCTGATATAAATGATGATATGTTTCAGTCTGATAACAGTTCATCTTTGAAAGAAGATGACAAAATGTTGCACAAGGTACCTTTGGTGTCGATCGGTGCAGAGAACGAAGTGTCGGTGCAAAGTGGTGCAAGATTACATGAGATGGAAAGGCATGCAAGCAAAGAGGGCACACAGTTCAGCAAGGGTCATTGCTGGTTTCAGAATGGCAGATTGGTATGGCAAGAAAACTTGGTCAAGATTCGGCACAAGTACATGGCTCATTCGGCAAAAATTTTCCATGTGGACAGTTGGAAAGGTGAATCTTATTTTTAGTCTTCTTTGAATTTTGACCATTGTAGAAACAGTATTCTTTTTGCAAATTATAGTTGTTGTTCTGCAAATTTCAAGAATTTTCATGATGACTTAGTCAATGTTAGCAATGGTCGGTCAGTGGATTCAAGGAACAATTTATCTTTTTATAAGAAGCTCAATTTGATGAAGTCAGGAAGATTTCAGTGATTCAAAGTTGGAAGAGTGGAGAAGCAGACTCCTCATCTTCATTTTTTGTAATCAGAGAGCTTTTGTGGGTCCAAAAGCTTCCCATTTGGGAGGTGTGATCAGGTGATCATGTCATCAGTTTAAAAAAATGCTCAAATTTGGAATTGCTCAGAATTGGTTGAAACTAGAATGACCAGATAGGTCTCATCAATACGATCCTGACACCACAAATGACACTCAAATCCGATACTGTATGTGAAAGTTATTCAAGTTTGAAATTTTCAAATTCCTTCAAAAAATCAATTTGACTAGGGTTAACTTTTAAATTTGGAAAATATTTAAAAAATAATATTTCGAGAATATTCCTCGAAATATTCTGGGAATATTCCTTAAGAGCCAATCATTAGTCGACAAGTGTCAAGCTCTGGTTAGTGGAAAGGTTGACTTTGAATTTGAGGACCAATCAAATGCTGCCATGTGGCAGGCCTGGAGGTCACCACGTGGCCCCGGATCGGTGCAATGGAGGGTGTTATAAAAATTTGGTATATATCTCGGCAGGAATTGAAACCGGGCCTCCCTCTCGCCAACACAATGGCCTGACTAATCGAGCTCTACAGCAAGTCTTAATAGACATTGGGGTCACGTTATATTTAACGCTAATTAAATGTTTGGGCGGCGGCAAAGGGGGCCAGCCCCTAAGAGCCAACCCCCGTATGATGTTTGCACATGACCCTACACTGGAGTCCATGGGCTAACTGCCTGCACGATGGTCACGGTGGCGGTTAGCACCCCACCATGTGGCTGCTACACAAACTTTAATGCCACAGTATAAAATGCGGACAGTTAACAGTTAATGCTCCGATGGGTGCGGTTAGCATGTGACCGCCGGAGCCATGACATTTAATGCCAAATAAACCGCGCACTAAAACTGGAGCAGAGCCCCCATTTTTGGCGGAAAATGCTAATTTGGTGGAGTTAACTCCAGTTACTCCAATGTTGGTGGTGTTTTTATAGGCCAAATTGGGAAAATACTATTTTTGGTCATAACTTCTACATTACTGAACGTTTTTGGATGATTTTTTTTTTTTTTTTTCAGGTATTCTCAGCATTCTAGAGCCATTGGAATAGGTTTCAGAGCCAACAAAGATTTATTTCTACCATTTTTACTTCAGAGAAGCTTGGGGAGCCATTAAGGCTTTAAGGGAACTGGAGCTGAATTTGACTACACTTCACTTTTTTAGGTGAAATAAGAGTCATTCTTAGCTTCTTTCTGTGTTTTGAATTCATTTTCACAGCTTTTTTGGTCTTTTTAGGCCTTTTTCTCACTGTATTACCAATTTTAGCATCATAATATATCAAGGACAAGCCCATTGGGAGCCTTGGACTCGGTAGATGTAGCCCAGGAGGGGTGAACTGCCTCATCATGTTGTTGTGTGTTTATGGTGAAGCTATTCTACTCTGTTATTCAGATTAAAGTTGTTAAACAACAAATTAAAACAACACTCCCTCACACCAAAATTCATAAACAGTTATCAAAAACACTTTGTTTCACTTGCAAGACTATTCAAACACTTTGCACACTTAATTTAATGGAAATGAATACTTTGAAAAGCAAAACAAATACTTTCATTTTCAGATCAATCCCACTATTATAAAGTCTTGACCCACTTATAGACTATGCTAACCCCACCCATTATATATTTCTAACCATTTTCATATATCATATAACCCATCGCATAATACTTATTCCTGGTTCCACCTCCTATCAAAATCCCCGATCGTCCCTCTTATTCACCCATCCTTCAGATTAAGATTGATCAGATCCGACGACTAAAAAGCCTCTTCGCTTTCCCGAATGACCAATCTTTAACACCACCGAGAGCTTGCGAAATAAGCATTTTCAAAACATTTCTCCTCATCTACGTGGCAGCCCCACATTGTATCGATTCTCTCCAACTAAAACTGTATACCATATTAGCACGATGCGAAAACTGCCAAGTGGTTTTCCACCCGTTTCAACAAATACCACCCTCATTTGAATTTGGCCCTGCGCAATAAAGATTAACCACTATTGGTTAAAAACAAATAAAATCGCCCTTTTCATGTCTTTTCACCATTATTATGTTATAGTTTGCAGAGAAGGAGCCTTACCAACCTATTCCAAAGAAAAATAATATCTGCCAACCTATTTTTAAGCCATTTTACAACCAAAATTCAAACCTTTTGATGCTAAAGCTAGTGCAGAATCAGGCTAAAGTAGTATAAATATCATTGAAGCCTCAAAAAGCCTCTGCTTCCCCCAGAGAACCCTTCTGCATACCAAAGCTACATTTTCCAAGTATTCCTAAAGAGCCAAGACCTGCCCTTAAGCAAGCAAGTAATAAGTTAGTTAATTGAACCAATTTGAAAGCTTTGCGGACCATAAAAAAATCCATTGTTGCTTCCCAAACCTTTTCTGGAGACCTAAATCATATTTTCACAGTATTTCTAAGGGCCTCCACCTATTTCTTAAGCCAGAGAGTAATTAATTGAATAAAATAAAAAATAATGGCTTCCCAAGGTATTGTAACGGTCAATCCCTTGCAACTTCCAGTTATTGATGTTGAACATACCCCGCTTGCAGATAGAGACTTCAAAATCAATGACCCTGTCATTGATTTCAACCTCCTTGAGCTCCATTGTTGGAGCCATGATAAGTTAATAGATCAAGCTGATGAAATTCATCTTTGGGAATCAAATTTACCCAAGTATATCCTCCCACAGACTTTCCAATTCCCTGAGATCATTTGGCTTTGTCAAGTTAACTATCTTCCAAATGAAAGAGCCCTAATAAGCCACAACAAGGAGATCTTATTCACCATTACTGTTGAATCCATAAACCAAATGCTTCAAATACAACCTAAGCCTGATGAAGCCCCTCTGTCAACGAAAATCCTCATAGAATTGTATTTGAAACTTGATTTTCAAAAGAGGTTTCAGATCTTCCAAACATTTATGCTTTCATCAGTTGAAACCCCAAAGAGAAACCCTCCCTATGCAGCCTCAATTTTCTCAGAAAGAACAGGACAGATTATCACAATGTTGTCTTGCATTCTAGGATATTTTACATATGAGTTTTTAGATGCTTCAATACTATGTTTTTTGTCCATTTTATGTCCAGGACAGCCTCCATCCTTCACATTTAACTTTGCTAATTACTTATCAGATTCTATTCATGAGAAACTTGTTAAATTGCTTGAAGGTGTCTTCAAATATTCATCAGTGTTGTTTCACATGTTCTTATACTTCCAATCTGAAAGGTTTGTAATAAGCCTTGAAGAACTAGACACTCATGGTAATCCATAATCATTTGTCTTCAAGAATTCCTTAATCAGGAAAGATTCCATAGAGTTTACCTACAACAATTTCATTGATTCATTTATTCACCCAATTGTAAATATGTTAAGCAGTAGTAGTCAACCAAGAGTGAGTGATGAAATAAAAAAAATCATTTAGTTATCAAAACACAGTAGGATAGGAGATTGGTATCTTTACCAAAACCACATTAAGATTAGGGTATATGGATGTCAACTCACTCTATATAAGCTGCCTAAATACCTCCCAATGAGGTTATTTTCTCTTGAATATATCAGGCAGATCCTAAACTCTGATGAGGTTCATTTTATATTAGCCAAGAAGAAAACACAGTTTATGATAAAAAAAACTAGATTGGTCCCTTCATTTGCAATAACAGGACTGCGGGTCAACAGGCAGAAACGTGTCTTCAATAATTTAAGTTCAGTGAAAGCTTCAAATGGAATTATGATCCTTTATGAGTTATCAGCAAGTTAAGAATCAAATTTAAGTTAACTCCTTTTATCCATGAGTCCAAGCCAGAGATAGAGGAGTACTCCAACCAGTGAGAGTGGTTGGAGAATACTTTAAAAGAGGCAGAGAATCAAGGTGATACTAGTTCCATCTTGCAAACCCCAACCTTGTTATGACTCGGATTGAACCTCAGGCTGAAGAAGGCAATTTCGAGGTAACCTCAAACCACGCTTAGCCAAGTAGCTAGCCCTACTAGGCAAGGAGAGGGCTCTGTCCATAAGGATTACAACCAAGATGACTGTGGAAATAAAATATTAGGCTAGGTATAGTAGCTCAAGGTTTTGATTTTGATTGTATAGGGTTTTGCTGGATCAGGAGAAGTCAAATAGTTAGGGAAAGGAAATTAGGTCAAAATTTGCAGGGTGTTCTATGGGGCAAGGTAGGTACAATGTTTAGCACTTTAGGGTTTTTATTATGGGATTATTTAGATAGGTGAGGAGGTAGAAAGAGCATGGTGAATTCATTTTTTCTTTCTAAACTGAAGAAATTACAAATTATGAATGTTTACCCAAAACATACCATAGAAATTATGGATTTTGTTCATCTAACTTGAAACACTCATTTAATAGAAATGAAATGATGGATGAAGTAACAAAACATTCTAACATATGAGCACAAAAGAAGAAACTGAAACTAAACACAATACCACATGTATCCCATAAAAATAACTGCAAATTTGATTAATGTCCAAGCCAAAACTGATACAAAAGTATGTCTCTTGAGATGCCAAACCTCCAAGTGAGTCCAACCATTGCAATGACTTAGAAACTACGTCATATAGACCTTAAAACCACTCTTCCTAGCCTCAAGGAGTCGAATCCATGAGATAGGAATCATTTTCACCTACTCCCAAACAAGAAACTGAAGACTAGGAAGACCTAACAATTTGCCTCTAAAATAGAGGAAAATTAGTCATTTAACCTCTAGAGGACTCACCTAATGTATCTACCTTAGATGAAAGTCAAAACATGACATTTACATTCACCGCAACCATTTACATTACTAATTTCTTAGTTTTCCCAAGTAAAAAGTCAAACTGGAGTGAAACTTCAAAATTTCCTAAAGCTGGTGAAAATTGCATTTTCCTGGCAAAACGCGCAATGCCCTAACAGGAAAAATAACCTCTTTTGCAAGAAAATTTTGGAGGCCTTCCCGATGTCAAAATCAGCTCCAAGATAGCTCATTGGAAAGAAATTTGAGTCTAGTTTCTAAATATGCCTCAAATTTTCAAAATGGTGCTCATATGCCCTGTCAAAAAGTGAATCTCCCAAGACTGGTAAATGCACAGTGCCTAGGTCAAAAAGGAGGCATAAACATGAAAATTTGGTGGTTTTTTGCACTTTTGAGGGACCATTTCTCCTCCAAATTTTCTGAAACTTGATAGGGTTGATGTCTTCATCATTCTGAATACGACGATTGTAATCATTTCTCATTTGGATGTCCCAAAAAAGAGTGTAGCATCCAAGGCGTTGCACGTTTGGCAGAATTTATGTGTGCCCAAATTGCTCAAAAAACCAAAAATGCACTAAAGTGCTAAATGTGCAAAAAATTTGCCAAAATTGTGAGGTTACTTTCCTATCAAGTGTTTGAGGCATGAAGAGACACCTCAGAAATTATGTCTAACCTCTCCTTCTCCTTTTGCTTGGTCAAAGCTTAAATTTTTTTCATGGGCTCGTTTGAGCTCGGCCCTTGCAATTTTGTTCCTCATGGAGTAATTCTTTGTCATTTTCCTCTTAATATCATTATCCTTGCTAGCCTTCTATAACAACCTCTCTAGATGGAAATTGGCTCTATCAAGCCATGATTCTCTATCCCTGCTAATCTCTAGGGCAAGCAACTCACTTGGAATGAGTTGCTCTGCTAACTCAGCTTCTCTCTGTCTCTCAAGGGATAGAGCTCTTTTTAGCCCTATATTCTTTGGTATCTATCTTGGAGGTTGATCATCCTCATCATCAATCTCACCAAATCTGTCCAATTTCTCCTCCAACAAGGCCTTGGCCTTTTTTTCCTCTCTTTGTGCTTTGATGATCCTGACCTCATTGATAATCTTCTTGGTCTTCAGCCACTGGTTTTCTTTTTCAATAAAATCAATCACGTACTTTTCTCTATCAATATTAGCTTGAAGTTCACTAATATTTTCTTCTTTTCCTTTGGTTGTTGCACTAATTATTATGCCCTCATCCTCCTCATCTAGGTCAATCAGCTGAAACTCCTGCTCTGTTTCATGTTTATCCTCCTGCTCATCAATTATTTGCTCTTTATCCTTTTCCTTGCCTTTGTCCACCTTTTTAGCTGATGAAGAAGGTATGGCCCCTTTCATTCCAAGTGAAACAAACACATGTTTGTAGCCTCTCTAATAGGTCTTTGGAAATGGCTCAACATCAATCACATTAGCCCAAGTTGCCTCAATGTCCTTTCACTGTTTGATGATTTAGTATCATGATGTGATGATGAAGGGTTATGGAAAGGTGAAGAAGTAGGATCAACATGAGGTGAATGCATCAAACTAGGTGATGATGTATGAGCAGCAGGCTGAGATGGAGGAGTGGATATGGGAAGATGAGATGATGAAGGGATACTCTGCTCCTGCTGACTAGGTGGGGTAGTGAATATTTCATTTGCTATGAACGTGTCCCATGAAATGTTCCTTTGCTCAAACTGATGCATGACTATCATCTTGATGAGGGAGTGGTGGAAAAAAATCTGCATTTGATGATTATAATCCCTCTTTTGTACAATGTATGCCATCTTGTCAATGTTACGGGAGAGATAGTAAGGTATGTGAAGCATTCTGACTCTAGTGAATTGCATGAGGAGTCAGATGTGATATGAATAGAGTCGAGAAAACCTCCCCTCACAAATGAAATATTTCATGCTTATTTTCATCATAGGGACATATCGGTCAAGGAGATGAGAGAAAGGGAAAATGGTCTTCTTGTCATCCTTGTATCTAGGTTTGAGATATGGTTCATAGTAGCTCTGATCAAGGTTTCCTTGTTTAAACCATTTCTCTCTCACATTAGGGATCCATGTAGCAGCTGAAATGGTATTAGTGGACATGGTAAAAGTGACCCCAACAAGAGTGACCTGCCTATCATGAATATTTGTAATGAACAACCTTGTCAACATAGGGTGATACTGAATTTGTTGCACTTTCTCACAAAACTCAAAACAACCAACATGTTTAAAACATGACACAGTGAGAGGAGAATCCATGAGCTCCTTTGTGGTTACTAGTTCATATCTGATGATTTTCCCTCCTTTATGGTTACTTCTCTTTGGCGTTTGTTCCTCACTGACACCTTTGTCCTCCTCTTTAGACATCTTGAATTTGAAGGCTTTGGAAACCCTAGGGTAAATGGAATGAGATGAAGGGAGTGAGAGATGAGATGACTAGCTTAGGCAAATGGAGGGAGTGAATGTAAATGAAAACCTAGGTCTATGAAAGCACTAGAATTTAACAATATTTATGACTGATATGTGTTTTAGGGACATGAATATGGATTTAGTGCATGAAAATGAGAAGGAAATGGGAAGTATGGTTTCATAGCAACAAGCCCTTCAAATATTCTTATGGAACACCAAATATATTATATGAGAGGTGTTTATAGGGTCTACTTACTGATTTAAATCTTTTTCAAGAAATTTGTGAGGAAATGAAGCTTGTCGGAGTTTGTAAAACTTTTTGAAACCCTCCCTATGAAAACACACAGAACCTCTGTGAAAACGCGCAGTGCCTGTGTATTTTACCCTAGATTTATCGGGCAAACGTGCAGCGCCTGGGTGCAAACGTGTAATGCCCTTGAATTTTTCTCAAAATGCTCAAAAAAACTTGAAATTTTCTCCTCTGCTGGAAACTTCTGATGGCTGAATGGAAACAATAACTTGCTTTCAGGTGTTTTGAAAGGCTTTATAGCATGGTGGATTTGAAATTTTAATTTGAATCACCCACTTTTCTAATGTTCGCTTTTCCCTTTGGACTTTGGCACTGATACTCTTTTAACTTTCTGACTTTTTGGCATTGTAGGTTAATCAATTCATGGAGTTTGGATTTTTTTGCTCCACTTAGGCCGGATGATTGCATTGATGGCTTGGGATTAATTTATTGCATATGAGAACATAAAATTACATTTGGAAAAATATAAACATAAATAATTTACATATTTGACTTTTTATATAAAAATGACATTTTGATATAAAAGTCATTAAACTCAAAAAATTACAACTTTGAAAGTATGAAAATTACATCATGATGATCTTATTTAGTCCCTCTCATATATGTGTTGACTTCATCTGAAATGAAAGAGTGACCCTGAGAAATATAAAAACCTAATGACCTAATGGGACTTCTTTAGACCTAACTTTCATGAATGAAATTTTAACAAGACTTCCTGGTGAAAAGAGCATTTCCATAGGCGTTTTTAAGGAGACATGAGAATGAGTCAGCCAATATTATCTTCTGAGGGAGAATGAATTTTATTGACAAGGAAAACCACCAGTCGAACAATTTTATATCATGACCTAATGGAATGATTGAAAATTTATTCAAAGTGGTACACCTAAGATGCACATGCAAAATGTGTTTTGATCCATGGTGGAAGTATGCAAATACTGACACTAACAAGACCCACACGACAGGAACTCCAAAAGATTCAGGAAAGAAGGATCATACTCAGCCTAAACCACCACGGAAACAAAATTTAAATTAATGTACAGGAAGAAGCCCAAATTAAATCTTGTAAATGAACAAGTTGAGACAATTGAGATCATTGATACAGATACAGTGGTAAAAGAGAATGCACCTCTAGCGGTTTTAGTGGAAACTCACCAACCTTCAACATCTAACACTCAAATAATTCAAAAGCAGCATAGTGTTGAAGTATCTTCATCCAGTAAACCAGCAGATAAAGAATAGGATATCATGCAAAAGTACAAGGAAACCAAACTCAGGAATGAGGCATTAAAATCAAATACTTATGCCCAATACTGGAAGTAGACACCTGGTGACCAGAAAAAAGCTACTTTATACATTTGATTACAAGACCGGGAAGATGCATATGACTTTCTTACAACCCACAGTAAATCATCCTAAGTCATCAGCAGATTATAAGAAAAAAGCATATGAATTTCAAGCCAAATATCTTCATTCTATAGACCAAATATAATTTCATAAGCAAGCTGGTGAAATGTTATACTCCACAATGACCAACAAAGCCATGACTGTCCAAAAGATGAAAATACTCTAGAAAACATTAGAGGGCAGTTAAAGCTAGAGAAGGCTTCCTCAAAAGCCAAAGGCAACAAAATCAAATCTTTGGAAGAACTGGTCATAGAAGTAGGATATGATCCCAAGAACATTAAAGTTGCAGAAGAACTCATAAAAAAAAAGAATGTAGACATTGTTGCATTGAAGAAATAGCTCAAATTGACTCCTACTGAACATCCACATGCAAAAGAAGTTCTAGAGAATGAAGGACAAAAAGATGAAATGATGAATCTTGTCATTCAGTTGATAGCTCAACTGAAGGAGATGGAGAATGAGATGGATAAGTTAGTGCAGGAGAAAAAGGCTAGCATGGAAGCAATCCCTGTCACTGATATTCCTACAGTTACTACAACAGTTCCTTCTACTTTAGCAGCTTCAGTGACCACAACATTTCCAGTAGCTACAACATTTCCCACTACATCACCTACAAAATCATCTTCAGCAGCAGCTCATCCTAGTGATGAAGCAGGTAAACTAGTTAAAGCAATGCAAGACATGTCCATAAAGACAAATGAAATAAATAGACTTAAATAAAAATCAAAAAAATCTATAGGATGAGAAGAAGCTAGTTCAAATCATGCATAAGAATGAAGTACAAAAGTCAAACAGATTGACTGAGAAAGTGCAAAAATTAGAGAAAGAATTAACATTGAAAGAACCACTTGCCCAAGCAAAGCAGCAGCTGTGGGCCAATATCATTGACTCTGTCAATGATATTTGGCCATCCATTCAAGTTATTTATGAGCAGAAGGATCTGATAAAAGAAGCAACTGAAGCCATTCAGAAAGTAAAGGAAGAACTTGGTAAAAAGCCAGAGGAGGCCAATAAAATCATTAAGTTTCTTAATTCCAAGAACAAACAAGATTTGGAAGAAATTGGCATTAGTGACAAGACAAAAACAATTCTTGAAGTCATAAATGTTATTTCCAAAAGGAAATTGATGGTACAACTTGAAGACAAATGTCAGAACATGGAACTTGAAATAACTAGATTCATGGTGAAATTTGATGTTCTGAGGCAGAAAGGTATGCCTAATCCTTTGGTTATCAATGATATATTGATGAAACATGAAGATTGTGATAAGAAAATCAGAAAAGTGGAAAAGGAACAAGCCAACAATTCCTCCATGAAAGGAATGCCTACAAGAAAAGTGCTTTATCAGATTTTTGAGAATCTCTTTTACCTCCAGCATGAGGTAAAACATCTATGCATTAACAAACCTACTTTTGCGAAATATACTGAAGATGATGAAATCTTCAGAATAATGGTAAAGATTAAGTTACCAGATGCAGAAGCTTGGGAGAAGTTGACTAATTTACATTGAAAGTAAAATATCACAGGTAAAATAGCCATGCAGTTTGAAAGAACAGTAAAAGTGAAAATAGAGCAGTCAAAGGTTAATATAAAGAAGTAATAGGTTAAAGAGTATCAGAGCAGGCAGTTAACAATGAAATACAAAGTTTAAAGTCCAAAGCAGAGTGAAATGCAGCCAGCATAAAGGACACTCAACAACATAACAAGACAGCCAGCGTTGAGCAACAGTCAGAGAGAAAGCAGCAAAATATCAACAAACAAACAACAAATCCAAATAAAAAGGGACAATTTTCATTTAGTCTCCTAGGTGTCTCTATCTTCTTGCATGAAGATATTTATCTTTCCTTGAATAATTTGTAAGTCATTTTTAGGATATTTTGCAATATTTTTTGTATAAATACTTCATAATTCGAATTATTGAGTGTGGGTGGATTGCTAAACATTATTATAGTTGTATTGATCTAAGAACCAAAGGTTTCATTGTACCATTTTCAAGTGAGCAAACTGGATTGAGCAATGAAGGCATTATATTATAGGATTCATGTGTTGAGCCACTTCAGTGAAGTACTTTCAATTGTTCTTTGTTATTCTCTTAAGTTTTTCACACACTTGCATGTTTTCTGAATCTAAATGATATAACGGGAATTTTATTTTACAACGTGTTTAAATACACTATGTCTTGCACTGTTATTCATTTTCATGTTTTCTTCTGATATCCAGATTAGGGAATTCTTAATTTCTCCCTAGTTTCGATTGACGTCTGTCATTTCTTTCATTATCCGGTTTGAGGAACCCTTAATTGCTCCTTGATCCTGATAGAAACCATTTCACCTTCCAGCCTAAAGATCTGAATCAGCTCAGCTACCTTGCCCTGTGAACGCTTCCTTTAGACCTTGATTCTATCATGTTGCTTGATACATTGACTCCATAGCCCAATGGTAAACAGGCCTGCATCTATCCATCTAAATCAGTGATTCCACTACCAAACCAAATCAAAACCAAAACCAATCAATCTCATATAACTAGCCTAAAATCAACTAAAACCAAAAAAGTTAAATAATAAAGAGAGAGCCCTCTCTGAACATTAGGAAGGCTAGATCCTAAGCTTAAAAGTAGGTTTGTGGTTACCTTTAATATTCTTTAAAACAAAAATATTAACAACCCTAGGAATTATTGGAGTGATAACATACTGGCAACCATACTGGGGAGATCATTCCTCAGTTTTAAAATAAACCTTAAAGAAAATACTTTTATTCATCTTTTCACCTTAAGTTTGTTTTAGGGTTGTTAGTAAATTTTTCATTTAAAATTAAAATTATGGCTTCTAGAAGAACATACTATACCAGGTCTCATCCTGATCCACAACCTGATGTAATAGAAAATGATCCTGACATAATTTTAAAGAAAAACAAAAAAGTAGAAAGTTTAGGAAATAAAAGTCCATTAATCAAAGCTAATTCACTCCCTAAACAATTATCAAGTTTACAAGACATTGAATCTGATTTATCTTTTGAACACTCTTTGTTTAGAACTAAATCTGAAAGTTCAATATATGATAGTGTAATAGATCCTAGTTTCATTCAATTCATTGAAGGAAAGAAGGAGACTGTTTCACTTGATTCAGATCAACAAGCTCTAGAACCTTTTGATTTACTTGAGGCTTTGACTGCAACTTTGATTAAGGATATTGATGAAGCCTATCTTCAACATTCTTTTGAATTGACTGATTTATTTTCTTATACCCCTAAGCCTTATACCATTCATTCAGAGTCTGTAAATTCATCTTTATTTAGTACCAACTCATTTATTATTTCCACTACACTTCATTCCAATGAATCATTCATCCCCAAACTTCCTCTTCAACCTAGAGTTTTATTTCCATCTCTAAACACTTCAATTTCACCTTCTAGAACTTCTGCTACATTTTCTAGTACTTCAACATCCTTTCCAAGCACATCTTCTAGTATGCCAAGCTCCTCTGCAAGCACTTCAACCTCATCACCAAGCACCACAAATTTACCTCCTAGCCAAGCTAGAATCTTAGCCATGGAAGCTAGATATGCCCCTTTGGTCCTACCAGCTCAATTACATGCCATACCCAGGATTAACAAAGTAAAATATTTCAATTTGATGGTACAGGTCAATACACTGCACAACAACATGTTAATAAGATGACTGATTACTTTGAATTGCATGAAATTGATGAAGTTGATGTTCAAATGAGACTGCTTGCCCAATATTTAGCTAGAGAAGTAAAGAAATGGTTTAAAGCTTTACCTGCCAATCATATTGTTGATTTAGAAGCTCTCCATAGGTTGTTTATCAATAGTTGGGAGAAAAAGAAGAATCCGTTACAAATATTGTATGAATATGAAAACATTAGAAGAGCTCCTAATGAACCAGTTCGGGACTATTGTACTAGATTCAACATCATCAATAATTCTATTCCAACAAACATCAAACCCCCACAAGATATAGCTTTAATCAAATTTCCTGATGGTTTTGATATTGATATGTCATACCAATTGAGAGAAAGAAACCCATAAACATTAGAACAAATGCAAAGTAATGCAGTTAGTGTAGAAGCAAATTTGTTAGCTAAGAGAGCCAAAATGAGAAATGGAAGAAGAGTAACAATAAAGGATGAACCATCTACATCAGACAATAAGATAGATAGCTTAGCAAAAACTATGGAAAAAATGATGGATAGATTAGAAAAGATGGAAAGGAAACCACAATCAAAGTCCTTAAATAATAAATCCAAACTTTAGAAAGAATCCCAACACTGGTAAATCTAGAGAATTAGCACCTGGTCAACAAATAAGACCACCTTTCCAAGAGAAATATGTTGAAATTTGTCATCAAAATAAAGAAGATAGAGACACTAGGATTAACTTAATGGGAATAAATGATGATAATACTATTTTTCTTACCCAAGAAGAACAAGAATTATAAATGATACAATAATTACAGTTAGAATCTAGAGAGTCTTTTGATTATAAAAAAGGTTATGAATTTGCCATTAATGAAGTTCACAATCAATATAACCTTAGGAGTAAGAAAAATGTAGAAGTCCCTACTAAGAAAACTGCCTAAACTCAGACCAAGAAAACAGTAGAAGCTCCTGCAACCAAAGTACTGCAAATTATCCCTAGAGAAACTCATAAAAACTCTAGTTCAACTTAGAAAAATTCCAATCCTAGTCAGAAAATTTCTAGTCCAAAAATTGCACCCAATCCTAAAATTGTAGATATTACAGATATTGCTATTAAAACGTTAGTTGATCCTCAAAAATATGTTGCTGCTAAAACAACAGCTTCTACTAAAACAACAGTTTTTGCTAAAACTTTAGTTGATCCTAAAATATTTGTTGTTGATTAAAAATCAACTGATCCCAAAATAGCTGCTAAAAATTCAAAAGCTGCCAAAGTTACAACTGCAACTCAATATGTTCCACAAAATAAGATTGAAAATATCAAAACAGTGGAAACACAAACAGAAAAACCAATTGTAGATAAAGAAGAGAAAAACACTCAAACTACAATTGGAAAAGAAGAAATCAGTTTGTTAGGAAAAACTCAAGTACCATTCAACATCCAAACTGAAATAACTAAACTGAAAATACCAATTCCTTTAACAAAGTTGGTAAAACATGATTTATACAAATCACAGATCACTGAAACATTGAATATAAGTGAAGGAGAAGACTCTGTTAATCTAAATGATGATCAACCAAAACTACTTCTTAGCCCTGAGGTAAATAGAAAACATCAAGAAGGTGGTGTTCCCCCTTTCTACATTAGCTTAAGTATTCATGATCAAATATTACACAATGCTATGCTAGATTCAGGAGCATCTCACAACTTGATGCCTAAGGTAATCATGGAAACATTGAATCTAGATATCACCAGACCATACAAAGATCTTTTCTCTTTTGATTCTAGCAAAGTTAAATGTCTTAGCCTAATAAAAGACTTGTGTGTTACTCTAGTCCAATACCCAGGTAAAAGTATTGTCATGGATATTGTAGTTGCTGACAGCCCTCCAAAGTATGGAATGCTATTATCTCACTCATGGGGAGCAAAATTGCAGGGATCTCTACAGTTAGACATGTCTTATGCCACAATTCTAATATTTGGTCAACCCAAAAAGCTTTACAAAGAGACTTTAATGAAATACATGGCCAGTAGTGTAGAACAACCACAGAACTATCCTATTTATTCTGTACATTCTGATATGGATTCTTTCATTTTATGTAATTCAGATTCTGGCATAGATACAAACACAATTGTAAAATAGAAACATAAAGAAGTTGACAATGACAATATATTTCATGAATCAATGTAGCACTTAGACTTTGATGGCTCAGTAAACAGATTAGGAGCAGGAGTTTGGATTCATAACATGGAAAATAATCATTTAGAAGGTCATGCATTTATATTAAACTTTAAATGTACAAACAACATGGGAGAGTATGAAGCTTTAATCTTAGGACTGTATATTGTTAGAAAACTAGGAGGAAAAATAGTTTCTATCATGGGAGGCTCATAATTAATCACAAAACAAATCAGAGGAGAGTATTCTGTGTATAATCCTAGACTAACCCAATACAGAGAAAAAAATTTAGATCTGATTAAAGAGTTGCTTGAAATTGACTTTGTTGTTATTCCAAGGAAACAAAACATGCAGGCACACAGTTTGGCTACTTTTTCTAGCACCTGCAAACTGCCTTTTCAGCCAAATCACCAATACGCAGTAGAGGTAAGGCATAGGCCTACTATACCAGACAACTTGAAATATTGGCAGATATTTTCATAAGATACTCAAATCTATAATTTTATGAATGTTGAGGGAGAATTCCAAAATTGTAACATAGATACTGATTGTACAGTAGATGAAACTATAGATAGTGAGATAGATGTAAATAATTTAGATTTGACTGAACCCGATAAATTCACTCAAGTAGAAATAAATAAATTAGAAACTGTAGAAATAGAAGAAATAGAAAATGATGATTCGGAGATTTTAAACCTTAAAATAAATTTTTACCTAAGGGATTAGCCCCATTAGAAGATCTTTTTTACTCAAATGATGTAGCAAGAAAGCCAAATATGGAACCATTAAGATCAGACATAGAATAATGTAATATAGGAACATAACAGAAACCTAATATTATCAAATTATCCAAAGCATTACCTCAAGATGAAAAGATAAAATACATAAGTCTGTTTAAAGAATTTCAAGATTTCTTTTCCTGGAGTTATGAAGACCTTAAGTCTTATGACACCAACATAATTCAACATAAAATACCTATTAAAGAAGATTAGAAACCATTTAAACAGAATCTTAGGAGAATAAATCCAATTCTTATGCCTTTGATTGAAAAAGATGTAAAAATGATGTATGAAGCACAAATCATTGCACCTATCAGATATTTTGATTAGGTCTCAAACTTAGTTCCCACTAGGAAGAAAACAGGGGAAATCAAACTTTGTGTTGATTTCCGTAACTTAAACAAAGTGCCACTAAAAGATAACTATCCTCTCCCCAAAATGGACCATATTTTACAGAAGGTAGTAGGATCATCCAGGATTTCATTGCTTAATGGATTCTCTGGATATAATCAAATCTTAGTTCAACCAAAAGACCAACCAAAGACAGCACTTACTACTCCTTGGGGTACTTTCATGTATTTGAAAATGCCTTTTAGATTAATAAATGCAGGAGCTACTTTCCGGAGAGCTATGGACATAGCTTTTTCCAAATAAATTCTTGATTTTCTTGTCATTTATCTAGATGATATAACAGTATTCTCCAAAACAGACAATGAACATCTAGATCATCTGAGACAAGTGTTTATTAAATGAAAAAAATTTGGTATTTCTTTGAACCCCAAAAAGACACTCTTTGGACTTGAAGAAGGTAAACTTTTAGGACACATAATCTCAAAAGAGGGAATTAGGATAGATCCAGCTAGAATAGAGGCAATTTTGAACATAATTCATCCTAGAAACATTAAGTAATTACAAGCATTCTTAGGTAAGATAATACTTCTTAGGAGATTCATTTATAATTTAGCATAATTAATTAGAGAATTAAATAACATGTTAAAAATAGATTCAGCACTTAAATGGACAGTAGAGGCCAAACAATATTTTGAATCAATCAAACAAGCCCTTACAAGAAAACCAGTCCTATTAAGTCCTAATTTCCAAAAAGATATTATAATTTTTTCTTTTGCTTCAGAACATACCATTGCAGCAGTCTTGTTGCAAAAGAATGAACAGGGTTATGAATAGCCCATTGCTTTTTTCAGCAAATCCTTAAGACATGCAACACTAAAGTACGGCATAATGGAAAAAAAAGCACTTGCTTTAGTGAAGGCTATTAAAGATTTCAGAGCGTACATCTTGTATTCTGACATTATTGCATATGTCCCAAATTCAATAGTAAAGGACATTCTGACTTAGAATGGGCATGATGGTAAGAGAGGCAAATGGATTGCCACTATATTGTAATATGACATTGAAATAAAGCCAACTAAACTCATGAAACGCCAAGGTTTATCCAAACTCATGGCTGAATCGAACTGTCGGGCCTTAGATATAAATTTTATTGCTCAATTAGATGATCAGGAAGAGATGGCGACTCCACAGATCAGTGAACCTTTCTTAGATTCACCTTGGTATGCAGATATCATATTTGTTTTAATAAACTTACAAGCTTCCCCTAGTTTGTCTAGAACTAAAGGTAGATTCCTAAAATTAAAAGCAATGAAATATTGTATCTTAGATAATGCTTTGTTTTGGAAAGATCATGGTGGCATTCTATTAAATTGTTTACTGAAAGATGAAGCTGATAAAGTTATGCAAGAGTTTCATGGAGGTGACTGTGGAGGACACCTTTACGGGAAATCAACTGCTGATAAAATCTTGAGGGCAGGTTTTTACTGGCCCACTCTTTTTGCAGATGTTAGAAAGTATGTGACCTCTTGTCACAAATGCCAGATCTTTGAAGGGAAGAAAAAACTATTACCTTTACCCCTCAAACCCATCTCCACAAAAATGCCATTTCAGCAATGGGGTTTAGAGTTCATTGGTGAAAATCACCCACCCTCATCAGCCCAACATAAATGAATTTTGATAACCACTGATTATTTCACCAAATGGATAGAAGCCATACCTTATAGAAAACCCATTGATTCTGTCATCATTTCATTCCTTGAAAACAATATACTGTCTAGATTTGGATGCCCACAAAAGCTCATTACTAATAATGAAACTGCTTTCAAATCTAAGAAAATGATTGACTTTTGTAACAAATATCACATCAACCTTGACCATTCCATAGCCTATTACCCTCAAGGCAATGGAATTTCATAATGGAAGACAACAAGAAGACCTGGAACAAAAGGCTGGTCAATCCCTTATGGGAAGACAAACTAACTACAAAGAATTCCATTGGTACATCTCCCTATCAACTAGTATATGGGATGGATGGTGTTTTTCCATCCTCTTTGGGAGTGCCAGTGATGAAGATGATCCAAGAACTGCAGGTAGAAAACAATGATATCTAGAGAAGGATAAATCAAACAACATTTGCAGCAAACCAGGGAAGAATTCTATGTCAAATCACAAGTTATCCAAGATAAGATCAAAAATATATTTGACAAGAAAACAAAGGAAGATGATTTTTAAATAGGTGATAAATTACTTAAGTGGGACTCCAGAAGAGAAGAAAAAGGGAAACAAGGTAAATTTGATTTTCTTTGGAAAGGCCCTTAATCATTTATGGTTACCAAGGTAACAATGCATTCTTTTTGAAGGAGTTAGATGGATCAGATCTGCCAGGTGGACCTGTCAATGGTAGAATGTTGAAGCATTACTTTTAAACTGATTAACCATTAGTTCACTTTGTTTACTTTTCTCATTGTACATAACATTGCAAGGTTTAGATTGGATTGGATGTTTTTCTTACAAAGTTGAAACCCAAAGAGAAGGCCCTAAGCTTTGAAAGAGATAATGTCATAAGTATGAATAAAGCAAAGCTCAGAAAACAGTTACAAGGCAAGCACAGTCAAAGTCCAAAGGCTATTGATCTTAAAGTTCTTGACATTTCACCAAGAAATGCTATCCCCATGTGGAGCCACTATTAGGGTCCTATAATAATAGGATTCATAATTTTGAATTGAATATGATTAGTCTTGTAATATTGTACATACTTCGCTTTTTGCAAATTGTTTTCCCATATTAAAAAATGTAAAGAGGGTATGTCCTAAAAGAAAAATCAAAGGACTGAAAGAAAAAGATCAAAAAAGAATATAAAATATGAACCCCATCAAAAAGAGATAAAAATAGATCCTGAAAATGATGCAAATTAAAATGCCACTACTTTTTACTTTACTTTGCAAAATAAGGTTGTGTGCAGCTTGTCAAAAATGCCACAATCCATGATGGTCAAATAGCTTAATTTTGACTCGTTCATGTTTTAAATTCCATGTTGATAGTTAGAGACTGTTTAATCTTGGCATATCAGTAGTTAGGTAGAGAATAATAATGAGCTCAATAGTTTAATATGAGCCATTGGAAGTCATAAGCTTAGAATTAGATAGTTTGCTTATCAAAGAAAAATTAAAGGGTCTGCAAGCTCAAATGCACCCAAATAAATAAAGAAAAAATGTTAGGGTAAATGATGGGTAGGCAGAAGTAGTTTTCACAAGGCATGGATAGCATAAATTGGTCATTTCATATTACTAACTTGCTTCTAACTCATTTCCCTTGTAAAAAATACCCCCTTCCCCTTCATATTAACCTTTCCCCCTTACTTCACTCATTTTCCCTTACTACAACCCTTTTTTCCCTAGCTAAAAAAGCATATTTCATTTGGAAAAGTAAATTCCTTTACTAACTTCCCTTTTCCATTAAAAACACACTTATCCTCAGTTTTAAATAATCTATCGGGCATCATTGAAAACCTTCCTCGATATTATTTTAACTCATATTCTTACTATGTTTTAAACATTCCGCTTTACATATTTTATTAACCTCCCTTTATATTTAACCCCAGTTTAATATATATAGTTAAACTCATTCCCACATATGTTACATTAACCCCCATATGTATTAACTCCCGCATACATATACTTCCCCAACCCCTTATTTTATTATAACTATAGTTTTATTAAAATCCCACTATTATAAAGTCTTGACCCACTTATAGACTATGATAACCCCGCCCATTGTATATTTATAACCCTTTTCATATATCATACAACCCATCGTATAATACTTATTCCTGGTCCCACCTCCTATCAAAATCCCCGACCGTCCCTCCTATTCGCCCATCTGTCAGATTCAGATTGATCAGATCCGACGACTAATAAGCCTCTATTCATTCTCGAATGACCAGTCTTTAACACCATCGATAGCTTTCGAAATAAATAGTTTCAAAACCTTTCTCCTCATCTACGTGGTAGCCCTGCATTGTATCACATCCCTCCAACTAAAACCATATACCATCTTATCGCGATGCAAAAACTGCCAAGTGGTTTTCTGCCCGTTGCAACGAATACCACCCTCATTTGAATTTGACCTTGCGCAATAAATATTAACCACTGTTGGTTAAAAACAAATAAAGTCACCCTTTCCATGTATTTTAACCATTATTCTGTTATAGTTTGCGAAGAAGGAGCCTTATCAACCTATTCCAAAGAAAAAGAATATATGTTGACATGTTTTTAAGCCATTTTACAACCATAATTCAAACCTTTTGATGCTAAAGCAGGTGCAAAATCAGCCTGAAGCAGTATAAAGACCATTGAAGACTCAGAAAGCCTCTGCTACCCCCAGAGAACCCTTATGCATACCAAAGCTTCATTTTTCAGGTATTCCTGAAGAACCAAGACCTTTTCTTAAGAAAGGAAGTAATGAGTTAGTTAATTGAACCAATTTGAAAGCTTTGCAAACCATAGAAAAGCCATTGTTACTTCCCAAACCTTTTATGTAGACCTAAATCATATTTTCACATTATTTCTAAGAACCTGCACCTATTTCTTAAGCCAGAGAGTAATTAATTGAATAAAATAAACAAATGATGTCTTCCGAAGGTATTGTAACAATAAATCCCCTGCAACCTCCAGTTATTGATGTTCAACATACCCCCCTTGCAGACAGAGACTTCAAAATCAGTGACCCTGTCACTGATTTCAACCTCCTTGAGCTCCACTGTTGGAGCCATGATAAGTTTACAGATCAAGTTGATGACATTCATGTTTTGGAATTAAATTTTCCCAAGTATATCCTCCCACATACTTTCCAATTCCCTGAGATCATTAGGCTTTGTCAAGTTAACTATCTTCCAAATGAAAGAGCCCTAATAAGCCGCAACAAGGAGATATTGTTCACCATTACTGCTGAATCCATAAACCAAATGCTTCAAATTCAACCTGAGCTTGATGAAGCCCCTCTATCAATATAATTCCTCACAGAATTGTATCTGAAACTTGATTTTCCAAAGAGGTTTTAGAGCTTCCAAACATTTATGCCTTCATCAGTTGAAACCCAAAAGAGAAACCCTCCCTATACAGCCTCAATTTTCTTAGAAAGAACAAGACAAATTATCACAATGTTGTCTTGCATTCTAGGATATTTTATAGATGAGTTTGTAGATGCTTCAATACTAGGTTTTCAGTCCATTTTATGTCCAGGACAGTCTCTATCCTTCACATTTAACTTTACTCAATATTTATCAGATGTTATTCATGAGCAAATTGTTAAATTGTGTGAAGAAGGTGTCTTCAAATATTCATAAGTGTTGTTTCAAATGTTCTTATACTTCCAATCTAACATTTTTGCAATAAGCCTTGAAAAACTAGACACTAAGGGCAATCCACAATCAGTTGTCTTCTGGACTTCCTTAATCAGGAAAGATTCCACAGAGTTTACCTACAGCCACTTCATTGATTCACCCAGTTGTAGATATGCTAAGCAGTAGCAGTCAACCAAGAGTCAGTGATGAAATAAAAAAGATCTTGCAGTTATTAGAACATAGTAGGACAGGAGATTGGTATCTTTACCAAAACCACACTGAGATTAGGGTATATGGATGTTAACTCACTCCATATAAGTTGCCTAAATACCTCCTGTTAGCCACCAATAAAATTTGTCATATCAAATGGTGGCTAAAACATTTTGGAGCCTTCAAGAAACAAGTTTTATTTCTAAAATTGTTATCTCTTGAAGACTCATGAAGACATCTTGCCCTTTTTTTAAATCTTCACTGTTGTTTCCCTTTCGAACTCAGAAATTCTGCTATTTTCATAGAGAAAAGACTACTGCAAAATCTCATTTTTCCCTTCCTCCATTCAAAAATAACCTTCATTTTATTCCCCTTTTTCCCCCATAAAATTCCTCTATTTTCCATTTATTCCCCTTTCCCCTTCATGAAAATCCTTTTACAAGGTTTAAAACTCATTTTTTAGCCTTGCCGGAACCCCCCAAATCCATCAAAAACTTTGAAAATTTTCATAAAAAATAAGTTTTTTCACTATGGACTTAAACCCCTTTGGGCTAAGTCCTAACCACTTCCCCACCATATGCCTTGGTGCTGGAACCAAGTGCTAAAACCTTTCAGCGCTTATGGCATTGGAAATAATTGAAAAGCGCAAGTCTATTTGTTTCATTGAAACCTCCGATGCGATTGGCCCCTTTATACATAGCCCCAAGCCTTATTGCCGCTTCATATAACCTCAAAGCCCGCAATCAGGGCTTAAAATTTGTGAATAAACCCATCTCCAATGTAAATTTCCTTTGTAAAACATAAAAACCCCTTTTTCCTATGTTTTACATTAAACCTGCCAATACAATGTTCTTAAATGATAAATATCGTTGATCTTAAAACCCGATCAACGATCTGCTCGATATCGCATCAGAGAATTTCTAATGGGTAGATTGAAAAGCCTGCACCATTCTTCCGATTCCGATTGGCCCTTATACATATAAGCCCTAGGCCTTTCGCCTTTTCATATAAACCAACGGCCCCGCAATCGGGTTCCAAGCCTTTTATATAACCCGCCCCGGCACCATAAAACCTTTGTTTTCCATAAAATTTTGATTTTTTATATTATAATGTGGTCTCGCCCGTTCATTGGTCAGAGCCCTTCTCCACCGTTGATCTAGGGCCAATCCGATGGCCAGCGCTATATCACATCGGATATTTCCATTGGCGCATTGTAAATATTTTATGCCACCCCATATTGGTCACCTTCCGACCCGTTCTCCACCGTCAATCTGATCTGCAGATCGACGATCTAAAGCCAATCGCATCGGCACCGTTCCCCGCCGATTGCAAAGCCCCGATTGCATCTGGGTCGTCCACGTGTCAACATCCGACGGTCCAGATCAATCCTTCCGACCTTGGTTAAATTCATGCACCCTCGCTTTGTAATGTTTTCCAAGAAAATCTCAGCCATTGATCTCTGTAGATAAACGGCTCACATTAAACCTTTCTTTGCCTTGTGTATTATTTCATTTAAACCCATTTTCAATCCTGACCATTGATCCTTTACATCTCACGGCCCATATTAACCCCGACAGGCCGACCCCTGTGAGTCCTGCCTCCCTCCAAATCTGATCTCAGCCGTCCAATCCTTGATCCGACGGCCCTTAATAAAACCACCCTTCCTCTTATCCGTCGCGCATCTGGTCGATATCGTGCTCACTCCCTACCGTTCAATTTGACGACCCAGATCTAATAGCTAAACTTCCATATCACATAACTCTAAGCACGAACGTTAATCCCCAAAATTTACGCGATATAAGTTGTTTTGAAATGCCACGTGTCTGGCGAAAACGTATATTGCGTTCAAAAAGGAAAAACCGCCTCCCCGCCCTTTCACTACGTGAAACCCATGGTTTTTTCCTCTGAAACCATTTTTCCCCTTTTCCACCACATTTCTTCACATTCGCTCCCCACCGTTGATCTCTGCTAGATCAACGGATCTAACCTAATCTCTCCACCATTTTCTCAAAGCAGTTTTACCAAACAACGCAGGATTTTATAACGTTTTTATGTATTTTGCAGGTTCTAAAGGTTTTCATATGATTTTAAATGAAGAACAAAAGTTGAGGATGACGATCCTCTAGGCTTTCGTTTATTAAAGAGTATCCGTCTTGTAGGGTTTGACGCCATGTTTCATCAATGCATCATGAGCATTGATGCCATATGAACCCTCTGTGGCACCTGCACATCAACAAGACACAGCAATGCATGATTCAAATTCAAAAAGAGTATCATTGTTGAAGACCTACCACCGCAGAACTGAAGATTGAATATTAATTCCATGGTTTAATGGATTACGGCTAAGATCGACTATCAAAAGCCTAATCCATTAAATTAAACACAGTTAAAGGCAAATCAAAAATATATGTTAGACAGAAGTTGCCTCCACTGCCACATCAGAGGCTAATTGATTCCTCTCAGCTGCCAGATGGCCACATGTAGTCTCAAAGCATTCAACAGAGGCCAAGTTATGATCAGAAAAGAAGATATTTTCCTCAATGCAGCCGAATAGTTAATTCAGCCAAAGGAACTTAATGCAAGAAATATCAGCAGAGTTATTACAACATGACACAGAGCCTTAAAGTCAACAAAAGCTCCCACCGAGCTTAATTCTTAATGTAAAACATTTAATATAGAGGACATATCTGTACACCTCTCCATCGAGCCCCTCAAAGGCCGAGAAGTATTAAAACTGTATTAATTGAACCCATAGATCTTTTCTCTTTCGACCTCCTCATCCTTCTATAAAATATTATTCAGGAGTTCATTGTAAATGTTGGTTGTAGAACTTTGAAATATACTTGTGCTCGAAATTCCTACCTGTAAATAGTGTTCAAAGGCTCCTGAAGCTCTGTTTGTGATAGAATAGTTATGTTGAGAAGTGGAGATGATTGCTGAACTGAAACATTGGACCTGAACACTGTAACTGGTTTGACATCAATAACAAGTTGTTTCTTGGGATCCTGGTCTATATCAATGGTGAAGTGCTCCTTTCTGTGTAATTGTTTTCCTTTTTTGTATGCCAATTTGTCCATTAATTCTCTAATAAAGAACAACAAGCATAGAGTTAGGACCTACTGTTTACAGTACCCTTCTCTGACTCATAAGCTTTATCTCAATGTTTTCCTCCAATTTGTTTATTTAAGAATGATTCAATACAGTTTAAACAGTTAGGAATGTTGGCGTTCCCTCGTCCTACTGTTTGCTTTAAACATTTTTCTTGAATGTTATTTTCATGGTTTGCTTATTAAAGATAGACTAGAAAAGTGATGGTGTGCCCTGTTTTCTAGCTTCTTTCTCCAAAGGTAGATTCTGAAAGTTTCCCTAAGTGTTTGCTGAAAGCAGACTAGGTTTAAAAGTACCTTATCTGATCTTAAGTTGCATTTTGTTTCTCTTATGTATTTTCATACTTTCTGAAGTTAATTATGCGGATTACTGCATTGTTGTCTATTGAGTTGCTTTAATAAAAACTTGCCCAAGAAATTTATGGTGAGCCCTGTTCTTGGTTGGTTTTAAACAGTTACTTAAGAGGCTTTTCTTGTCTGTACTGACTATAAATCCTTGTTGAAATTATTATCAGTTTCCACCCCTCCAACACTTTTATTGTTTCCATTCCATCATTTTATCTCAATAGATCTTGTGATATAGATGACTTGCCCCTTGGATCGCTCTTGAAATTGTTGCTCAATTAAAGCCCTATTATGACTCCATAGCCCAATGGACTAAAAACCAACGTTATATCTATCTTTTTAGCCAAATCTTGTTCTGATTGCTTGCAACTTCACACCTTTGAATATCTTTCCACTTAGGACTTTCCACTCAAATAATTATCATGCTCAACCATCCAAAACAAACAAAAACCCTCGGTCTTCATAACTAGCCTACTATCATTACCCAAAAGCTTTAAAGATAAATCCATCTTTGCACTTATTGGAGAGATGCCTCTCCGGATTCATGAGGGCTAGATCCTAGAATCCCAAAGTGGTTGAAATAGTGTTCTCTCTGCAGTTTGACTTTGCCAATATTACAAATTACAGGGAGCTAACACCTCCCAATGAGGTTAATTTCTCTTGAATATATCAAGCAGATCCTAAACTCTGATGAGGTTAACTTTCTATCAGCCAAGAAGAAAGAAAAGTTTAAGATCAAAAACCAAATTTATCCCTTCATTTGCAATAACAGGAATGTTGGTCAATAGGCAGAAAAGTGTCTTCAAGAATTTAAGTTCAATGAAAGCTTCAAATGGAATTACGATCCTTTAGGATTTATCAGCAAGTTAAGAATCAAATTTAAGTTAACTCCTTTTGTCCATGAGTCCAAGCCAGAGATAGATAAGTACTCCAACCAATCAGAGTGGTTGGAGAATTCTTTAAAATAGGCAGAGAAGCAAGGTGATACTCGTTCCATCTTGAAAACTCCAACCCCACAAGACAATAACTCCAAAAGAGTCAGGGAAGAAGGATCATACTCAGCTCAAACCACCACTGAAACAAAATTCAAATTAATGTACAGGAAGAAGCCCAAATTAAATCCTGTAAATAAACAATTTGAGACAATTGAGATCATTGATATAGATACAATGGTAAAAGAGAATGCACCTCCAGCAGTTTCAGAGGAAACTCACCAGCCTTCAACATCTAACACTCAAATCATTCAAAAGCAACATAGTGTTGAAGCATATTCATCCAGTAAACCAGAAGATAAAGAACATGATATCATGCAGAAGTACAAGGAAATAAAACTCAGGAATGAGGCATTAAAAGCAGATATTTATGCCCAATACTGGAAGCAGACACCTGGTGACCAGAACAGGTTGCTTTTTGCCTTTTATTACAAGACCAGGAAGATGCAGATGACTTTCTTACAGCCCACGGTGAAGCATCCTAAGTCATCAATAGATTATAAGAAAACATCATATGAATTTCAAGCCAAAGATATTCATCCTATAGACCAAATAGAATTTCAGAAGAAAGCTAGTGAAATGCTATACTCCATAATGACCAACAAAGCCATGAGTGTACTAAAGCTACAAAATGCTCTAGAAAACATCATAGGGCAGTTAAAGTTAGAGAAGGCTTCCTCACAAGCCAAAGAAAACATAATCAAATCTCTAGAAGAACTGGTCATAGAAGTAGGATATGATCCCAAGAACATTAAAGTCGTAGAAGATCTCATAAAGAAAAATAATGCATACATTGTTGCATTGAAGAAACGGCTCAAATTTCCTCCTACTAAACATCCATAGGCAAAAGAAGTTCTAGAGAATGAATGAAAAAAATATGAAATGATGAATCTCATCATTCAGTTGACATCTCAACTGAAGGAGATGGGGAATGAGATGGATAATTTAGTGCAGGAGAAAAAGGCCAGCATGGAAGCAATCATTGTCACTGATATTGCTACAATTATTACAATATTTCCTTCTACTTTAGCAGCTTCAGTGACCACAACAGTTCCAGTAGCTACAACATTTCCCATTACATTAGCAACTACATCAGCTACAGAATCATCTTCACCAGCAGCTCATCCTAGTGATGAAGCAGGTGAACTAGTTAAAGCAATGCAAGACATGTCCATAAGACAAATGAAATAAATAGACTTAAAAAATAAAAATTCTAGAGGATGAGAAGAAGCTAGTTCAAATCATGCATAAGAGTGAAGTACAAAAGTCAAACAAATTGACTGAGAAAGTGCATAAATTAAAGAAAGAATTAACATTGAAAGAACCACTTGCCCAAGCAAAGCAACAGCTGTGGGCCAATATCATTGACCCTGTCAATGATATTTGGCCATCCATTCAAGTTATTTATGAGAAGAAGGATCTGATCAAAGAAGCAAGTGAAGTCATTCAGAAATTAAAGGAAGTACTTGGTAAAAATCGAGAGGAGGCCAATGAAATCATTGAGTTTCTTAATTCGAAGAACAAACAATAATTGGAAGAAATTGGCATTATTGAGAGGACAGAAAAAAATCTTGAAGTCAGAAAGGTAATTTCCAAAAGGAACTTAATGGTACAATTTGAAGACAAATGTGAGAACATGGAACTTGCAATAACCAGATTCATGGTGAAATTTGATGTTCTGGGACAGAAAGGTCTGCCTAATCCTTTGGTTATCAATGACATATTGATGAAACATGAAGATTATGATAAGAAAATTAGAGAAGTGGCAAAGGAACAAGCCAAAAATTCCTCCATGAAAGGATTGCATATAGGAAAAGTGCTTTATCAAAGTTTTGAGAATCTCTTTTACCTCCAGCATGAGGTAAAACATATATTCATTAACAAACCTACTTTTTCAAAATATACGGAAGCTGATGAAATCTTCAGAATAATGGCAAAGATTAAGTTACCAAATGCAGAATATTGGGATAAGTTGACTGATTTACTTTGAAAGTAAAAGATCATAGGTAAAATAGCAGTGTTGTTTGAAAGAACAGTAAAAGTGAAAATAGAGCATTCAAAGCTTAATGTAAAGCAGTAACAGGTTAAAGAGTATCAGAGCAAGCAGTTAACAGTGAAAGTTTAAATTCAAAACAAAGATGACAAAGCAGATTGAAATGTAGCCAGCGTAAAGGACACTCAATAGCATAACAAGACAGCCAGCGTTGAGCAATAGTCAGAGAGAAAGCAACAAAATATCAACAAGAAAACCGCAAATCCAAATAAAAAGGGATAGCTAACATTTAGTCTCCTAGGTGTCTCTATCTTCTTGCATGAAGACATTTATTTTTACTTGAATAATCCCTAAGTCAATTTTAGGATATTGTGTAATAGTTTTTGTATAAATACTTCATAATTCGAAGTATTGAGTGTGGGTGAATTGATAAACATTTCTATAGTTGTATTGATCTAAGAACCAGAGGGTTCATTGTACCATTTTCAAGTCAACAAACTAGATTGAGCAATAAAGGCATTATATTACAGTATTCATGCGTTGAGCCACTTCAGTGAAGTACTTTCAATTGTTCTTTGTTTTTCTCTTAATTTTTTCACATACTTGCATGTTTTCTGAATCTAAATGATATAATAGGAATTTTATTTCAAAACTTGTTTAAATACACTTTGTCTTGTACTATTATTCATTTTCATGTTTTCTTCTGATATCCAGGTTAGGTAATTCTTAATTTCTCCCTAGTTTTGATTAACCTATGTCATTTCCTTCATTATCCAGTTTGAGGAACCCTTAATTGCTCCTTGATCCCAATAGAAACCATTTCACCTTCCATCCTAAAGATCTGAATCAGCTCAGCTACCTTGCCCTGTGAACACTTCCTTTAGACCTTGATTCTGTCCTGTTGCTTGATACATTGACTCCATAGCCCAATGGTAAACATACCTGCATCTATCCATCTAAATAATTGATTCCACTACCAAACCAAATCAAAACCAAAACCAATCAATCTCACATAACTAGCCCAAAATCAACTAAAAACATCAAAGTTAAATCATAAAGAGAGAGCCCTCTCTGAGCACTAGGAAGGCTAGACTCTAAGCTTAAAAGTAGGTTTGTGGTTACCTCTAATATTCTTTAAAACAAAATATTAACAACCCTAGGAATTATTGGAGTGATAATAGTATGATGATATCATCGTGTATCTCCAAACTCAAACTTTTCAATCTGAGTTGAATAAAGTTGATCATCGATGCATTCGACATCACTCTCAACCCTATCGCATCGTAGGAGATACTTTGTACTACGTCGGCATCAACTAGATTCTTCTTCGATGTTTAACTCTCAAAGAGGCTGAGATAGTACCCAATGATTGTCACTCTGGGGCATGTGGCGGTCACATGTCTGGATATGCCACTGCTCATAAAATCCTTCACGCTAGGTATTTTTGGGCTTCCATCTTCAAGGATTGTATTATTGTCGTCCAAAAATTTCACACCTACCAGATTTATCAATGGAAAATGTGTGCCCCACCCACACCCTTACATCCAATTTTTACCGTCGGCCCTTTCGCTAAATGGGGCATTGATTTTATGACATGTAAACCTCGCTCGACCAGAGGGCATGGCTATATTATCATAATTTTTTATTACTTTACCAAATGGGCTGACACGATGCCTACATATTCCACTGACGGTAAAAATGTCGCTCTATTTCTATTCAATCACGTTATAGACCGGTTTGGAGTTCCTCAATCCATCGTCACCAACCATGGCTCCCATTTCTTTCATTACATGATGGTTGAGCTGACCACACAGTTGGGTTTGCGACACAACAACTTGAATCCTTATTACCCTTCGGCTAATGGCCAAGTTGAAGTGGCCAACAAAGTTCTAGTTACCATGCTTCAGTGCACCATTGGGATGCACAAGTCAAAATGACATCTCATGCTTTTTTCAGCTCTTTGGGCTTACCGAACCTCGGCAAAAAATGCTACCAGATTTACTCCTTTTCAGTTAGTATATGGTTTGGAAGCAACCTTACCGATTGAATACGAAATCCCTTCACTCAAGTTAGCCGTCGAATTACTCCCAAATACCTCACCAGAAGAGGAGCGTCTTCTATATCTGGAAAGGCTTGATGAAACTCGTCGCTTTAGTCATTGAAGCTCATAAGAAATGGTTCAAAGCCCATTTTGATCAAATTTTTTCTCTGCATGCCTTCTCTTAAGGAGACTTGGTTCTTCTATATGACCAAGCTCACGATAAACTGGGGGTAGCTAAATTCGAACCTATGTGGCATGGGCCATACATTGTCAAATGTGTTTTGCAAAAAGGGGCCTATGAGTTAATTGACTATGAAGGAAACCCTCGGGGATAAGCTGAGAATGGGCTTTACCTCAAGAAGTATTATTTGTAGTTTCTTTCATATAATTACTTTTGTACATTAGTGTATTTTAATTTTTGTACAGTTTGGTTTTGGTGTGCTTTTTGTGAGCAGTTTTCCTGCTTATCTTGATTTACTTGGTTTGCTAATGTCTTTAACTCCTTATGTCAGTTTTTTTCATGGTGCTTGCCGTAGTACTCCTAACTTATCCTCTACGGCATGGGAAATCTATGATCCCAATGGTGATTTAGTGGATCTACAAGGTATATGTTTAGGTCTTACAACCAACAATATTGTAGAGTATAGTGCAATCATTGAACTTCTGTCAAAGGCTATTACTTTTGGCATTAGGGAACTAGTTGTAAACCTTGATTCACAACTTGTTGTCCTTCAAATCAATGCGCAACATTCCATCAAAATCCTCAAATTTTGAGAATGTATCTACGTGTTCGTCTCTTAGAAATAAATTTTGATTATATTACATATCATCATATTCCAAGACACATGAATACATTAACAAATGCATTGGATAATTATGTTTTAGATAAACATTTTCAAAATTTGTAAAACCACGATCATCATCTTATCATGCATTAAACATGAAAAATAGCATAATGTTTAATGCATGATAAGATGATGATCGTGGTTTTACAAATTTTGCAAATGTTTATCTAAAACATAATTATCTAATGCATTTGTTAATGTATTCATGTGTCTTGGAATATGATGATATGTAATATAATCAAAATTTATTTCTAAGAGACGAACACGTAGATACATTCTCAAAATTTGAGGATTTTGATGGAATGTTGCGCATTGATTTGAAGGACAACAAGTTGTGAATCAAGGTTTACAATTAGTTCCCTAATGCCAAAAGTAATAGCCTTTGACAGAAGTTCAATGATTGCACTATAATCTACAATATTGTTGGTTGTAAGACGTAAACATATACCTTGTAGATCCACTAAATCACCATTGGGATCATAGATTTCCCATGCCGTAGAGGATAAGTTAGGAGTACTATGGCAAGCACCATCAAAAAAACTGACATAAGGAGTTAAAGACATATGCAAACCAAGTAAATCAAGATAAGCAGGAAAATTGCTCACAAAAAGCACACCAAAACCAAACTGTACAAAAATTAAAATACACAAATGTACAAAATTAATTATACGAAAGAAACTAAGCATAATACTTCTTGAGGTAAAGCCCATTCTCAGCTTATCCCCGAGGGTTTCCTTCATAGTCAATTAACTCATAGGCCCCTTTTTGCAAAACACATTTGACAATGTATGGCCCATGCCACATAGGTTCGAATTTAGCTGCCCCCAGTTTATCGTGAGCTTGGTCATATAGAAGAACCAAGTCTCCTTAAGAGAAGGCATGCAGAGAAAAAATTTGATCAAAATGGGCTTTGAACCATTTCTTATGAGCTTCAATGACTAAAGCGACAAGTTTCGTCAAGCCTTTCCAGATATAGAAGACGTTCCTCTTCTGGTGAGGTATTTGGGAGTAATTCGACGGCTAACTTGAGTGAAGGGATTTCGTATTCAATCGGTAAGGTTGCTTCCAAACCATATACTAACTGAAAAGGTGTAAATCTGGTAGCATTTTTTGCCGAGGTTCAGTAAGCCCAAAGAGCTGAAAAAAGCATGAGATATATATATATATATATATATATATATATATATATATATATATATATAATGATCCAAGAAATACATATGTGTTCTGGTACACAAGTGACTCACAAGTCCCAAAAAATAATAACTACAGAAATAAAGCTAAAATAGACTAGTTAGCATGATGCTCGTGATAACAAGTCATTGCTCAGATAACTCAGGTCAACAACCAGTGAATACGGTCTGAGACCCCCACAATTTGCTTATGCTAGCGATGGGGGATATCATGGACATGGGTGTACTCTGGAATCCCATTGGTAAATGCATCCAGATTCTGGGCTATTTCCTCTTCATTTTTTGCTTCTTCCTCATAAGGAGTAGCCTCGAAATGCCTCATCACTCTCCTCGCTATGGGGGACATCCAAGCAGGTCTTTCTGGTCCAACATCTGCAATATATAAGTTTAAATATTAGAACATGTATACCAAAAAAATATAACATGTAAAACTTAACAAAAAAAATAATTTTTACCTCCATTATCCCAATGATCGCCTTCTGGAAGAGGAAGATCTGGGTCGCCTCTGAAATCGGTCCCAGAATACGGCCAATCCTCCACCACAATGAGTTGGCACCTCAACCATACAAAGAAAGATGGTTTGTACGACATATGTTGACCTCCTCCTGACCGAGGCATCAACTCACTCCATCGGATCATCCAAGGATCTCGTGGTGCTGGCACAGCCACTTCCGCCCATTGAAACTGAAACAATGGTTCTTGTTCCAGGAAGAGTGATGCTAGAATCGAACCATACCTGAACTGTTTGAGTCAACCATTTTTGCATTTTTTTAACTATATCTTCATGTTGCTCAAAAATGCTTCTTACCAGTTGAAGATAGTGGGAGCCATGCAGTCTATGGCAGTCTGAAGGTGAGTCTTGGTGGCCTCATGTGGAACTTGTGCCCCAGAAAAACGTGTTATGGTATGAAAAACTACCTTTAAAGGTAGATTATTGATTTTCCTTATGTCAACCTTACCGCTTGAAGACTTGTTTGCTTCTGGGCAGTGTCTCCCTATCAGCATGTCCATGCTCTCACCTAAAATTGGACTTCCCATTGATCGGGCTCGTTCCCCCCTCCGTGACAAGCCAGTAATGAAACAGATATCATAGATCTCAATCTTTAGCTCCTGGTCACCGATTATGAATCTTTCTCGACTAGTGTCCCATGTGATTACCATATATTGTAGCAAATCACGCTGAGATCTTAAGACTGGGGTTAAGAAGAACTTGAGGAGCTCACAGTTCCTCAAGGCATCTAGACAATTCGGATCTTCCATGGCCTCCCTATCCTCTTCCTCATGCTCTCTCTCTCCATCCATTCAATAGCCATTTTTATTGCTAATTTCTTACTGCCATTAGAAATTATTCAACCCATTGTTAAATATTTGAGCTTAAGAATCCATATTCAATGGTGTTTTTGGGAAAGTTTTCTTGTTTTTTTCAATATCTGCATCTGGTGCTCGTGTTTTTAAAACATGAGCGTCGATCTACGTGCAACCTACGCAAAAGAAAAGGGATTGACATGAGCCCAAAGGTGGTACTCGCGTTGATCCTCATCGAAAACATGTTTGAAAACTCTTCCCAAAATTCAAAATGGACCATTAAAATTGCTAAAAAAAGGTATAAAATCGAAGGGAATAGGCATAGCTCTTACTTGGCACAGATGATTCGACGGATGGCTTCCTGGATCAGCCATAATCAGCTCTTGAAGATCAAGGTAAAAACAATCTAAAAACTCCTCCAATGGCTTGTGAAAGTAAAAAGTGAAAGATGTTTTTAATTTTTGATTTGTATAACTATTTAAGTCATTGTTAGGGTTTTTTCAATATTTTAATTATTTTTCCTTGGAAACAGATAATATGTTCACTTTTGTGTAGCGATAGGGTAAAATTTTGATGATTATGCAAGAATTAGTTTTAGTTTATTACTTTTTCAAGACTCGATAAAAAACAGATGAAAAAGTCACCTCCTTGGAGTCATCTTTAAGCTCTTTTCTGACTCTCGAACTATCAAAATATTGTTGAGTAATTTTCATTTTAAACTCGTTAAAGAAAACAAAACGTCGTTTAACCAGTATACGTTTACCCCTTTTTCAGGCTAGGATAAACTATTTATAAAAAATAAATACCCTAGTCAATCACAACTAAGAGGTTCTCTCGAAATTTGTTTTCTATTGTCGAGTATTTGTCGTTTTAAACTCGTTAAAGTAAACGAAACGTTGTTTAACCAGTATACATTTACCCCTTTTTCAGGCTAGGATAAACTATTTATAAAAAATAAATACCCTAGTCAATCACGACTAAGAGGTTCTCTCGAACTTTGTATTCTACCTTTCTAGATTCGAGGGACTATATACAAAAAGGGCCCCATGGATTTTTCTTTTCGGCCTCTTTTCAAACTCTCTAAACATTAAAAGGCATCGAGTTTCACCTTTTTTGGAATCGTTATAATTTAACGACATTGGACTCATCACCATGACGATACAAATTTCCTCCTTCCTAAGGCTCGTAAAATGTACTAGGATGTATTTGTCCAAAGGAAAAACTTATATGACAAGCATATGTTATCCCCTTCAAGCTTTTATTACAAAATAATTGGGGTACTCGCCAGAAATGAAGGGGGAAAATGAAGGTTTTTACCAGTTGTGTTGGCAATATGTCGCTCTTCAACATGACACTTATCTACAGCTTGTGTCGGGTTGGGGATATCATACATTCATCACTTTGCCTCCATGGGTTTGGGAAATTTGTTTGCCTCTCATTTCAATTAGCAATCTTGTCAACATGACCTTTCATCCTACTTGAGTCAAATCATGCCATACTCCAGAGTCACTCATTATCCAGGAAATTGATCTAGAGACTCCTTTTTCAGTACCTTAGAGCCTGTATGCCCTAAGGGCAGGTTGTTCGCATTCGACGACAGGTTCACATCATTGGCCTTCAATTGAGTGATTTCATGAGTGTTCGACTTCATTTCCTTGTTCACATCTTATGGATTGTACTACTAGTACCTTGAGGGCCATTGTCATTATCAGTGGTCTCTCTCGCACCTCTTAACAATTTACGTCATTGACTGGTAATCATGCAATTTATTGCATGTTCGACTTCAGCTCACTCATTCACATGCTTGAATTTGTACTTGATTGGGTCATGATGAAGCGCAAGACCTTAGATTTTTTCTTATAAATTTTAGGCTATGAGGCGATATGAGTTCTTCATGATTGTATATATGACTCTTTTAGATGGATGGTTGTGACTATACCTGATTCCATATTTGTGATCCTTCTTATTGTTGGATGGTTGTGTCCATACCATGGATCCTATTACATGATCTCTTTTACGGATGGTTGCATCCATGCATTATGCTCATGTATCTATATCAGATATTTTAGTTATGTATATATGTACTCGATTCACAGGTTTTCCGACAATGACGTCCTGATCCTAGCACGTACTCGTAAAGCATTTCAACCCTTACTCTCGTTCTGCCTTCATTCTTTAGGGGGCATATGTTACACAACATTTTGACTTGTCCCTGTGCTCCTTGTGTACTTTTCCCATCATGGAAAACATGCCTTTGGATCCCTAAAAATATAAATATCAATCACTCTTTTAGTCAACCTAGAGTATCTCCCTAAAAACCCACTTTTTTGGAGCAGTGAAACCCTTTAGTGTCTCACCAGTTCTTATGGAAAATCCTTAGCCTATGACTAGCGTCGATCGGCGGTGGTATGAACCCCATGGCTTCATCGATCTACTTTTGTAAGATTTTTAAAAATGGAAACGAAGCTTCATGGTCTAGAAGCTTCGAGAGGGGAGGGATGGATGTTTTTTTATCAGGATATGGTTGGTGTTCTCCAAGGGGTCTCTTGTTCCTACCAAAGAGGAACCACCCAAGGAGATAATCCTTTATCCCATCTTAAGTGGATCCATGTCCCTTGCTCCATCACTATAAATTTATCACGTTCCAATGCCTCTGCTAGCTAGAACAAAATAACAGAGAAGGATTTGAAGATTTACTTAAGCATAGAAGGAGAGAGTTGAGGCCTTTAACCTTCCCATATTGAGTTAAAAAAAGAGTGCTTTGGAGACGTGCTCAGATTCAGACCCGTCAAAGGAGAGCTCTGACATCAAGGCGTAGGTTGTAACTGCCCTTTTTGATTAATAATATAATCCAACTGGTATTTGATTTCCATTCTTGTGTGTGGTTGTGATAAGAAGTCTAGCAGTCCTTGATCATTTAGATAGATTACTTTTGATATATGCTTGTTGCACCTTTAAGTTTTTTTTTTTTGGTGTGTTTTGGTCATTTATACAGGTAGTCGAACGCTGGTAGCAACGAAGATCAAGCTTGGAAGAGAGTGTTAATTTAGGTTGTCATGGATGTCAGTGGTCGGCATGGAAAATATTCTTGAAGATGCCAGAGAATGAATACAACTCTTTTTTAAGATGTCAAGACACAAATGAAGTGTCAATCATGTATATCGATGATCATAATGGAAATATCACTGCAATTGATGAAGGACTAGAAGACATACACATGATGACATGTCCTACCTCCAATGATATTGATGATAAAACTACATGATTACATGTCCTACCAACAATAATTTGATGATGACATGACAAATCTCCAATGATGTGAAGCTTGATGTCCTTGTAACGAACTCTACGTAATGATGATGCATTTGATTGATGAAATATCTCTGCACTATCTTAAGAACAGCTGACCTAGTGCCCCTATGTTGAAGAAGGCAAGGACAGGATGATGGTGATCCTATGTTGAATAAGGCTAGGACATGATTATGAAGACAATCAATGAAGAAATTAAACGATGAATAAGCCCTACACTCAAAGGCATTCTGCCTTGCCTCCATTTCTACACTCATAAATAATCAGTCACGTTAAATAATATTTTTTGCTACCTTAGAGGAAAAATTCCTTAATGAAACCTACACCATCTTGAAGAGCATAATTTTTCCTTTCCAACGAGCTATTACTCTACCCAAAACTCCAAGCGGTTTGAAAGATATTGATTTTTTAAGTTAATGAAATTAATCCTAGCAACTAGCCGACCTATACACATTCATTCATGTCGGCCTCTCTCCATGAGAAGTGTATCTTAATTAAGGGTCGAAACCTAGTATAAATTGATGTTGAAAAGCTTCATTATAGCATCAAAATTTTGGTGATCATTTTAGAGAAACAGCACAGAAATTACAGGAGGTCGCGAGGACGTAAAAGTTTAATGTTTGGGCTAATTTTTGTGATTGGGTTATCATTTAAGAGCTGATAAAGTGCAGATCTCAAAACAATGACTACATTATATGGTGAGATACTTCTAAAACCATGAGGTAACAACCTGTGGAGACAGTCCTCACCTCATAGTTGAAGTAGCTCAAATTGTGGGTAGTTTCCAGACCTTGGACCTAGCATCTTTGTGGTTGTTTTGAAAATTCTGGAATAGACATTTCTAAACAGAAAATTAAGCCCTTGGAGCAGTCCTGTTATAAAAAAAGTTTAGAAACCACAGTCACTTTTGAAGACATCACTACACCAACTTTGTAGATATATTGAGCAGTCTTTAAGAAGTTGCAGATCTTGTGCATAATAGTTGATCTCAGTTGGGAATTTAAAGCAGTGTTTTGAGCATCTTTTTGAAGACACTATTGAATTATTTGGAATAGTCTTAAGAGTGCATTTGAAGCAGGCATCTAGTGAAGAAATCTGGAAGATTTATTTGGACTACAACTTGAGCAGACTTAGAGAACTGTGGATCTAGCCTTCTGAGCATTCTATAAGCATTTTGGGATAGACTTTTTGGTTACTCCTTGATAATTTCTGCAACAGTCCTTCTAGTGACCCTCCCTGGATCATATTCTTGAATAATTATTGACTTACCTTGAATCATATTTTGAGTGAATTTGGCGCAAACTTGAAAGGCTATTTTGGACAAGATCTTAAGTTGTTGTGAACCAGCCTTTGAAGAATTCCTTGGGGTATTTTGGTAATCAGGTGAAGTAGGCTTGGAAGCCTTTGTTGTTAAATTAGACCTAAAGAGTATCTCGAGGACATATAGTTGGAGATAGTAGTTGCCTTGGAGAAATCAGTGGAGATCTCATAATGCATTGATGGAAGTCCTCATGACGTGAACTTGGAGATATTTTTTGGGTACGATGAAGAGCAATGGTGACACCTTCTAAGATGAAAAGGTTGTCATTGATGATGTGACGTGGAGACTAAGTATGACAAGGCTCGTTGAAGAAGACTTTGGGAGTCATGAAGAATAACCAAACATATTTTGACGAAGTGAAGCTGAGGGTTGGAGCCTCATAGAGACAAGGTCGGTGCCTTGGAAGATAGGGTTGGAGCCCTAGAGGATTGGAGTCCTGATAACGGGACCAACCCACAATCTCGTTTTGCTCTGAATTTTCTATCTCTAGCTGTGCATAGTGCCTTCATTAGAATGGCTCATACTTCCACTATCCGGCAATCTCACAACATTTCATTATTGCGCCAACCCTACATATTCAAACATTCTATGTGCTCTATATCAATACATATATTACGGTGTTCTTCAATTATTGGAAACCTTACAATGAAGTTCAATCATACCTTTATTAACTTGCAACCTTAGTCGAACAGTCCTGATCAACATAATTTAGGACTAGGGCCCAGCGCAAATGACCATTCCACATTCAACGGTGGACGATACGTCGCACAACCTTCGGTGATCTGACGCCCATAATCAAATCTCGTGCGGCTTATGTGCACGAACGATGGCGCGCGATGAAGCGGTTTTTCCAACTTTCTCAGGGACACGCATCACCCAATCTCTGGAATCGCTCCAATTTCCTAAATACCACTTGCCCGACGAAAGCGGTGCGATCAAACCCGGAAACCCGTCTTTGTTGTTCACTCCAAACCACGTTCACTGTTTAGACTTCGTGGTTCCACTGCTTTCTCCCTCAGGGTTCCATCCACCTTCATTATCTATGCATTTCGCTCTTCGCCTTCAGTGAATACACAACTTCTCGTTACACTGTACTCGCCCAATGAACACCGCTTCCAGAGTCCCACTTATATCACTTCACGCGGGAAACAACCAATGCATACTCCTTTCTCCATACTTGATTTTCGAATGCCAGTCAGCTCTTTACAAGCAGCATAAACCTCCATGCGTGGCATAAGGCCATATCTCTGTTCATGGCATATACTCATGACTATATCACTCCACTGTCGACCAGTTCGAGATGCACTATCGACAGCATTAACATCGGTTGCTATAACTATATACAGAGCACAATTAATCCCAACATGCAGAGTACGTATTTACACATTATCATACACTCTCATTTCTGAATACACAGGCAGACTTTTAGCTCGATTTATAGAGTCCTACTCCTACAAGAATTTAAGGCAATTTCACGCAGGAATTTCACCAATAAATGCACAACTACACTGAGACAATTTACACATATGATTCGACCAAGAAGACATAAAATCACAAATGGAACTTATAAAAAAATCTCCATAAATAGATATATATACATACAGGCGATCAATCTCAAAAGCAATCTCTTACAATTTCATGGCAGGCCAGATATTCAGTTCAGTCACCATTATCTTCCTACTCTGTTGCTGAAGAAGTTCTAGTCTCTAACTCTACCTCCCTTGTCTTTCCTATCTAAACTCTTCAGGATTACATTTATACCACAAGGATGACCTGAATCGATTCAGGTCTCCAAACAGTTCAGCAACTCTTAGCATTCCCAATTCCTAAAATTAGACTCAATAACTGAACTGATCCTAAACTGACTCTTCGTATTCCTATCTTAACCAATTTCTCATGTTCTCAAATGTCTTGAGGACAATTACAATTCCCTACCAACTTTACTCAAAATATTAATATTTAAAAGAAATTTAAAGAACATGGGACCCCCTATGTCTACTTATGTACAAAGTAACTTTTGGGCCTAATGCCCCTGCATCAGACTCCCAAGATTCAAATTGTTCATTATATCCTGATCATGTGCTCTTCGTCTCTGCCTCCATGATCCCATACTTGGGTTTGTTGTTGTCCATCAACTGCATCATCCTTTAACTGATCTTCTCCAGGCTTCCAGACTTTGTTCTATAACTCACTCCCAGCTAGACTTTCACAATATACTTTTGTCCTCCCTGTACAGAAATCCTTTTTGTTTCCTTGTTGTTGTCTGCTGCTTCGGAGACACCCTTACCATCAGTCTTCTGATGTATTCAATCTCCATGTCCATCTTATCCTCTAGCTAGAAATTATCGCCCTCTACTGCTGCTTTCAATCTCTATCGCTGCCAATATTGCTCCTCTTGCAGTCTCACATGCTATTAACATGTTTACTACTTTTGCAGGTGTCATCCTCCATGTTGCGTCTGCTGCCACCATGGGTGTTGTTGATGCCAATGTTGCCTCCGCCATACACCCTGAATATCCTTTAGGATATCTCCCTCTACAACATTCTTCTTTTTTTCATCATCTGCAAATTCATTCTCAAGAAACAATTCACCATTGAATTTCCTACCATCAGTGACATTCCCATCCAATATACTAGTAAACAGAGTTAGATTCTGCAAGCTAGTATCTGCTCCTCTTTTCTTCACAACTTCAGGCATCCTTGCTCCAGGTTCTGCAAACCCTTTCTCTTCTTCAAATGCTCCTAGCAAACAGTTCAGCCATTTCTCTTGTTTTTGTTTTACATCTTCAACATGTTGTAAGTTAGACCCAGCATTTTCTTCTTCTTCATGGGAAATCTCCAGCAATTGCCTCTCATCCTCCTGATGGATTCTGCAAATCCAATCAAGTTCTCTAGCCACTGTATCTTCATCTTCTGTCAGCATGGAATTCTGATTCTTCCTCACTTCAGCAGCTTTTAAAATCTGCCCTCCAGTCTGCTCTTGGCCCATCAGTCTAGCCAATTCTCCCTTGTCAATGATAGTGACAAATCCCTACATATGAGACATGGTTGTCTCATCCTCCTTCAGCAACAATTTTTCTCCTTCCAAGACAATTTCAAAGGATGAATTGTCTTATGCATCACCTGTACACATAAACAAACTGTCAGTGTTAAAACCATGAGACCCAATGATCTCAATTGATGACCTAGTCACCAATACTTCTCCCGGAAATTCCAAGTCTGGTTCAAGGCTCAGAAATTCTTCATCATATTTTTCTTCAATTTCCAGATCCATCTCCACTGCTCCAATCATTATGCCCAAATGATGATCCCTCACTATGTTTTCAACCAACATAGTTTCCTTCTTATTCATTTCTCTGACAACTTCCAACTGTTGTTTTTCCTCTTTCTATGCATGATTAACACATGAATCATCATCAGTAAAGTTCCAATCCTTCAATGTCTCCTTTTCCTCTAACAACACATAAGTATGTTTTCCAAAACTCCTCTGTAAATCCTCTATCAGCATCTCAGTATGTTGATCTACATCCTTCATGAGACTGTCAGCTAGTCTCACTTTTCTTCCATCATCTGCTCCATGAACTCCATCCATGAAGATCTTCCTGCCTTGCATTCCCATAAACTTATCCAGTGCATCGGTCCTCTGCTTTTCCAATTCTCTTCTCTGAGAATCCAACCTCCTATATAACTCAACAACTTCAATAGGAGTAGATTTTGGGAACCTTACACAACCTTTTATGCCTCTGCTTGTTCTTGACCAATCTTCTGCTGGCCCTTCTTTCTTAGCTTCAACATTCTGCTGGATATCCTCATTTAACTCTTCTTTCATCCTCTTTTCCTGAGATTTCACTATCTCAGCATTGATCCGAACAGATTTCAGATTCAATGTCTCCTCCTCATCAACAAACTCTGAAGCTCATTCATCTTTCAGTAGTGTACCTGCAAACACACACAACCTTTTAGTTTTCAGATCACAAGACCTTTCAGCCTTGGCTGCTTTCTCAAGCACTTCTTCTTGAACAGGTCTGCACATGGAATATTAAATTCCCATTCTTGCCTCGAGAACTTTGGGTTCTTCTTCCTCTGTGGAGTCTGTCATCACTTCACTTTTGTCAGACTCAAGAACACAAGCCCCTTCATCATCTGGACTTGTCCAATAACTCAGGAATTCCTCAATGACTTCCTCTTCAGCAAGATAGGCTTCTTGCTGCCTCGAGTCTTCACTATGTCTCACAAGATCTCCTGCAGGTCTCCACTCTTCATCTGTGATCTGTTCTGCTTCACAAGCAGAAATTTCTTCGTTCAACTCAGCTGCTCTGAGTTCTTCTCTCAATAGGGCAATCTTATTTTGCCTCAACATCAGCTGTAATGGTTGCCATTTCACATTCTTCCTCATGAGGCAACCAACTCTCTGGCTCTCTTCTATCCTCAGTTTCAATCTGTTGAACTCTTCCCTAATCTCAGCAAATTCCTTCCAATACTCTTCATCAGTGAGTCTCTTCCTTATGCCATTTTCTTTGGCATCTTCACTCACTCTTCTGTTGTGGCTTCTCCTAGAACCTCTACAATCTCTGCAGTCTCTGCTATGGCTCTCAATAGCCATTTTCTTCTCTAGGAGTTATTCACTTCACAAGCTGCACTAAGCCTCTGCAACAACAAGTTCTCTTGCTTCAACTCACCTCACCAAGCTTCTCTCCTGAGCTCTGGATTTTGGCAAGTACTGGTCCCCTCTCTCAGCAACGTTCTGAGCACTCTCTTATGCTCTCTAGGCTTCACTCTACAACTTCTCTCAATAACACCTCTTTTCTTCCTTCATCCAACCTCTGTTGGGAATCTTCCAGGTTCTGCCACACTTTCCTTCTTTACTCAGAGTCCCTTGTTTGACTCTTCTACCACTGCTCTCAAAGTTGTGATCTACTTCTGTTGAGATGTCTTCAATTGTCTGCACTCTGACTTCTGCAAACAATCCTTCAACCAGAGTTAAACACTGCTCACCTTCTTTTGAGAACACCACAATTGTCCTCTTTATCTAGCCTCTATCTGAATATCAGGCTCACTATCTTCACTATCAAACTCTGTCTCTACTTTCAGCAACCACACTTTTGCAAACATAGAATACACATCAGATTTAAATTAATTACCTGCAAAATCATGATCCTGTCCTCCACTCACTCCACAAACCCTGTTCACTACAAATACGTATGCTGCATGTCAAGCTTCCAAATATGTAGTCTTCAAAACACTGGTCCTCAAATTGGACTCTGTAATTCTGCAATCACTCTTAAATAGATTTAAACCTCAACTTTTCTTTGCTATCTCAGTACACCTGCACTGCGCCTCTGTATGCTGGCATTCTTTGTCAGTTTTCAAAAGTCGGGTTTCCTTGCATTCACCAAACTTGCACTTTTCAAAAAGAGCTATTACTGAAGCTCTGATACCACTTGATAATGGGACCAACCCACAGTCTCGTTTTGCTCTGAATTTTCTATCTCTAGCTGTGCATAGTGCCTTCAGCAGAATGGCTCACACTTCCACTATCCGGAAATCTCACAACATTTCGTTATTGCACCAACCCCACATATTCAAACATTATATGTGCTCTATATCAATACATATATTACGGCATTCTTCAATTATTGGAAACATTACAACAAAGTTCGGGCATACCTTTATTAACTTGCAACCTTAGTCGAACAGTCCCGATCAACATAATTTAGGACTGGGGCCCAGCGCCGATGGCCATTCCACATCCAACGGTGGACGATACGTCGTGTTTGGTCTCAACCTAGTCTCCTAAATTGATTTCATTTAATTGTCAACCAGGGTTGGTAAACTACTGAAGTGAAGTGCACTGTATGTGCCTAGGAGTTTGTTTCTTAATGCGTTGTATTTAGTGTTTTCTGATGTTTTTGGTCTTTTGATGGTTTTATGTTCACAGGAAAAAGAACTAAATGTTGGTGGAAGGAAACTACTGATTAAAAATAGAGTAAAGCCTAATGGGTTGATGACAAATGAAAAGTGCAAATACTGAAACGGAATCAAACCTAAACTATGACTAAGCAGAATACTAAGCTTGATAATGACTTTAAGAAAATGAATTAAAACATAAACTTAACTTGTCCAATTCTTTTATCAAAGGTATTTTGGAAGAGGTTTGAGAAATGGTAAGCTAAGTATACAAATTCTCCTAACTAAACAATTAGACAATCAGCTTATAATGAGACAACATTTTATCCATGATTAAAGATTTGTGAAAACATATTTGGAGAAAAATATTGTTAACATCATAAGATCTTCTACTCTAAGACTAGCTCCTAACTCTATTCTGCAACTTAGTTTGTCACCACTACACTTCACTCAAAGGTTATAGATTTTAGAATAGTCTTTTGAGGAAAGGTTTGTTTGTAGGATGATGAAGGAAATTGCAAAAGTACCTCAGGCCTTGGGATGATACTATCTTCTATCCAGATAGTTATGAGTCAATTATAGATTTGGGCTAAAAGAAGGTTTTGTAAATAATGAAGGTCGTGTTGTTTAAGTTTAACAACTAATGTAATCTAATATGTGATGGATGACAGCTAAATGTGGAGTGAAAATGCAATGAGTTAAGCTAAGACTGAATTTGAGATGTCTCTAGTCTAAAACAGTGTTGAACTAGCAAGCCATTATCAAACTTAAAATGAATAACAAAGCATGAGCTAAATGCAATTTGACTCCGGAGTATCCTAACTAAGTTATCATGCCTTAATCTATGGGATTATACAGCCTGTTTGTCCATCATGATTGGTGTTTTGGAAGAGCTTCTTAGAACAATCAGGGTTGTACAATTCAGTGCAAATGCAAATATAAAGACTGAAAGCAATTTAAAAACTAAGATATCACAGCTATCTCCTACCCATCATTATGATATTTTGGAAGAGCGTTTTAAGAGAAAGATCAGCTATGTTACTTAGTATAAACAAACAACTGAAACATTCAGTATCACAGTCATGCCTTAGACATCATAAGGATTTTTTGGAAGAGTTTCTTCTTTTGGAAGAGTTCTTAGAACGAGTATAACTGTAGTGGCTAATGAAATTAACTATGAACTCAAACTTCAAAAGCATAAAAACAACTAAAATACTTATCTAAATTATGAAAGTAAAGTCGTGTAGGAGGCAGGGGCCCTCTACCAACAGACGGAATCTAGCTCTAGATCAACTCACGTGCTCAAAAAAAATGTTGTCTTCTTCATTAAAGGAGAAATAACTTGAAACAGAGTATTCTGCGTTTTCAGAAATATAGGATGAAATCCAAGCAAAATCTAGCCTATCTCTCAGTTTCCCAAGTGTTTTTATAACAAAATTACATAACAGAACTTGCAACAATACAGGGATCCTTGTCTTTCCTTATCAAAATCACATTAGGACTCTGAAGATGGCAACGTAAAGAGAAAAAGGACATCTGGACTAAGACAGTCCTATTAGAAGTCTGCTTCCTTAAATGTGTTCCCATGTACCAAAACCACGTCCAGAATTCGGTTCTTCCTTCATGGTGAGCAACGAATGATGTAGACAAGACGTGGAATATACCCATATGTGGTTTTTCTTGATAAGACACCTGGAACATGCCTGAACGTGAAGACAGCTGCAGAATTGTCGGTTAGCTATGGAATGTCTGCATTCTGTAGCCAGTTTGCATTATAATGACAAGATCACAAAACTTAGCAAGTTAGCCATGTTTAATCATTCTAAAAGTAATTTTAACTAATTTCATTGATCAATTGAGCCTGGGATATCAATGGACAAAGGAAAATGAGGTGAAGTAAGATGAAAGAAAGCACAATCTTGGGGCTCAACATACCCCCACTGCTGACTTCTTGTATGTCCTCATGCAACTTATTCCATAAACTCAGAGACTTCTGCAAGAACATCTAATCCTCTCCTTCTTCTTTGCCTAGAAATTAAAGGTCTTCTGGGTTTTCTGATGGCTAACTTGAACCTTAAGTTGATAAGTGCCCTGATTAGCTTCTTGTTCCTCTTTTTCAATTTTTCATTAGCCTTTTCCACTTTGTCCATTTGTAGAGATAAGGTTGAGTTCATACTGGTTTTGAGTTTGACTTGTTCCTTCAGAATATCATTCTCAGTTTTGATGTGTCTATTAAGGACTTCCAGCTCATACCTATCTCTTATTAATACATCTATTTCGGATAGTGGAGGACTAGTTGTTCTCTCTCTACTCTCTGAAGCTCTCCTTTCCAAAGTTTCAACATAGTCATAAAATTCTTGTTGAGCAGGGTCAATTTCAGGGATTTCTTCATTAAAATCTTCTTCAACATCCTCTTCAATAGATGTTTCCTCATCTTCTATGTTTATTACCCCTGTTTGTTTGATCTGTGTCTTTCTTAATTTTCCCCTGAGTCTATGACTTCTCCTTGGCTGGGATGATCCCTCTCCTTTTCCTATGGCAGATTTTCTAATTACCCTTCTTTTCTTAAGTTGTCTCTTAATCTGAGTCAACTTTTCAGAGATGATTTCTTCACTACTTCCCTGTACTGTTTTTTCAATTTCAGTTTTAGAAGCTCTCCATTTTCTGCTTCTCCTTGTAGGCTAATGTTCAGGTGAGGGCTCTTTTGGCTCTTCAAAATTATTTCTTATCAAGAAATTATCCCAAGTATCATTTGTTTTGGCTAAATGGTGTTCAATTAAGATCTTAACCAAGCCATGATGGTATAGGGTTGTCTCTAAGAATTGGACCCTCCTTTGAACACACGAAGCCATCTTTTTCAGACTTTGAAGCAAGAAATAGGGCAAGTTTAACTCTTCCTCCAGAAAATGCATTATCAGTCTAATATGGTAAACATAAAATGTGCCATATCTACCTTCACAAGTAATAATTTTTTGCAGAATAAGAAATATATTTCTCCATTTATTTTTCAATGCAAAACTTGGAATTCCCTTCTTAAACACAGTGACATCCATACCTGGTGATTTTAGAATTTGCTTCCATGATTCATTATGGAATTCTCTGTTTTTGAACCATCTCTCTCCATTTCTAAGCAACCCTGTTGCTTCTGCAATGAAAACCTCAGTGACAGTGAACTTGACATCTCCCACTTCAACCTCAGCTCCTTTAAATGACCTTGCAAATGTTTTAGTGACTTCTTTGTGGAAGCCATTAAATTTCTCAAGAAATTGTAGCCATCCTACCTGTTGCAACATTTCTTTACTTTGAGGGTATCCTTCCAGGTATTTGGTACCCACTGGTTCAGTTCTTACAATGAGGCCCATAATTCTTTCTTCAACCTTCAGATTAATACTCTTTCTGTCCACTAAAACAATAATTTCAACCTTAAAATTGATATACCTCTGGTACAATGGCTTCAAAATTCGAACTGGTATACCTCTGGTACAATGGCTTCAAACTTCGAACTGATATACCTTCTGGTTGATAGTGACAATGGCTTCAAATTCCACACTGATATATCTCTGCGTTTACAGTGATAATGCTTCAATCTCTGCTCACGGTGATAGTGCTTTAATCTCTACTCACGGTGATAATGCTTCAGTCTCTGCTCACGGTGATAATGCTTCAGTCTCTGCTCACGGTGATAATGCTTCAGTCTCTGCTCACGGTGATAATGCTTCAGTCTCTGCTCACGGTGATAGTGGTTTGATATTTCAAACTGATATACCCTTTTGCTCACGGTGATAGGGATATCTCGGAATGAAATGATGAAGGGCTGGCTACGGAATGAAGTGATGGAAGTAGTTACGGAATGAGTTAATGGAGTGAGGTGGAGAAAACAAATTAATGAGTGAAAAGGCTGCGGAGATTTTTACAACGGATTAAAAAAAATCATCATTAAATGATTTGGTTGGGTGACGTGGGGAAATTAAACACTTCAGTCTTTCAACCGTTTAAATGATGTTCGGGCATAGGATTTGAAATGAAGATTTTTATCCAAAGTTTGTGGAGGGTATATTTGGCATGATCAATAAAAGTAATCAAAACAAATTTTTCGAATGACTCATAACTAGACTATACTAAAGTTTTTATGAAATGCCATTATAATCAAAAAAAAAATTACCTTTGCTTTTCATTTGCTTTTTGTGGTCTTTGTCTCCTTTGTTCTCCTTTGGAAGAGTCTTCATAATCCTTCTTGATTCTTCTGATTCATGAATATACTAGATCATCTTGTTGCAATTCAAATGTCTGCTGATTAGTGCCTTCAGGATTTGTAGCTGTGGAATGACTGTCTGGCTGCAGAAAGTCTGATCAGCTGCAGAATGTTTGATCAGCTGCAGAATGTCTGATCAACTGCAGAATGTCTGTTTTAGCTGCAGAATGTACCTGTGGAGAATTTTAATCATGGAATGGAGTGGTTTGGAATATAAGTGAAATATTATATGGCATGAATGAAGATGGATGATGAAACATGATGTAATGGGATATGTATGAAGTCAATGATGGTATGGAATGGACTACAATTCATGAAATGGAGTGGAATATTGTAAGAAATGGCCTGCAATCCATGACATGTGTTATTCATTTGCAGCAAGACATCAAAATTTAAATTTTGACATGGAAATGAGGTGGATGAAGTATGGAATGAGATGAATGAAATATGGAATGAAGTGAAGTATGAATGAATGAATGAAATGGAGTATGGATGGATAAGTGAATGGAATGACATGAGTTGGATCATAAGTGCAATGGATCTGAACTCATAATTTTGTAACAGTTGCTTGCAAAAACAAAATGGAAAATTTAGAGTGTCAGAGAGACTCTGATTTTCACCCTATCTTTTCTGTATAAACATGCCAATCAATGATTGGTTTTCATGTTTATACATTTTTATTTTTTTTTCAAAAAGAAATGCTTCAGAAAATTCAATCAAGATGAAGAAGAAAAATTCTTCTTCATTAACTTCACATCACTTTTTTCTTGGAACTTCTTGACAAATTCTTCTCTTGAGAGTGGTTTGTGATACAGCTTCAATCTATGACCATTCACAAGAAAAGTGACCTCTTATTCATATATTGTTCTGATTTTTACTGCTCCATTGTCAAAATTTTCAACAATTTCATATGGCCCAAGCCAATGTGTTTGAAATTTACCTTGAAAATCCTTGAATTTTGAATCAAACAAAAGAGCCCAGTCACCTTCTTTGAATTTATTCTCTTTGATGTACTTATCATGCCATCTAGTTCTTTGTTGTTGAACTAGACTTGTTTTCTGAACTGCATCTTGTCTGATCTCATCCAATTCATTAATCTGCTCCAATCTATGCTTTTGTGCCTCCGTTAAAACAAGTCCTAGCTGAACAGCCATTTTGAAAGTTTGAATCTGGAACTCTATGGGAAACAAAACTTTTTTTCCATAAACAAGTTCATAAGGAGTATGACCTGTTGTGTTTCTCCATGTAGTTCTATAGGCCCACAAGGCTTCAGGAAGCCTATCTACCCAATCTCTTCTATGTAAATGAACAATCTTCGTTAGGATTCCTTCAATGACCTTATTAGTAGATTCCACTTGACCATTTGCTTGTGGATGATAAGGAGTAGATTTTCTATGCCTGATTTTGTACCTCTCCATCATTTGCTCCACTAGCCTTGATGTAAATTGAGCTCCTTGATCTGTAACAATTTCCCTTGGGACACCAAAGCGAGTAAAAATATCCTCAAAAAGAAAAGTAACTACAGATGCTTCATTAGCAACAAGTAATGGCTTGGCTTCTACCCATTTGGTAACATAATCAGTGCAAATCTTGGTGAAGTTTTCTATAAATCTCCGATAATATCCTGTAAATCCTAGAAAACTCCTAACATCTTTTTGACAACTTGGAATAGATAATTTAGAGATGACTTCAACTTTTGATTCATCGACTCTAATCCCATTCCCTAAAATGTGATGCCCTAAAACAATACCTTCAGTAAAAATCATGAAACATTTTTCATGACTAAGTGAAAGGTTTGCTTCTTGACATCTTTTTAAGACTTTTTCCAAGTTTTCTAAAGCTTCTTCAAATGTATTTCCGTAGACTGTGAAATCATCCATGTATACCTCTACACAACCATGTCTTAGATCTGAAAAAATTCCTAATACCGCCCTTTGGAATGTTGCAGGTGCATTGCACAATCCAAATGGCAATACTCGGTAAGCATAGGTACCCCAAGGACAGGAAATGTGGTTTTGTCTTGATCTTCAAGTGCTACTTGGATTTGGTTGTAACCACTAAACCCATCTAGGAATGAGAAGTACTTTTTGCCAGCTAATGTATCTAACACTTGATATATGAAAGGTAAGGGAAAATGGTCTTTAAGAGTAGCTTTGTTTAGTTCTCGGTAGTCAATACATACCCTCCATTTACCATTTTTCTTTGGCACACTTACCAAAGGAGAAACCCACTGACTATCTGAAATGGGATAGATGAAGTTGACATTTAACAATTTTTGCAATTCTTCTTTAACAATCTCCCTAAGATTTGGATTCATCCGTCTTTGAGGCTGTCTGATTGGTTTGCAATTTTTCTCTATATAGATGTGATGAGTGCAAGTCTTTGGGCTTATCCCTTTCATGTCAGTGTACTCCCATGCATATGCAGAAGAGTGTCTCTGTAATACTTTGACTAACTTTTCTTGTTGAGATTTCTCTAGGTTCTTATTTATGTTCAAAGTTTTGCCTGGAAAGATCTCACTTGTAGAGCTGCCAAATTTATCCATAGAATGAAGAGACATCTTCCTTGATGACAAAAACTCAATATTGGATCCCTCTTGAAATGATTCATGTTTGTGTTCTGGAGAGGATTCAAAGTTTTCTAGAGTATTCGGAATTTGATTATCTTCACTAATTTCTGAAATTGTGAAGAGTGGTTGTAAATATTCTTCATCCTCTATCCATTGAGTGTCATCTAGATCTGTAATTTTCCTAGATGGAGGATATAAAGTGAATTTCTTTGTTGAACTACCATCAGAAATATACATATCACCGGACCTACAACTAATAAAAGCATCAGCTGCAGCCAACCAAGGTCTTCCTAATATAACAGGATGCCCTCCTAGATTATTCTTAGGAGTTAGGATCATGAAATCCACAGGGTACTCCCAAGAATCTAGGGACACTGGAATGTCTTCTATTACCCCATCAGGTTTGATCACAGATCTGTCTGCTAATTGTAATAATGTAGGTGTAAAGAGAATATTAGGAAGTTTCAGTTTATCCATGATTAGTCTACTCATGATATTGATTGCTGCTCCTAAATCAATGAGTGTATTTTGGATCTCAATTCCATTGATGTGAATTTTAACAACTGGATTTCTGTTGAAAATGGCAACAAGAAACAGTGAAGGAGGCCTCCTGAAACATCTTTCTTGATCCTAGTTGGAAAGTGATCACCTAAACTAGGTGGGGACCACACATGTGATTTTTGTCAAAAAGTCTATTTTTAGACTATGTCTATTTTTAGACATATGGATCATGTACCGAGAGCTGCAGTATGCTATTCTTGGAGGATTGGTCATGTTGGTAAAAATAGATGGACCTCTATTTTTAGACATTCAGGTGGTTTCTATTTTTAGACTGTCGGGCTAAAAATAGAACAGTCAAATATTATTTACCCTTAATAATATTTGGACTCTAAACTTCAGTTTACTCTCTTGCAGCACTTCAGTTTGACCCCCGGAGGTGGGGCATGCAGCTGACATAAGGAAATTCGAATTTCCTATGGGTTAGTTGAGCTATTGCATGGTTGACTTCAGTTAGACTCATGTGGCAGAGTTTTGGTGGAGTTGATTAAGGAGTTAATGGAGATTGTGTTCCGGTTAACTAGTTGAACTAGTTGTGATCAGTTTAACTGGCGATTACACTGGAGATGAGTTGGGTGAATTAAATATTATTTAATTCACTGATTATTAACTTAGTATTCAACTAAAATAACACATCAGTTAACTCAGTGCATGGACAGTTCAATGAAAGACCAGTGGAAGAGGTAGATGAAAGGGTGAGACTGACAGTAGTTGTACATTAGTTGTGCATGAGATTTGCACAATCAGTGGGATGATGATGCTAATGATGATTGCGCTGTACCAACTAAGTGAATTCGAATTCCATTCAGCTATATTCACTTTTTGGATTGCGCAGTAGAGGCAGGCAGAGCAGCAGAAGGATTTGAACCTGTGACTAGTTTCAGATCTAGCTAGTTTTGTGTTCAGCATATGAGATAGTACTGAGTACTTGTGAAGAGTATTGTATTATGTATTGCTGAATGTTTCTCATCCATTATATGATACATATAGCTGGGGGTTTTCAGCTATAAGCTTTCCCCGTACATGCTACGTTCTATGTGTGTGATTTAATGTTCTGTCGCTTTGTTTTATTTTCCGCATGTGACGATTAATGGTAGAAGTGATTATGTGTTATGCATGAAATTCGAATTGATGTATGATCAAGTTAATCGCAGCGAATAAACTTCATTATTCAGCAAATTTCTACAATTTCCTGGGTCAAGATACTTTGGAATAGCAATCTTACCCATCATAATGTCTGCTATTTTTTCTGCCAGTTGAATTTTCTTTGTTTCTCTTATTCTTTTTCTTGTTTTCTTCATGCTCAACTCCTTTATTGTTTTGGCTAAAATTGGAATTTCCTTGATGGCTTGTAATAATGGAATTTTAATGCAAACATTTCTCAGCTCATCTAGGAAATCATAATTAGGCACCATAATTTGTTTTTCTACACCTCTATCAATTTGTAATTTTTCTGGAAAAGGAGGTATAGAAGTAGATGTGGACGGTTGCTCTAATACAGGAGTTGAAATTATTGGATCCTTTTGCTTTGATTTTTCAGTGTTTGGGTCTTGAAAGGATTTGTCTTCCTCAAGACTTTTATTCACCCGTAGAGAGTCTTCCTCAGAGTTATCTTGTTCTTGTATGATCACAAAAGGTTTCCTCTTTTCAAGTATTCTTCCAGACCTAAGTTGAACATCACTAAGGTCTAAAGGAGTAATTAAATAAGTTGGAAACTGTTGGCCTTCTATCATATATGTGTTCTGAGGATTTTTATTATTAGGGTTTGGTATGGGTTGAGCAGGCAATTGATTTGATTTTTGAGGGAATGGTAATGAAAGTGGTTGATTTTGATGTGGTTGGTTCTGATGATGTTGTTGAGGATTTTGTTGGAAATTTTGTTGAAGATTTTGAGGAAAATTTTGTTGAGGATTTTGAGGATAAAAATGTGGATATGGTGGATATGATTGTGGATACTGATAGTATGGGGAGTATCTTCCATAGGGACTTTGTGATCCTTGTGCCCAAGCTAGAGATTGATTTTGAAATTGAGGCCAAGGTTGCTGCCAAGAATTCCAAGGTGGAGGTTGATTATATAATTGATCATGGAATCCTTGTGTTTGAGGTCCCTGCCAAGGCCTTCTAGATACAAAATTGAGAGACTCTGTGGAATCTATAGGAGATTCCTCCTGAAAGACAGCTTTGAGTCCAGGAAGAGAAGGACAATTCTTGGTCTCATGTTTTTCAGAACAAATGACACAGGTCTCTACAACTTTTACATCCAAAGGACACTCCCTCAAGGCATGTTTCTTTCTACATTTGGGACAAAATACTGCCAAGGCATCAGATTCAGCTTTTTGCTTGTTTTGTATCTTAAGGGTGTCTATTTGTTCACTAAGACTCCCTAAGATGTCAGATTTGAAATCATCAAGCATGTGAGCTATTTCTGATCTACTTACTGTCCCCGAAGCAGACTTACTTGCCCTTGCAAGAGCAGGATCTCTTGGACCTTTTAAAGTTTTAGATTTCCCTCTTGAAAGGTTGATACATAACTCAGATATTTCAGGTAATGTGAGTTGTTATACATCTCCTTTTCCCATCATGTTAAGGATATCCAACCATTCATCCCTAATTGTTTTCAACAAAAGAGCTTTTAAGGTGTCTTGATCTAGGTTTCCCATTTTTGCTCTTTTGATGTTGTAATGAAATCTCTCCAACAAATCTTCCAAGTTTTCATCTTCTTTTTGTAACATCTTAAACACTTCTTCCTTATGATTGACCGGCATACAATAATCCAGATACCTCTCTAGAAATGCTTGTTTCATATCTTCCCATGTCCTGATAGAACTATTGATCAAACTCATAAACCACTTCAATGCTGCTCCTTTCAAGGTTGAAGGGAATAATTTCAATTTTTGAGCATTTTGTAAGTAGTCATAAGTTCTACATATGACTTCAAATTCAAATAAGAAGGTTTCAGGATCTTCAGTTTTAAGTCCATAAAAGTTTGGAAGGACAGAGGGTGAGATGTTTTTCATGGTTGTATTGGTTTCTTCATCAATTATAGGGAACCCAAAAGAGCTTCCTATTTCTCTTCTACCTCTACCTCCTTCTCCTTCTACCCTTATACCTCCTTTTCCTCTACCTCTACCTCTACCTCTACCCCCTCCAAATAATGTGTGTTCTCCATTAAAGACTCATCCTCCTCCTTCTTCTGCCATGGTTAGTTCCTCTGTAATAGTAGGAAAGTTTGTGTCCCTAACAGGAGTTCTTGAATCTTCTTCCAAGACAGATTCAGTGGATGAAGTGGAAGGTCTTTCTAATGGAATATCTGATCTTAGGTTCTCTAGAAGTCCAGGATCAGTAATGGATGGAATGTGGGTCTGAGTTGAAGGTGTACTAGTTCTGGGTCTAGGTGAAGCAAGTGGTGTTCTAGGAATCAAACTTCTGCTTCTGCTGCTTATAAATCTACCCCTTGAATCTCTCTCTCTACGCATATAATTGTTTTTGGGAGTTAAGAAACAAAGGTTACCTAGTTTTCACTTCCCCGGCAACGGCGCCAAAATGTTTGGTCTCAACCTAGTCTCCTAAATTGAGTTCATTTAATTGTCAACCAGGGTTGGTAAACTGCTGAAGTGAAGTGCACTGTATGTGCCTAGGTGTTTGTTTCTTAATGCGTTGTATTTAGTGTTTTCTGATGTTTTTGGTCTTTTGATGATTTTATGTTCACAGGAAAAAGAACTAAATGCTGGTGGAAGGAAACTACTAATTAAAAACAGAGTAAAGCCTAATTGGTTGATGACAAATGACAAGTGCAAATACTGAAACAGAATCAAACCTAAACTATGACTAAGCAGAATACCAAGCTTGATAATGACTTCAAGAAAATGAATCAAAACATGAACTTAACTTGTCCAATTCTTTTATCAAAGGTATTTTGGGAGAGCTTGAGAAATGGTCAGCTAAGTATACAAATTCTCCTAACTAAACAATTAAACAATCAGCTTATAATGAGACAACAATTTATCCATGATTAAAGATTTGTGGAAACATATTTGGAGAAAAATATTGTTAACATCATAAGATCTTCTACTCTAAGACTAGCTCCTAACTCTATTCTGCAACTTAGTTTGACACCACTACACTTCACTCCAAGGTTATAGATTTTTAGAATAGTCTTTTGAGGAAAGGTTTGTTTGTGAGATGATAAAGGAAGTTGCAAAAGTACTTCAGGCCTTGGGATGATATTGTCTTCTATCCAGATAGTTATGAGTCAATTATAGATTTGGAACAAAAGAAGGTTTTGTAAATAATGAGGGCCGTGTTGTTTAAGCTTAACAACTAATGTAATCTAATATGCAGTGTATGACAACTAAATGTGGAGTGAAAATGCAATGAGTTAAGCTAAAACTGAAGTTAAGATGTCACTAGTCTAAAACAGTGCTGAACTAACAAGCCATCATCAAACTTAAAACAAATAACAGAGCATGAGTTAAATGCAATTTTATTCTGGAGTATCCTAACTAAGTTATCATGCATTAATCTATGGGATTCTACAGCCTGTTTTTTCCATCATGAATGGCATTTTGGAAGAGCTTCTTAGAACAATCCTGGATGTACAATTCAGTGCAAATGCAAACATAAAGACTGAAAGCAATTTAAAAACTAAGATATCACAGCTATCTCCTACCCATCATTATGATATTTTGGAAGAGCGTTTTAAGAGCAATATCGGCTATGTTACTTAGTGCAAACAAACAACTGAAACATTCAGTATCACAGTCATGCCTTAGACATCATAAGGATTTTTTGGAAGAGTTTGCTTAGTATAAGTTCAACTGTGATAGTGAACAAAAGAAATCACAATTAAATCCTACAACACTATAGCCATTTCCCATTCATTATCATGATCTTTTGGAAGAGTTTCTTCTTTTGGAAGAGTTCTTAGAACGAGTATAACTATAGTGGCTAATGAAATTAACTATGAACTCAAACTTCAAAAGCATAAAAACAACTAAAATACTTATCTAAATTATGAAAGTAAAGTCGTGCAGGAGGCAGGGGCCCTCTACCACCAGACGGAATCTAGCTCTAGATCAACTCACGTGCTCAAAACAATGATGTCTTCTTCATTAAAGGAGAAATAACTTGAAACAGAGTATTCTGCGTTTTCAGAAATATTGGATGAAATCCAAGCAAAATCTAGCCTATCTCTCGGTTTCCCAAGTGTTTTTATAACAAAATTACATAACAGAACTTGCAACAATACAGGGATCCTTGTCTTTCCTTATCAAAATCACATTAGGACTCTGAATATGGAAACGCAAATAGAAAAAGGACATCTGGACTAAGACAGTCCTATTAGAATTCTGCTTCCTTAAATGTGTTCCCACGTACCAAAACCACTTCCAGAATTCGGTTCTTCCTTCATGGTGAGCAACGAATGATGTAGACAAGACGTGGAATATACCCATATGTGGTTTTTCTTGAGAGGACACCTGGAACATGCCTGAACGTGAAGACAGCTACAGAATTGCCGGTTAGCTACAGAATGTCTACATTTTGTAGCCAGTTTGCATTATAATGACAAGATCACAAAACTTAGCAAGTTAGCCATGTTTAATCACTCTAAAAGTAATTTTAACTAATTTCATTGATCAATTGAGCCTGGGATATCAATGGACAAAGGAAAATGAGGTGAAGTAAGATGAAAGAAAGCACAATCTTGGGGCTCAACATCCCCTTTTCCCATCATGTTAAGGATATCCAACCATTCATCCCTAATTGTTTTCAACAAAAGAGCTTTTAAGGTGTCTTGATCTAGGTTTCCCATTTTTGCTCTTTTGATGTTGTAATGAAATCTCTCCAACAAATCTTCCAAGTTTTCATCTTCTTTTTGTAACATCTTAAACACTTCTTCCTTATGATTTACCAGCATACAATAATCCAGATACCTCTCTAGAAATGCTTGTTTCATATCTTCCCATGTCCTAATAGAACTATTGATCAAACTCATAAACCACTTCAATGTTGCTCCTTTCAAGGTTGAAGGGAATAATTTCAGTTTTTGAGCATCTTGTAAGTAGTCATAAGTTCTACATAGGACTTCAAATTCAAATAAGAAGGTTTCAGGATCTTCAGTTTTAATTCCATAGAAGTTTGGAAGGACAGAGGGTGAGATGTTTTTCATGGTTGTATTGGTTTCTTCATCAATTATAGGGAACCCAAAAGAGCTTCCTATTTCTCTTCTACCTCTACCTCCTTCTCCTTCTACCCTTCTACCTCCTTCTCCTCTACCTCTACCTCTACCTCTACCCCCTCCAAATAATGTGTGTTATCCATTAAATACTCCTCCTCATCCTTCTTCTGCCATGGTTAGTTCCTCTGTAATAGTAGGAAAGTTTGTGTCCCTAACAGGAGTTCTTCAATCTTCTTCCAAGACAGATTCAGTGGATGAAGTGGAAGGTCTTTCTAATGGAATATCTGATCTTAGGTTCTCTAGAAGTCCAGGATCAGTAATGGATGGAATGTGGGTCTAAGTTGAAGGTGTACTAGTTTTGGGTCTAGGTGAAGCAAGTGGTGTTCTAGGAATCAAACTTCTGCTTCTACTGCTTATAAATCTACCCCTTGAATCTCTCTCTCTACGCATATAATTGTTTTTGGGAGTTAAGAAACAAAGGTTACCTAGTTTTCACTTCCCCGGCAACGGCGCCAAAATGTTTGGTCTCAACCTAGTCTCCTAAATTGAGTTCATTTAATTGTCAACCAGGGTTGGTAAACTGCTGAAGTGAAGTGCACTGTATGTGCCTAGGAGTTTGTTTCTTAATGCGTTGTATTTAGTGTTTTCTGATGTTTTTGGTCTTTTGATGGTTTTATGTTCACAGGAAAAAGAACTAAATGCTGGTGGAAGGAAACTACTGATTAAAAACAGAGTAAAGCCTAATTGGTTGATGACAAATGACAAGTGCAAATACTGAAACAGAATCAAACCTAAACTATGACTAAGCAGAATACCAAGCTTGATAATGACTTCAAGAAAATGAATCAAAACATAAACTTAACTTGTCCAATTCTTTCATCAAAGGTATTTTGGGAGAGCTAGAGAAGTGGTCAGCTAAGTATACAAATTCTCCTAACTAAACAATTAAACAATCAGCTTATAATGAGATAACATTTTATCCATGATTAAAGATTTCTGGAAACATATTTGGAGAAAAATATTGTTAACATCATAAGATCTCTACTCTACGACTAGCTCCTAACTCTATTCTGCAACTTAGTTTGACACCACTACATTTCACTCAAAGGTTATAGATTTTTAGAATAGTCTTTTGAGGAAAGGTTTGTTTGTGAGATGATAAAGGAAGTTGCAAAAGTACTTCAGGCCTTGGGATGATACTGTCTTCTGTCTATATAGTTATGAGTCAATTATAGATTTGGAACAAAATAAGGTTTTTTAAATAATGAAGGCCGTGTTGTTTAAGTTTAACAACTAGTGTAATCTAATATGCAATGGATGACAACTAAATGTGGAGTGAAAACGCAATGAGTTAAGCTAAAACTGAACTTAAGATGTCGCTAGTCTAAAACAGTGCTGAACTAACAAGCCATTATCAAACTTAAGATAAATAACAGAGCATGAGTTAAATGAAATTTGACTCTGGAGTACCCTAACTAAGTTATCATGCATTAATCTATGGGATTCTACAGCCTGTTTTGTCCATCATGAATGGTGTTTTGGAAGAGCTTCTTAGAACAATCCTGGCTGTACAATTCAGTGCAAATGCAAACATAAAGACTGAAAGCAATTTAAAAACTAAGACATCACAGCTATCTCCTACCCATCATTATGGTATTTTGGAAGGGCGTTTTAAGAGTAAGATCAGCTATGCTACTTAGTGAAAACAAACAACTGAAACGTTCAGTATCACAGTCATGCCTTAGACATCATAAGGATTTTTTTGGAAGAGTTTGCTTAGTATAAGTTCAACTGTGATAGTGAACAAAAGAGATTGCAATTAAATCCTACAACACTATAGCCATTTCCCATTCATTATCATGATCTTTTGGAAGAGTTCTTAGAACAAGTATAACTATAGTGGCTAATGAAATTAACTATGAACTCAGACTTCAAAAGCGTAAAAACAACTAAGATACTTATCTAAATTACGAAAGTAAAGCCGTGCAGGAGGCAGGGGCCCTCTACCACCAAACGGAATCTAGCTCTAGATCAACTCAACGTGTTCAAAACAATCCTGTCTTCTTCATTAAAGGAGAAATAACTTGAAACAGAGTATTCTTCGTCTTTAGAAATATAGCATGAAATCCAAGCAAAATCTAGCCTATCTCTCGGTTTCCCAAGTGTTTTTATAACAAATTTACATAACAGAACTTGCAACAATACGGGGATCCTTGTCTTTCCATATCAAAATCACATTAGGACTCTGAAGATGGCAACATAAAGAGAAAAAGGACATCTGGACTAAGACAGTCCTATTAGAAGTCTGTCTCCTTAAATAAGTTCCCACGTACCAAAACCACGTCCAGAATTCGGTTCTTCCTTCATGGTGAGCAACGAATTATGTGGACATGACGTGGAATATACCCATATGAGGTTTTTCTTGAGAGGACACCTGGAACATGCCTGAACGTGAAGACAGCTGCAGAATTGCCGGTTAGTTACGGAATGTCTGCATTCTGTAGCCAGTTTGCATTATAATGACAAAATCACAAAACTTAGCAAGTTAGCCATGTTTAATCATTCTAAAAGTAATTTTAACTAATTTCATTGATCAATTGGGCCTGGGATATCAATGGAAAAAGGAAAATGAGGTGAAGTAAGATGAAAGAAAGCACAATCTTGGGGCTCAACATGTCGCACAACCTTCGGTGATCTGACGCCCATAATCAAATCTCGCGCGGCTTATGTGCATGAACGATAGCGCGTGATGAAGCGCTTTTTCCAACTTGCTCAGGGACACGCGTCACCCAATCTATAGAATCGCTCTAATTTCCTAAATACCGCTTGCCCGACGAAAGCAGTACGATCAAACCTGGAAACCCACCTTTGCTGTTCACTCCAAACCACGTTCACTATTTATACTTCGTGGTTCCACTGCTTTCTCCCTCAAGGTTTCATCCGCCTTCATTATCTATGCATTTCGCTCTTCGCCTTCAGTGAATACACAGCTTCTCGTTACACCGTACTCTCCCAATGAACACCGCTTCCAGAGTCCCACTTATATCACTTCACGCGGGAAACGACCAACGCATACTCCTTTCTCCATACTCGGTTGTCGAATGCCAGTCAGCTCTTTACGAGAAGCATAAACATCCATGCGTGGCTTAAGGCCATATCTTTGTTCATGGCATATACTCACGACTATATCACTCCACTGTCGACCAGTTCGAGATGCACTTTCGACAGCATTAACATCGGTTGCTATAACTATATACAGAGCACAATTAATCCCAACTTGCAGAGTACATATTTACACATTATCATACACTCTCCTTTCTGAATACACAGGCATACTCTTAGCTCGATTTATAGAGTCCTGCTCCTACAAGAATTTAAGGCAATTTCACGCAGGAATTTCACCAATAAATGCACAACTACACTGAGACAATTTCCCCATATGATTCGAACAAGAAGACATAAAATCACACATGGAACTTATAAACAATTCTCCATAAATAGATATATATATACATACAGGCGATCAATCTCAAAAGCAATCTCTTACAATTTCATGGAAGGCCAGATATTCAGTTCAGTGGCCATTATCTTCCTACTCTATTGCTGAAGAAGTTCTAGTCTCTAACTCTACCTCCCTTGTCTCCCCTATCTAAACTCTTCAGGATTACATTTATACCACAAGGATGACCTGAATCGATTCAGGTCTCCAAACAGTTCAGCAACTCTTAGCATTCCCAATTCCTAAAATTAGACTCAATAACTGAACTGATCCTAAACTGACTCTTCGTACTCCCAAGCTTCAAATTATTCATGATCTCTTGATCATGTGCTCTTCGTCTCTGCCTCCAGGATCCCATACTTGGGTTTGCTGCTGTCCATCAACTGCATCATCCTTCAACTGATCTTCTCCAGGCTTCCAGAATTTATTCTGTAACTCACTCCCAGCTATACTTTCATAATCTGCTTTTGTCCTCCCTGTACAAAAATTCTTTTGTTTACTTACTGCTGTCTGCTGCTTCGGAGACACCTTTACAATCAGTCTTCTGATGTATTCAATCTCCATATCCAGCTTATCCTCTAGCTGGAAATTATCTTTCCCTCTTTTGCTGCTTTCAATCTCTATCACTGCCAATATTGTTGCTCTTGCAGTCTCACATGCTATTAACATGTTTACTACTTCTGCAGGTGTCTTCCTCCATGTTGCGTCTGCTGCCACCATGGGTGTTGCTGATGCCAATGTTGCCTCCGCCCTAACATCCTGAATATCCTTTAGGACATCTCCCTCTGCAACATTCTCCTTTTGTTCATCATCTGCAAATTCATTCTCAGGAAACAATTCACCATTTAATTTCCTACCAGAAGTGACATTCCCATCCAATATACTAGTAAACACAGTTTGATTCTACAAGCTAGTATCTGCTCCTCTTTTCTTCACAGCTTCAGGCATCCTTGCTCCAGGGTCAGCAATCCCTTTCTCTTCTTCAAATGCTCCTAGCAAACAGTTCAGCCATTTCTCCTGTTTTTGTTTTACATCTTCAACATGCTGTAAGTTAGACCCAACATTTTCTTCTTCTTCATGGGCAATCTCCAGCAATTGCCTCTCATCCTCCTGATGGATTCTGGAAATCCAATCAAGTTCTCTAGCCACTGTATCTTCATCTTCTGTTAGCATGGAATTATGATTCTTCCTCACTTCAGCAGCTTTTAAAATCTGCCCTCCAGTCTGCTCTTGGCCCATCAGTCTAGCCAATTCTTCCTTGTCAATGATAGTGACAAATCCCTACATATGAGACATGGTTGTCTCATCCTCCTTCAGCAACAATTTTTCTCCTTCCAAGACAATTTCAAAGGATGAATTGTCTTATGCATCACCTGTACACATAAACAAACTGTCAGTGTTAAAACCATGAGACCCAACGATCTCAATTGATGACCTAGTCACCAATTCTTCTCCCGAAAATTCTAAGTCTGGTTCAAGGCTCAGAAATTATTCATCATATTTTTCTTCAACTGCTAGATCCATCTCCACTACTCCAATCATTATGCCCAAATGATGATCCCTCACTATGTTTTCAACCAACATAGTTTCCTTCTTATTCATTTCTCTGACAACTTCCAACTGCTGTTTTTCCTCTTTCTCTGCATGATTAACACATGAATCATCATCAGTAAAGTTCCAATCCTTCAATGTCTCCTTTTCCTCTGACAACACATCAGTATGTTGTCCAAAACTCCTCTGTAAATCCTCTGTCAGCATCTCAGTATGTTGATCTACATCCTTCATGAGACTGTCAGCTAGTCTCACTTTTCTTCCATCATCTGCTCCATGAACTCCATCCATGAAGATCTTCCTGCCTTGCTTTCCCATAAACTTATTCAGTGCATCGGTCCTCTGCTTTTCCAATTCTCTTCTCTTAGAATCCAACCTCCTATATAACTCAACAACTTCAATAGGAGTAGATTTTGGGAACCTTACACAACCTTTTATGCCTCTGCTTGTTCTTGACCAATCTTCTGCTGGCCCTTCTTTCTCAGCTTCAACATTATGCTGGATATCCTCATTTAACTCTTCTTTCCTCATCTTTTCCTGAGATTTCACTATCTCAGCATTGATCCGAACAGATTTCAGATTCAATGTCTCCTCCTCATCAACAAACTCTGAAGCTCGTTCATCTTTCAGTAGTGTACCTGCAAACACACACAACTTTTTAGTTTTCATATCACAAGACCTTTCAGCCTTGGCTGCTTTCTCAAGCACTTCTTCTTGAACAGGTCTGCACATGGAATATTCAATTCCCATCCTTGCCTCAAGAACTCTGGGTTCTTCTTCCTCTGTGGAGTCTGTCATCACTTCACTTTTGTCAGACTCAAGAACACAAGCCCCTTCATCATCTGGACTTGTCCAATAACTCAGGAATTCCTCAATGACTTCCTCTTCAGCAAGATAGGCTTCTTGCTGCCTCGAGTCTTCACTATGTCTCACAAGATCTCCTGCAGGTCTCCACTCTTCATCTATGCTCTGTTCTGCTTCACAAGCAGAAATTTCTTCGTTCAACTCAGCTGCTCTGAGTTCTTCTCTCAACAGGGAAATCTTCTTTTGCCTCAACATCAGCTGTAATGGTTGCCATTTCACATTCTTCCTCATGAGGCAACCAACTCTCCGGCTTTCATCTATCCTCGGTTTCAATCTGTTGAACTCTTCCCTAATCTCAGCAAATTCCTTCCAATACTCTTCATCAGTGAGTCTCTTCCTTATGCCATTTGCTTTGGCATCTTCACTCACTCTTCTGCTGTGGCTTCTCCCAGAACCTCTGCAATCTCTACAGTCTCTGCTATGGCTCTCAATAGCCATTTTCTTCTCTAGGAGTTCTTCACTTCACAAGCTGCATTAAGCCTCTGCAACAACAAGTTCTCTTGCTGCAACTCACCTCACCAAGCTTCTCTCCTGAGCTCTGGCTTTTGGCAAGTACTAGTCCCCTCTCTCAGCAACCTTCTGAGCACTCTCTTCTGCTCTCTAGGCTTCACTCCGCAACTTCTCTCAATAACACCTCTTTTCTTCCTTCATCCAACCTCTCTTGGGAATCTTCCAGGTTCTGCCACACTTTCCTTCTTTACTCAGAGTCCCTTGTTTGACTCTTCTACCACTGCTCTCAAAGCTGTGATCTACTTTTGTTGAGATGTCTTCAATTGTCTGCACTCTGACTTCTGCAAACAATCCTTCAACCAGAGTTAAACACTGCTCACCTTCTTTTGAGAACACCGCAATTGTCCTCTTTATCTAGCCTCTAGCTGAATATCAGGCTCACTATCTTCACTATCAAACTCTGTCTCTACTTTCAGCAACCACACTTTTGAAAATATAGAATACACATCAGATTTAAATTAATTACCTGCAAGATCATGATCCTGTCCTCCACTCACTCCACAATCCCTGTTCACTACAAATACGTATGCTGCATGTCAAGCTTCCAAATCTGTAGTCTTCAAAACACTGGTCCTCAAATTGGACTCTGTAATTCTGCAATCACTCTTAAATAGATTTAAACCTCAACTTTTCTTTGCTATCTCAGTACACCTGCACTGCGCCTCTGTATGCTGGCAGTCTTTGTCAGTTTTCAAAAGTCTGGTTTCCTTGCATTCACCAAACTTGCACTTTTCAAAAAGAGCTATTATTGAAGCTCTGATACCACTTGATAACGGGACCAACCCACAGTCTCGTTTTGCTCTGAATTTTCTATCTCTAGTTATGCATAGTGCCTTCAGCAGAATGGCTCACACTACCACTATCCGGCAATCTCACAACATTTCGTTATTGCACCAACCCCGCATATTCAAACATTATATGTGCTCTATATCAATACATATATTACGTAATTCTTCAATTATTGGAAACATTACAACAAAGTTTGGGCATACCTTTATTAACTTGCAACCTTAGTCGAACAGTCCCAATCAACATAATTTAGGACTGGGGCCCAGCGCCGATGGCCATTCCACATCCAACAGTGGACAATACGTCGCACAACCTTCGGTGATCTGACGCCCATAATCAAATCTCGCACGGCTTATGTGCATGAACGATAGCGCGCGATGAAGCGCTTTTTCCAACTTGCTCAGGGACACGCGTCACCCAATCTATAGAATCGCTCCAATTTCCTAAATACTGCTTGCCCGACGAAAGCAGTACGATCAAACCTGGAAACCCGCCTTTGTTGTTCACTCCAAACCACGTTCACTATTTATACTTCGTGGTTCCACTGCTTTCTCCCTCAAGGTTTTATCCGCCTTCATTATCTATGCATTTCGCTCTTCGCCTTCAGTGAATACACAGCTTCTCGTTACACCGTACTCGCCCAATGAACACCACTTCCAGAGTCCCACTTATATCACTTCACGCGGGAAACGACCAACGCATACTCCTTTCTCCATACTCGGTTGTCAAATTCCAGTCAGCTCTTTACGAGAAGCATAAACATCCATGCGTGGCTTAAGGCCATATCATTGTTCATGGCATATACTCACGACTATATCACTCCACTATCGACCAGTTTGAGATGCACTGTCGACAGCATTAACATCGGTTGCTATAACTATATACAGAGCACAATTAATCCCAACTTGCAGAGTACGTGTTTACACATTATCATACACTCTCCTTTCTGAATACACAGGCAGACTCTTAGCTCGATTTATAGAGTCCTGCTCCTACAAGAATTTAAGGCAATTTCATGCAGGAATTTCACCAATAAATGCACAAATACACTAAGATAATTTTCCCATATGATTGGACCAAGAAGACATAAAATCACACATGGAACTTATAAACAATTCTCCATAAATAGATATATATACATACAGGTGATCAATCTCAAAAGCAATCTCTTACAATTTCATGGAAGGCCAGATATTCAGTTCAGTGGCCATTATCTTCCTACTCTGTTGCTGAAGAAGTTCTAGTCTCTAACTCTACCTCCCTTGTCTCCCCTATCTAAACTCTTCAGGATTACATTTATACCACAAGGATGACCTGAATCGATTCAGGTCTCCAAACAGTTCAGCAACTCTTAGCATTCCCAATTCCTAAAATTAGACTCAATAACTGAACTGATCCTAAACTGACTCTTCGTATTCCTATCTTAACCAATTTCTCATGTTCTCAAATGTCTTGAGGACAATTACAATTCCCTACCAACTTTATTCAAAATATTAATATTTACAAGAAATTTAAAGAACATGGGACCCCCTATGTCTGCTTATGTACAAAGTAACTTTTGGGCCTAATGCCCCTGCATCAGACTCCCAAGCTTCAAATTGTTCATGATCTCCTGATCATGTGCTCTTCGTCTCTGCCTCTAGGATCCCATACTTGGGTTTGCTGCTGTCCATCAACTGCATCATCCTTCAACTGATCTTCTCCAGGCTTCCAGACTTTGTTCTGTAACTCACTCCCAGCTATACTTTCATAATCTGCTTTTGTCCTCCCTGTACAAAAATTATTTTGTTTCCTTACTGCTGTCTGCTGCTTCGGAGACACCCTTACAATCAGTCTTCTGATGTATTCAATCTCCATGTCCAGCTTATCCTCTAGCTAGAAATTATCTTGCCCTCTACTGCTGCTTTCAATCTCCATCACTGCTAATATTGATGCTCTTGCAGTCTCACATGCTATTAACATGTTTACTACTTCTGCAGGTTTCATCCTCCATGTTACGTCTGCTGCCACCATGGGTGTTGTTGATGCCAATGTTGCCTCCGCCCTAACATCCTGAATATCCTTTAGGATATCTCCCTCTGCAACATTCTCCTTTTGTTCATCATTTGAAAATTCATTCTCAGGAAACAATTCAGCATTTAATTTCCTACCAGCAGTGACATTCCCATCCAATATACTAGTAAACAGAATTAGATTCTACAAGCTAGTATATGCTCCTCTTTTCTTCACAGCTTCAGGCATCCTTGCTCCAGGGTCAACAATCCCTTTCTCTTCTTCAAATGCTCCTAGCAAACAGTTTAGCCATTTCTCCTATTTTTTATTTGCATCTTCAACATGCTGTAAGTTAGACCCAGCATTTTCTTCTTCTTCATGGGCAATCTCTAGCAATTGCCTCTCATCCTCCTGATGGATTCTGGAAATCCAATCAAATTCTCTAGCCACTGTATCTTCATCTTCTGTCAGCATGGAATTCTGATTCTTCCTCACTTCAGCAGCTTTTAAAATCTGCCCTCCAATCTGCTCTTGGCCCATCAGTCTAGCCAATTCTTCCTTGTCAATGACAGTGACAAATCCTTGCATATGAGACATGGTTTTCTCATCCTCCTTCAGCAACAGTTTTTCTCCTTCCAATACAATTTCAAAGGATGAATTGTCTTCTGCATCACCTGTACACATAAACAAACTGTCAGTGTTAAAACCATGAGAACCAATGATCTCAATTGATGACCTAGTCACCAATTCTTCTCCCGGAAATTCTAAGTCTGGTTCAAGGCTCAGAAATTCTTCATCATCTTTTTCTTCAGCTTCTAGAGCCATCTCCACTGCTACAATCATTATGCCCAAATAATGATACCTCACTATGTTTTCAACCAACATAGTTTCCTTCTTATTCATTTCTCTGACAACTTCCAACTATTGTTTTTCCTCTTTCACTACATGATTAACACATGAATCATCAACAGTAAAGTTCCAATGCATCAATGTCTCCTTTTCCTCTGACAACACATCAGTATGTTGTCCAAAACTCCTCTGTAAATCCTCTGTCAGCATCTTAGTATGTTGATCTGCATCCTTCATGAGACTGTCAGCTAGTCTCACTTTTCTTCCATCATCTGCTCCATGAACTCCATCCATGAAGATCTTCCTGCCTTGCTTTCCCTACAACTTATCCAGTGCATCAATCCTATGCTTTTCCAATTCTCTTCTCTGAGAATCCAACCTCCTATATAAATCAACAACTTCAATAGGAGTAGATTTCAGGGACCTTACACAACCTTTTATGCCTCTGCTTGTTCTTGACCAATCTTCTATTGGCCCTTCTTTCTCAGCTTCATCATTCTGCTGGATATCCTCATTTGACTCTTCTTTCCTCATCTCTTCCTGAGATTTCACTATCTCAGCATTGATCCGAACAGATTTCAGATTCAATGTCTCCTACTCATCAACAAACTCTGAAGCTCGTTCATCTTCCAGTAGTGTACCTGTAAACACACACAAATTTTTAGTTTTCAGATCACAAGACCTTTCATCTTTGGTTGCTTTCTCAAGCACTTCTTCTTGAACAGGTTTGCACATGGAATATTCAATTCCTATCCTTGCCTCAAGAACTCTGGGTTCTTCTTCCTCTGGGGAGTCTGTCATCACTTCACATTCGTCAGACTCAAGAACACAAGCCCCTTCATCATCTGGACTTGTCCAATAACTTAGGAATTCCTCAATGACTTCCTCTTCAGCAAGATAGGCTTCTTGCTGCCTCGAGTCTTCACTATGTCTCACAAGATCTCCTGCAGGTCTCCACTCTTCATCTGTGCTCTGTTCTGCTTCACAAGCAGAAATTTCTTCGTTCAACTCATCTGCTCTGAGTTCTTCTCTCAACAGGGCAATCTTCTTTTGCCTCAACATCAGTTGTAATGGTTTCCATTTCACATTCTTCCTCATGAGGCAACCAACTCTCTGGCTTTCTTCTATCCTCAGTTTTAATCTGTTGAACTCTTCCCTAATCTCAACAAATCCCTTCCAATACTCTTCATTAGTGAGTCTCTTCCATATGCCATTTGCTTTGGCATCTTCACTCACTCTTCTGATGTGGCTTCTCCCAAAACCTCTGCAATCTCTGTTATGGCTCTCAATAGCCACTTTCTTCTCTAGGAATTCTTCACTTCACAAGCTGCACTAAGCCTCTGCAACAGCAAGTTCTCTTGTTGCAACTCACCTCACCAAGCTTCTCTCCTGAGCTCTGGCTTTTGGCAAGTATTGGTCCCCTCTCTCAGCAACCTTATGAGCACTCTCTTCTACTCTCTAGGCTTCACTCTACAACTTCTCTCAATAACACCTCTTTTCTTCCTTCATCCAACCTCTGTTGGGAATCTTCCAGGTTCTGCCACACTTTCCTTCTTTACTCAAAGTCCCTTGTTTGACTCTTCTACCACTGCTCTCAAATTTTTGATCTAGTTCTGCTGAGATGTCTTCAATTGTCTACACTCTAACTTCTGCAAACAATCCTTCAACCAGATTTAAACACTGCTCACCTTCTCTTGAGAACACCGCAATTGTCCTCTTTATCTAGCCTCTAGCTGAATATCAGGCTCACTATCTTCACTATCAAACTCTTTCTCTACTTTCAGCAACCACACTTCTGTAAACATAGAATACACATCATATTTAAATTAATTACCTACAAGATCATGATCCTGTCCTCCACTCACTCCACAAACCCTATTTACTACAAATATGTATGCTGCATGTCAAGCTTCCAAATCTGTAGTCTTCAAAACATTGGTCCTCAAATTGGACTCTGTAATTCTACAATCACTCTTAAATAGATTTAAACCTCAACTTTTCTTTGTTATCTCAGTACACCTGCACTGCGCCTCTGTATGCTGGCAGTCTTTGTCAGTTTTCAAAAGTCTGGTTTCCTTGCATTCACCAAACTTGCACTTTTCAAAAAGAGTTATTCCTGAAGCTCTAATACCACTTGATAACGGGACCAACCCACAGTCTCGTTTTGCTCTGACTTTTCTATCTCTAGCTGTGCATAGTGCCTTCATCAGAATGGCTCACACTTCCACTATCCGGCAATATCACAACATTTCGTTATTGGGCCAACCTCGCATATTCAAACATTATATGTGCTCTATATCAATACATATATTATGGCGTTCTTCCATTATTGGAAACATTACAACAAAGTTCGGGCATACCTTTATTAACTTGCAACCTTAGTCGAACAGTCTCGATCAACATAATTTAGGACTGGGGCCCAGGGCCGATGGCCATTCCACATCCAACGGTGGACGATATGTCGCACAACCTTTGGTGATCTGACGCCCATAATCAAATCTCGCGCAGCTTATGTGCACGAACGACAGTGCGCGATGAAGCGGTTTTTCCAACTTGCTCAGGGACACGCGTCACCCAATCTATGGAATCGCTCCAATTTCCTAAATACCGCTTGCCCGACGAAAGCGGTGCGATCAAACCTGGAAACCCGCCTTTGTTGTTCAATCCAAACCACATTCACTGTTTATGCTTCATGGTTCCATTGCTTTCTCCCTCAGGGTTCCGTCCACCTTCATTATCTATGCATTTTGCTCTTCGCCTTTAGTGAATACACAGCTTCTCGTTACACCGTACTCGCCCAATGAACACCGCTTCCAGAGTCCCACTTATATCACTTCACGCGGGAACGACCAACGCATACTCCTTTCTCCATACTCGGTTGTCGAATTCCAGTCAGCTCTTTACGAGCAGCATAAACCTCCATGCGTGGCTTAAGGCCATATCTGTGTTCACGGCATATAATCACGAATATATCACTCCACTGTCAACCATTTCGAGATGCACTGTCAACATCATTAACATCGGTTGCTATAACTATATACAGAGCACAATTAATCCAAACTTGCAGAGTACGTATTTACACATTATCATACACTCTCCTTTCTGAGTACACATGCATACTCTTAGCTCGATTTATAAAGTCCTGCTCCTACAAGAATTTAAGGCAATTTCACGCAGGAATTTCACCAATAAATGCATAACTACACTGAGACAATTTCCCCATATGATTCGACCAAGAAGACATAAAATAACACATGGAACTTATAAACAATTCTCCATAAATATATATATATATATATATATATATATATATATATATATATATATACAGGCGATCAATCTCAAAAGAAATATCTTACAATTTCGTGGAAGGCCAGATATTCAGTTCAGTGGCCATTATATTCCTACTCTGTTGCTGAAGAAGTTCTAGTCTCTAACTCTACCTCCCTTGTCTCCCCTATCTAAACTCTTCAGGATTACATTTATACCACAAGGATGACCTGAATCGATTCAGGTCTCCAAACAGTTCAGCAACTCTTAGCATTCCCAATTCCTAAAATTAGACTCAATAACTGAATTGATCCTAAACTGACTCTTCGTATTCCTATCTTAACCAATTTCTCATGTTCTCAAATGTCTTGAGGACAATTACAATTCCCTACCAACTTTATTCAAAATATTAATATTTACAAGAAATTTAAAGAACATGGGACCCCCTATGTCTACTTATGTACAAAGTAACTTTTGGGCCTAATGCCCCTACATCAAGTCCTCAAGAAACTAGGTCAAAGCCTGTACCAGAGATTGGGTTGGAGCCCTAGAGGTTGGTGCCTCAAATTGACAAGGTTGGAGCCTTGGAAAGACCAAGTCAGTGCTTGGAAAAATACAAGTTGGAGCCTTGGAAAGACCAAGTCGGTGCTTGGCACAATACAGGTTGGAGCCTGGAAGATTGGAGTCTTCATCTAGGGTTGGAGCCATATATCATTATTGTACTTTACTTATTGTAAAGAAGAAATTAATAAAAGTATATATTCCATCATTATTCATTTTGTGTTCTAAATATAAGTGATCTAACTGGTAAAATTAACAATTGAAAAGAAATATTGATTCACCCCCCTCTCAGTATTTCCAACAATTGGTATCAAAGCCAACACCTTTACTCAAAACCTAACACCTTGAAGGTTGATCATTAGAACACAAATGGAAAAGCCAAGGAAGAAAGTCTCCAATCGTCCTAAAGATTTGTCTTCCTCAACCATCAAAATTGAAGTCAATCAATTTGTGAAGGCTCCATTGTTCAATGGAAATTTTGATATATGGGAGGCAAGAATGAGGAATTTCTTGAAGATTCAAGGAATTGAAGTTTGGACATCAGTGATTAATAATGACACGATGGACGAAGAATCCAAGGAGTACAATACAAGAGAAATGAAGGCAATCTTGAATGGGTTACCAAATTCTTTGAAGGCCAATTTTGAAAAAAGTTTGTCAGCAAAAGTCATATGGGACAAAATTCATGATCTTCACTCAAAAGGAGTGTTGATGATGATCTCTAGTCAAGAAGATGATGGAAAACAAGAAAGAAGCTCAGAATCCATCAAGGAAGCTGAAGATAAGAGATATGACAACAAGACTAAAGAAGAACTAGAAGATGAAGAGAACAAAGAAGACTTTGAAGAAGATCTCCTGAATAAGCTTATGGCTTCCATGGAAGAGATTAACTGTTTGAAAAAGGAAAATGAGGAACTTAAGAAGAAAGCGCAAGATGGTAACCAAGACAAGACAAGGAAGTAAGTTGACTTTGTCAAGCTTCAAGGACAATAAATAGATGAGGAGCTCGCCAAACTTAAAGAGGAATTTCATCAAAACAAAAGAAAGCATCATGAAGAAGTCATATCTATGACAAATCAATTGGATAAGGCAAAGAAAAGGGAAGAAAATTTGTCAAGACACCTTGAACAAAGACTTAAGAGCTTGAACAATCATGAAGCAGAGAATGGTCAATACAAGGAAGAGGTCTCCTCTCTTAAATCTCAACTAGAAGAAAAGGATGAAGAAATCTTCAAACTAAAATCAGACATCAATCTTCTCAAGGCTGAAACATGTGAAGCTACAAGAATAAAAGAAGAAATGGAGAGCAGTCTAGCAAAGGAGAATGAAGAAATCTTCATAATGAAATCAAATATCATCTCCCTTAAAATCGAAGCACATGAAGCAAAAAGGATGATGGAAGAAATGAAGAATCAACTAGTCATGAAAGATGAAGAATGTGAAAAATTGAAAGGAGAAATTGTCTCTCTTAAAAAGGAAGTTGACTTGATAAATAAGAACTTGAAGAGTTCTCAAACCCTAGATGACATCCTAAGTCATCAAAGATCCCCCCTTGATAAATTAGGTCTTAGTTATTCAGGTGGACCCTCAAGCAAGAATGGTAATGCTTCAAACAACAAGGATGTGAGGAAGCTAGGAAGTAATGTTGATGCTCCCAGTCCCAGCAGAGGCAAGGAGAAGAGTCAAAACAACAATGGAAGAAATCATACTCCAAGGAGACTTGTAGATGATGTCGAGAATACAAAATCTAGTGCATAATATCAAATAATCCCAAGGCAAAAAGACTTAAGAAGTACATCAAGGAAATATTCATCTCTCAGGTACCAAATTATATTTCCTGGTCATTGCTATTCTTGTACAAAATTTGGGCACATGGAAAAATATTGTAGGGCATATCACAAAGACAAATATAATGGTCCCCGTCAATCTTCTAGAATAAATTTTTCAAGAAGAAGTCATGATTACTCATTCATGAACAATATGGAGTGCTTAAATTGCCATAACATTGGACCTATGGCATGTGAGTGTAACTTGACTTGGGTCCCTAAAACCATGACAACCAAGCTAGAGAAGAAAGTTACACAAGTATGGAGAAGGAAGCAAGTTGAATCCGGAAGTCCCTTGAACACTCTGGCCAACAACACATGTTGTTGACTTGATAAAGTCATCATTGATATTCCAGAAGTTATCCATGAATGGGCCCTATGAAATCTTTGATAAGTCACCCATGGACATTCATCCTTTGATAGATCATCTCTCAGGAGCGGCTCCATTGAAGAACATGATTCCAATATTGACTTCTTCCACCCGATCACAAGGAAACAATATTTCTTGAAGCTGGAGGAGGTTATGTAGGCAGGGGGAATTGGTTCATCACATGAAGAAATGTGAACATATCATGGACCACATTTCCAGAAAGAAAGAGCACCATGACACGGGGAGTAACGTACCTATGAAGAACTACTATTCATGAAGAAAAGAAGCAACTTGTCAGGGGGAGTACTTGGGCACCCCATTTGCCATTGATGTCAAAGGGGGAGAGAATGTTGAACGAGCAAGAATATTTCCATCAATGACAAAGGGGGAGATTGTTAATCTAGGTTGTCATTGATGTCAGTGGCTGGCATGGAAAATATTCTTGAATATGCCAGAGAATGAATACAACTCTTGTTTAAGATGTCAAGACACAAATGAAGTGTCAATCATGTATATTGATGATCATAATGGAAGACTACCATATCACTGCACTTGATGAAGGACTAGAAGACATACACATGATGACATGTCCTACCTCCACTGATCTTGATGATAACACTACATGATTACATGTCCTACCTCCAATAATTTGATGATGACATGACAAATCTACAATGATGTGAAGCTTGATGTCCTTGTAACGAAGACTACATAATGATGTTGCATTTGATTGATGAAATATATCTGCACTATCTTAAGAACAACTGCCCTAGTAGCCCTATGTTGAAGAAGGCAAGGACAAGATGATGGTGATCCTATGTTGAAGAAGGCTAGGACATGATTATGAAGACAATCAACGAAGAAATTAAACCATGAAGAAGCCCTACACTCAAAGGCATTCTGCCTTGCCTCCATTTCTGCACTCATAAATAATCGGTCACATTAAAAAATGTTTTTGCTACCTTAGAGGCAAAATTCCGCAATGAAACCTACACCTTCTTGAAGAGCATAATTTTTCCTTTCCAACGAGCTATTACTCCACCCGAAACTCCAAGCAGATTGAAAGATATTGATTTTTTAAGTTAATGAAATTAATCCTAGCAGCTAGCCGACCTATACACAGTCATTCATGTCGGCCTCTCTCAATGAGACGTGTCTCTTAATTAAGGGTCGAAACCTAGTATAAATTGACTTTGAAAAGCTTCATTTTAGCATAAAAAATTAGGTGATCATTTTAGAGAAACAACACAGAAATTACAGGAGGTCGAGAGGATGTAAAAGTTTAATGTTTGGGGTAATTTTTGTGATTGGGTTATCATTTAAGAGCCGATAAAGTGCAGATCTCAGAACAGTGACTACATTCTGTGGAGAGATACTTCTAAAACCGTGAGGCAGCAACCTATGGAGACAGTCCTCACCTCGGAGTTGAAGTAGCTCAAACTGTGGGCAGTTTCCAGACCTTGGACCTAGCATCTTTGTGTTTGTTTTGCAAATTCTGGAATAGACATTTCTAAGTAGAAAATTCAGCCCTTGGAGTAGTCCTATTATAAAAAAAAGTTTAGAAACCACAGTCACTTTTGAAGAAATCATTGCAGTGGATTTGTAGATATATTGAGCATTCTTTAAGAAGTTGTAGATCTTGTGCATAATAGTTGATCTCAGTTGGGAATTTAAAGCAGTGTTTTGAGCATCTTTTTGAAGACACTATTGAAGTATTTTGGAACAGTCTTAAGAGTGCATTTGAAGTAGGCATCTAGTGAAGAAATCTAGAAGATTTATTTGGACTACAAGTTGAGCAGACTTAGAGAACTGTGGAGCTGGCCTTTTGAGCATTCTATAAGCATTTTGGAATCGACTTTTTGGTTACTCCTTGATAACTTCTACAACATTCCTTTTAGTGACCCTCCCTGGATTAGATTCTGGAATACTTATTGACTTACCTTGAATCAAATTTTGAGTGAATTTGGAGCAAACTTGAAAGGCTATTTTGGACAAGATCTTAAGCTATTGTGAACTAGCCTTTGAAGAATTCCTTGGGGTATTTTCGTAATCAGGTGAAGTAGACTTGGAAGCCTTTATTGTTAAAGCAGACCTAAAGAGTATCTCGAGGACATATAGTCGGAGCTAGTAGTTGCCTTGGAGAAATCAGTGGAGATCTCATAATGCATTGATGGAAGTCCTCTTGACGTGAATTTGGAGATCTTGTTTGGGTACGATGAAGAGCAATGATGACACCTTCTAAGAAGAAAAGGTTATCATTGATGATGTGACAAGGCTCATTGAAGAATACTTTGGGAGCCGTGAAGAATAACCAAACATATTTTGACGAAGTGAAGTTGAAGGTTGTAGCCCAAGAGGTTGAAGACTCATAGAGACAAGGTTGGTGCCTTGGAAGATAGGGTTGGAGCCCTAGAGGATTTGAATCCTCAAGAAACCAGGTCGGAGCCTGTACCAAACATTGGGTTGAAGCCCTAGAGGTTGGTGCCTCAAATTGACATGGTTGGTGCCTTGGAAAGACCAAGTCGGTGCTTGGCACAATACAGGTTGGAGCCTGGAAGATTGGAATCTTCATCTAGGGTTGGAGCCCTATATCATTATTGTACTTTACTTATTGTAAAGAAGAAATTAATAAAAGTATCTATTCCATCATTGTTCATTTTGTGTTCTAAATATAAGTGCTCTAACTGGTAAAATTAACAATTGAAAAGAAATATTGATTCACCCCCCTCTCAGTGTTTCCAATAGAGAGAAAGACCCAAAGGCTTCAACAAGGAGCAACATCATAGCATCAGGCCAAGGTAGGCCATCTTATTCATTATGTGTTTCAATTTTAATCTATGAAAGTAGATATTTGTTTGTTCCCTTTGTAGCTAGACCCAATCTAGGGCTAGAGGGATCGTCTCTGTCTGCAGAGAGGAATTACCTAGACAACACACATGGAGGAGGGGCGCTCAGGTCCACAAGGAAACATGCACGAGTTGGAGGGGTGCGCGCCCACCCACATGACCTCAAGGCAGAACAGGGTTCGGCTAGAGGGATGACCGCCCTAACCGAAGGGCATTCAAATATTGCAATTGACCCGACTTGCCGCAATCCTTCCCTCCCCTCCGCCTTCCTCCCCTTGACCCTCCTTCCTCTCGGCCCTCCTCCCTCGGGCACCTCTTCTCTCCTCCCTTGGACAGAGCCCTCTGAGGTCTTGCGACTCTCCCTTATTTTCCTTTAGGCCATAGGCCATAGGCCTTGGGCATTTCCCTAGGCCTCTAAACCCTCTCCATCCCCAACGCTAGCCTCATTAGGCATAACATTGGCCCTTTGTGGCCATATCCTTCATCCTTAGGCCCTAATCTATCATCCTAGCCCTTTTAGCCTCGTAAATTCGACTCCCTTAGCCTTGTTCTCCATTTATCGACCTCTTTTGCCCTGAATTGACCTGAAGCCCTAATGTGAAGTTTTAAGGCTAAATATTGGCAGTTTTGCAGGCTTAAGGTCTCAAAATTCATATTTTTCAAGCGGCAACGTGATCCCAAAATTTCAACGAATTTCAACCATGTGATATCCAGGGCCTTAGGCCTAGGGTTTGACCTCTAAACCCTTATTTTAGTTCATTTTTATTACAACGGTAAAATCATTAATAATCAAGCCCTAAAATTACATGTTTGATGGTCAAAATCAGTTAAAATTGTAAAATCTATTTTTTTACAAGTTTTGGCTGTTATAAAATTATATATTACAGAGCAATGCAACACATAAAATATGCGGAAAACACAAGCACACAATACACATAAAACCAAAGAGACACATATATACGTGGTTCACCTAGTTTGGGCTACATCCACCCTGAATAGCCAATCCTTCCTTTTTATTATCCAGCAAAATGAAGAGACACAACCTACAGCAAAGCCGCTATAATATCCTTTGTTCTCTCTCACAGTCTCTCTATCAGTTTCTTGCTATGAGAATACACATACAATTACACAATTGCAATACAATACTCTCATACAAAATGAGGGTTTGCATTCTAGGGCAAAAAACCCTAAACTAAACATAACTTCTAACATCAGATCATCCGCCTAATGAATGACCCAGATTGACTAGAAATTACAATACTTTTACAAGGCAATTTTACATATTTTTTTAGCTTCAGGGGCGCTGCCCACAAAACTCCCCGCCAGGGGGGGCTCGATAAAGTCACAGCCCCCCACCCCTGGACCCCCCAGGCAACATTTAATTATGGACGGGTTGCCCCGTTAAGAACAGGGGTCCAATGTTGTGATATAAAATAAAGAAGATAATCAGGCTCCACACCCAACAATCTCCCACTTGGAGATTGATTGTAGAAACTCCACCACTGCTTCATTTGTTGGAAAATGAATCCACTTTGGACTTGGTTGTTTCTCATCTTCATCATCATACTTGAAGAACAATTGAAACTAAGCATAATCTCAGTTTCTCCCTGGTTACAACTTTTGTTAGCATATCTGTAGGATTCTAGCTAGTGTGTATCTTTTCCAGCTTCAACTGTCCATCTTCCAACACTGACCGTATGAAATGGTCCTTATGCTGTATGTGTTTAGTCTTGGAATGAAATGTTGAGTTCTTTGCAATATGAATGGCACTTTTGTTATCACTGTATAACATGCCCATATCATGCTTCTTACCCAATTCATCCATAAACCTTTATAACCAAATCATTTCTTTACTAGCCTCTGTAGCAGCAACATACTCTGCTTCTGTTGTTGAAAGTGCCACAAAACTTTGAATTTTTGAAACCCAACTGACAGTTGTTCCACCTACAGTAAATACATACCCGGTAGTGCTCCTCATGTTATCTCTATCACCTGCCATATCTGCATCAACATATCCCTGTAGATCAATGTTTGAACCACCAAATCAAAATGCTTGATTTGTGGTACCTCTCAAATATCTGAGCATCCATTTCACTGCCATTCAATGTTCTTTTCCTGGATTGTTCATGTACCTACTTACAACTCCCACTGCATGAGCACTATCAGGCCTTGTGCAGACCATTGCATACATTAAGCTTCCAATTGCTGATGCATATGGAACTTTAGACATATAATCAATTTCTTCTTGGGTATTGGGGCACATCTCCTTACTAATTTTGAAATGGCTAGCAAAAGGTGTACTAACTGGTTTTGCATTCTGCATATAAATCTTTTCAACACCTTTTGTATGTACTCATTTTGAGACAGTGTTAATTTGCGATTTTTCCTATCTCTAGTTATTCTCATACCAAGGATTTGGTTTGTAGCTCCCAAATCCTTCATTGCAAATGAATTTGCCAATTTTCTTTTGAGCACATTTATTTCCTGCATGTTAGACCCTACAACAAGCATGTCATCTACATACAACAACAATATAATATAGCTACCATCATTTTGCTTTTTCAGATAAACACAATGATCAGAGTGACATCTAGTATAACCTTGTTCAGACATAAACCTATCAAATTTTAGATACCACTGCCTTGGAGCCTATTTTAAGCCATATAAGCTCTTCTTAAACTGCACACTAAATTTTCTTTCCCTTTGACCTCATATCCTTCTAGTTGTTTCATATAGGTCTCTTCCTCCAAATCTCCATGGAGAAATGTTGTCTTTACATCTAACTGTTCAAAATGTAAATCTTCCGCTACTACAAGACTTAAGATAGTTCTGATTAAGTCATCTTAAGAACAGGAGAATATATTTCATCAAAATCAATACCTTTCTTCTGTGAAAACCCATTCACCACAAGTCTAGCTTTGTACTTCTGTTTTCCTCCATCTTCTTCCTTTAGCCCATAAACCCATTTATTCTGCAATGTTGTTTTTACCTGCAGGCACCCTAACTAAGTCCCAATTCTCGTTATGTATTAAGGATTCCATCTCTTCTTTCATGGCTAGCTCCCACTTCTTCCAGGTTTCAACCTACATTGCTTCTTCATAACATTCGGGTTCACCAGAATCAGTCAACAATAAATAATATAATGAAAGAGAGTATCATTCAGGGGGTTTACTTATCTTGGTAGATCTCCTGACACCACTTTCAGGTGTTTGAGCTGCCTGTTGTTGTTGTGGTGGTTGTTGTTCATGTGGTTGTTGATTATTATTATTTTCAGGCACCTTTACTTTTTATGTGATCTCATCAAGAACTGTGTATTCTTTGTTTTCTTTTTCCTATTTATTTTCTTGCAACTGATTCTTATACAAGACCTTTTCATTGAATATTACATCTTTGCTCCTAATGATTTTGTGATATTCATAACCATATAAGCGATAACCAAAATCATTAACACCATATCCAATAAAGGTACATTTCTTTGATTTTGCCTCAAGCTTTGTTCTATTTACTTTATTAATATGGGAAAAGGCCTCAAAACCAAAAGGCTTTAAAAAAGAGTAATTTACCTTTTTACCTGATCTGAAAATGGAATGTACTTGTTTAAGGGTGCAAGGTATCCATTTTCATTTAAGAAAATGAGTGCAAATACTCATAATTTCAAATTGAGCTATAACTCCAAGTGACCTCTTGCTAATGTGAGAATAAACTATTTCCCATACAGAGATGGACTGTAGGGGCATTCACTGGACATGTCACCTCTAAAAAGAGGATGAGTTCCAGAGGCTACCTGGCCCTCTACAGACTCTGTCTAAGGAAATAATATATAAGCACAAATAACAAGATCAATGAAAGTCTTTTGTTTTTAAATTCAAAGTGTTCATTGATCTGTTTTAAGTGTGAATAAGCAAGAGTATATGTTCTGCCATTGGTGTGTAGAGGTTTGATGTTAAAACAACAATTTTTGATTACTGTATAAACTTGTTTTGGAAAAGCATGCTTATGAAATTTTACTGTTTAAACTATCAGAATCTGGAAATAAACAGCCAAAACACACAGATGAACAACAGATATTTGTTTAAGCGGTTCACCCCTCTCTTGGGCTACCTCCGCTGGTCCAAAAGCCTCTAATTAGGCTCAATCCTCTTTTGATTAAAGGCTTCAAATGAGATTACATCTGTATAAAATCCTCTAATGAGAAAATAGACTGCTAAAACAGACTCAGAAGATCCAAATCAGTATAAATAGACTACAAATTCACCTCCATTGGAGGAAGGTAGCCCAATGCAGCAATCTTTCCCCTTAGCTCTGATGGAGTCACTGTCAAAAGCGCTGTAAAATTCATAGATAGAATGCCCTGATGGCTCTGCAGACACCTCCAACAGCTCCAGAATGCTCTCTACACCCAAAAAAAAAAAAAAAAAATCGTCTTCAAAGGCCTCTCCTAGCAGAAGTTATGGCCTCTTTACTAAACTGCCTGTTTGGGCAAAAAAAATCTCCACTAAATGTGGAGAACTGGAGTTAACTCCAGTTAAAAGTGGCAGCAACTCCAAATATATCGGGCGCGCGCTAAAATTGGCGGACGGTTAAACCTCAACAATAAATGTAACGGTTAATACACTCCGCGTTCATATGCGTCGGAGGTCTTTGCAACGGATTCCATTTAATATATAACAATGTCATATAACAATAAACACGTTGTAACCGCCGGTTTGAATGCGCGCCGATGGATTAGCCTGGGTTCTTGGGCCAAGGTTGTATGCAGAGGGGGCTGGCCCCCTTTCGGGCCCCGCCCAAAACAAATACACGCCTCAAATATTAATCCGTCCGCACATAAAACAAGGACCAAACGTGTGGCCTGTATGGTGAAAGCGCTGTGTTATGAACCTTGTGGTCGGGGGTTCGAAACCTGTCGAGCCCATACAAAATTTTAAAACGCCATTTCATTCCACTTTGGGGCCCACGTGGCGGCCTCCGGGCTAGCCACGTGGCGCTTCCTGATGGGCTGCCAAGGAATATTCCCCAGAATATTTTGCGAAATATTCCACGGAATATTCCCAGAATATTCTGTGGAATATTCTTTTTTTAATAAAAATTTTCCAAAGTCAAATTTGCCATTTTTTTAATAAAATTGACAAAACTTTGAACTTGAATAACTTTTGCATACGGAGACCATTTTTCGAACCGTTCGCGGCGCCGGAATCAGGAAGACGAGCTCTGTCCGGTCGTTTAGGTTCAAACCAGTTCTGAGCACCTTCATTTTTGACCATTTTACGACACTTGGTCCTGAGATCCTGATCATTACTATCCATGCTTCCTCTGGAATACCACCATTAAAGGAACTTGAAGGCCATTTGTTTATTAGATAAACAACAATATCTACAACATCTGCCCAAAATTGTAAAGGCAATTTAGCATGCAATCTCATGCACCTTGCACGCTCCATGATTGTTCTGTTCATCCTTTCCGACACACCATTTTCTTGTGGTGTTCTTGGAACTGTCTTCTCTCTGCGAATTCTATGCTCTGAACAATACCTATCAAACTCTTTGCTACAATTTTCACCTCCGTTTTCTGATCTGAGACACTTCAACTTCTTTCCTGTCTCAATCTCAACCAAAGCTTTCCATTTCTTGAAAGTATCAAATACATTAGATTTATTCTTAATACAATAAATCCAAGTCTTTCTAGTTTCATCATCAATAAAAGTAACATAATAACGATAGGCACCGAGAGATGATACCTGAGCAGGTCCCCATATGTTTATATGCACAAGCTCTAATTTTTCGCTCTTCTTTTCTTTCCCAACTCTGAGAAATCTGACTCCCTTCTATTTTCCATAAATGCAATTCTCACAAAAATCCAAATCAATATTCTTCAAACTTGGCAACAAATTTATTGAGTGAAGAATCTTCATCCCCTTTTCACTCATGTGTCTGAGCCTATGATGCCATAATGCTGCATCTTCTCCTTTAGAAGTTAAAGCATTAACAAAGTTAGAAATACCATTGCAAAAATACAATGTACCAACCTTTTCGCCTTTTTCTATTACCAGGGCTCCTTTGGTGACCTTCCAAGTTTTATCTGTGAAAGTTGTCACACAACCTTCACCGCCTAACTGCCTTGTTGAAATCAATTTTTTCTTCAGATTTGGAACATGCCTTACCTCCTTTAATAGCCATTGGTTTCCATTATGTTGTTTTACAAGAACCTTACCCATTCCAATAATTTTACAGGGTTTATCATCACCCAAATGAACTTGTCCAAAATCTCCTTGAACATGGTCATGAAAATATTTCTTATCGGGCGTGGCATGGAATGAGGCCCCCGAATCTACCACCCAGGAATCAGTAACATTTTCGAAAGAAAGAATCAAAGCATATTGTAACACATCACCTGTCACATTTGCTTCATGATTGTTTTCTTGTTGTGCGTCTCCTACTTTTCCCTTCCGAGATCTACAGTCTTTCTTCAGGTGTCCTTTCTTTCCGCATTTATAGCACACTATCCCCGATCTGGACTTGGATCTGCCTTTCCTTGATTTACTGTGATATGCTGAGCTCTTTCATCTTTCCATTTGTCTTCCCCTAGACTTTGCACTCAAAGCATTACCTGATGTTTCATCGGAGCTTTTCCAACGCATTTCCTCGCTAAGGATAGCACCGGAGCTTTTCCGTCGCATTTCCTCGCTAAGGATAACACTGACAACATTATCAAACTTCAAAGTACTAGATCCAGAGATAGAGTTACTAATGGCCATAACTAAACCATTCCAACTTTTTAGCAATGAGCATAGAAATATCATAGCCCTAACTTCACATTAAAGTTTACCCCTACAAAACTTAACTGGCTGGTAACTGTATTATAATCATTTAAATGGTTTGCAACAGATCCACCTTCCGATATCTTCATATTAAATAAACATTTCATAAGAAATACCTTGTTTGAGGCCGAGGGTTTTTCATATGGTTTCGCCAATGCCTTGATCAAACCCTATGTTGTTGTTTCCTTCGAAATATTGAAGGCTACCGATGCCGCGAGGCACAACCGTACTGTTCTGAGTGCCTTTCTATAGAGAATCTCCCATTCTGCGTCTGTCATAGTCATCAGCTTCTTTGTTTTTCTGCTCAATGGTAGGTACAGATATTTCTGATACATATAATCTTCCATCTGCATTTCCACAACGGGAAATTTTGGCCGTTACATTTCTCGACCCTAAAATTACCATCTTCCGCCATTTCTCCCACTCGAACCAGGAACCATTCTTTCCTGCAAGTTTATCAGCCAAACAGACCTTCTGCTTTGATACCATTTGTTACAAAATTATATATTACAGAGTAATGTAACACATAAAATATGCGGAAAACACAAGCACACAAAACACATAAAACCAAAGAGACACAGATATATGTGGTTCTCAGTTTGGGCTACGTCCACCTCGAACAACCAGTCCTTCCTTTTTATTATCCGGCAAAATGAAGAGAAACAACCTACAGTAATATCCTCTGTTCTCTCTCATTGTCTCTCTATCAGTTTCTCACTCTAAGAATACACATACAATTACACAGCCGCAATACAATACCCTCATACAAAACAAGGGGTTTCCTTCAAGTAAAAAAACCCTAAACTAAACATAACTCCTACCGTCAGATCATCCACCTAATGAATGGCCCAGATTGACTAGAAATTGCAATACTTTTACAAGGAAATTTTACATCTATTTTTAGCTTCGAGGGCATTTCCTGTGAAACCCCCTGCCAGGGGGGGCTCCATAAAGTCACAGCCCCCCCCCCAAGACCCCCCAGGCAGCATTTAATTACGGGCGGTGTTGCCGCCCCGTTAAGAATACGGGTTCAATGTTGTGATACAAAATAAAGAAGATAATCAGGCTCCACACCCAACATTGGCCACTTGGGTATTTTGAATTTGGCTTAGATTTAATTTTTTAGCTTGCTGGAATTTACTGCAAAACTGTAAAATTCATATCTGAATATTTCCAAAGAATATTCTAAATAAGGGTCAAAAAAATTGAATTTTTCGTTTCCGGCAAAAAATTACTATTTTTAGGCATTTAGGGCATCATCTTTAGTACCACTTGTTGGAATCACGATTGTTGTTAGACCAAAACCCATAGACATCAATCTATGCTACAATATCTAGAGTTAGGATCCACGAGAGGCGATTAGCCCATGCCATGAAACATATGGGGAGTGCTGAACCCAATGTCCAACAATCTACCCTGAACACAAGCTGGGTGAGTTTCGAACTCGAGACTTGTCGCTCTGATACCAAATGTAGGTTTTAACCCTGTACAGAAATTTCCTGCAAAAAATTCTTAAAATATAAAAAATATACAATGACAAGATTATAAAATATACACTTAGATTTTCTCCTAGAACACAAACCGAGGAAACTAGATTGATTTTTCGTTATATTTTTTTCAATTTTACAATACATTATATACATTTCGAAGAATTCATAAACCTCAATCCATTAACTCTATATTAAAACATAATCGTAGTTCACTTTACCAGGTCTACAAAATACCATGGGAAAAAAATCATCGCACCCAAAACGATGTGCAAAAAAACATGCACAAAACCATGGGTAGGTCCGCCAACCATCTTTGGGTCTGCCCCCTTCCTTGGGTCCGTATAATTTTTTTTAGGGGCGCTACCCTAGATCCCTTGCAAAGGGGGTTATTGTCCCTATTGCACCTGATGCAGTGTAACGACACTTGGAGTTGGTCGTGGAAAGGTTATAACACATACACAACAAGATGGGCATGGGCTTTTCTCTCAAGTCCTACGAGGCCTTGATATCGACTTTTACTTGTAAGTCATCTATGGCATCATCCTTTGTGTCTCTCAAACAATTTTTTTCGCAGAACACTCTTTGTATGAGATGCATCTGTTGTGACTTCCAAGTAGTTTTCAAAATCAAATCACTTGGTTGATCGAGTTCCGAAAGAGAAAACCCGAGGCAGTACCTTGTTACCCTCGACAACTCAAAAAAGACCCGATGGGGGCGATGTTATGGCTCTTGGTGATGCCAAGACTGTTGCCAATACACGAGTGTTGCTTTCAGTTCTAGAGGGATTTCTAACCTTTGGCCCATACATCCAGTGCAAATGTGACTTGATGATTGTGAAATGGCGCATTGCCTACTTTTCTTCCTACGACAGGAACCCTCCTTTCTTGCAGGGTTTTTTGGGGGTTTTGAGGCAGATCATTGTTGGGGAAGTCGTTGGTGAGAAGGTTGAGCTTGTCATCACATTAGAGATTTCGATCCCTTTTCAAATCTCGATCAGACTGATTTATAGGCATTCGATGCTTTTTTGGGTGAGATCTACAGATCTGGTAAAAGACCTCAAGTTATCACTATAACTTAAACATGGTTGTCCTCTGGATTACAACACCTTATTTTCAAAGGTAAGAAAATGGAAGATCTCTCTCCTCTCTCTGTTTATTTTTTCTTGGCCCTTCGACTTCATGGGGGAGCTTTGGAAAAGCCTTCCTCTTCCCAAGCCTTCCTTACAAAGACGCGTTGTAAAAGTAGGTTCCCCAAAGTGCAGTGACGCCTAAGAAATATCCCCTGCCCTCAAGCAAGATGACTATGGTCTAAGTTTCTCCTGTTACTTTTATAGTATACAACACCGAGGATGTCCCTTTAGTTGAAATCACTCATCTAGATCTAGATGGACCTTACAAGTTCTTGGTAGGAAATGGCCTCATCTTCCATTTCAATGGGCTATGGCCATGTATAATATAGCTTTACCAATGAATCCATTCAAATTAGACCAAGATATGTAGTTTCCTCTTCCATTCCAAGGGTTTCTTCATCGTTGTTTTTTATAATGGTGTGGTTTATCATAATTCTCTTTCAAAGGGGCCCTGGTTTTGGGGAAAAGTTGGGCTCTTCTTGACCCCTTAGTTCCCATATTTTGACCCGTTCACAATTGTGATCACAAAGCTACACATTTGGGTTCGACTCATGAATTTGTCGACCCATCTATGGAATTATTCAGTATTTGAGGGTATTGGAAACACCTTGGATCATTTTTTGGCCGTATATCCCTCGCGAGGCCACTGTGGAGTCTTCACCTATGGCAAGATTTGCGTATAACTTGACATCAACAAAGGATTGCCTTAAAAAATTAATTTTAAAATAAGTGATTTTCACTGGACCCAACAATTGGAATACCATAATACAAATTTTCAGTGTCCACTTTGCCATCAAACAAGCCATCTTCAGAACTCTTGTTCTAAAAAACTGGTCAAACGAAAGCCCAAATCTAAAGCATGGAAGCTACGCAACCCACCTCCTTGATAAGAGAAGGATTCCTCTTCCTCAGATTAGGAAGATGATGGCTCTGATGATGACATGTTTGCATTAGACGAGGCACAAAATTCAAATCTTCAAAAGCCTCGAGAAGGAGGTTAAGAAATTCAAGTTTTTCCATCTAAAAGAGAAGAAATCAATCATAATGCTCTGATGGGTGCCATGAAACACACTTATGAATCAACCTCCCTAGAGTCTGACAAGGATGCCTCCTTATATTGTTAGAACAATATTAAGGTAGCTTTGGTAGCCCCACCTCCAGAAGGTTGGGCGAAAGTAGCAAAAAAGAAAGGAAGCATTGGTGATCAACCACAAGCTGGGTGATTTCAATGTTTCTGTATGTGTTCAGTACTTTTCCTCATGGCCATTCTTTGACTTGCTCTCTTCTCTGTCTAAGATCATCTTTAGGTTGATTCTCCTCGTGTATGTTTGTTTTCTGCAATGAAATAATTGTTTTTATTTACAAAAATAAATAAATGACATTGATGCAAGTAAGAAAAACAATCGTGATAATTGAATTTGCAAGAATTCAAATGTTAAAATTGAAAGCTAGTTATATCTAAAAAACCCTTTAATAATGCAAATAATCACATATATCCATTTATAAAATATATAAAAAAATATAAATTTAATCATAACCTTTCATTCAATTTCAAATTTTATTTTATTTATTATTTTTTTTTAAATCTTGAACATACATAATATTTATAATAAAAAATCTCTATAAGTGTCGAGAGGGATCAAGTCTAGAGTTAATATTTAATTTTAATTATTGTGCCGAGAGGCATTCTCCAAGGCAATATGATAGAGATGTGGTAATGTAATGTGTATAAATTATACAAAATGCATGTATGTCCTGGATTCTCCTGATCTAACAATGTACTAATGTTAAATATAGAATCGCTTCTACTTATCTTTGTGGAATTAAAAACACAATCGCCAATTACAGTATCATGAAGAAATATCAATCACACACAACATAGATAATTTCCTGGGGAAAGCTTATAGCTAAAAACCCCACTATGTTCTATTGTATATTATATCATGGATCATGAAACAATTACATACAAAGCTCCAATCCAAGAGCTCTTAGTACATGAGCTAATTGTCTCACACTGTCATACAAAATTAGCAAGTTCCTTAGCCAATTTACTGTCTCCAGACAACCTACCTCCACTGCGTAATCCCTGCTGATAGCAATCCCTTAATGAATGAAATCTTGCCTGCCTTGACTGCACAATCCTCATGGGAACATCCAATGTGTGTGTGGTTGCACATGTGCAACCAGATAATGTCACAACTGATAGTTTACCTCCCTTTCACCTAGAACTCAATTGGGTCTCCATTGGATCTGACATGCATGCAGATTATATTAGTAAATATTCAATTGCATGTGAGACCACTGATTGTGAATTAATTAATAATTAATTCACTTGATCTCTCACTAGTGTATCTTCAGATACAACTAGCACAACTGAGTTTAACTCACTTAACTGAGTTAAACTACTTTACAACTTGCGTAACTACACTTCCAACTCAGTTACAACTTTGAATCACTCAGTTACAACTAAGTCAACCTGCATGTCCCACCAACCATCCACTTAACTTGAAATTCCTTTAGCTAACTGATTTGCCACTTCAGTTAACTATTGTTAAGTGCTTATTGGGAATAGATTATAGTTTATTTTCCAACTAATATTAAGGGATAATAATAGTAGACATGCATCTATAAATATACATGCATTCTATAAATAGAATTTGCACATATATCTATTAATAGACATACACCTAAAAATAGCCTGAGGCTCCATCCTAGTGTAGGTGCTTAATTTTCACTAGGATCTTCTCTTTGAATCTCAACATTCCCTCCCAACAAGAAAGGGATTATCCTTCACCTTGATCTTGTCTTTATGGTATTTGAATTTGCTCCCTGTGAGCACCTTCGTCAGAATATCTACATCCTGATCTTCTGCGGGAATGTACTGAAGCAACATGATTCTCCTCTACACATAATCTTTGAGATGATGGTACCGGATATCTATATGCTTAGATCTATCATGAAACACATGATTAATCAAGAGTTTAATGCAACTCTGATTATCACAATGAATCACTGTCGAATCCATATGAGAACCAAACGAACCAACCAAGATCTTTCTCATCCAGGTGGCCTCACATGCATCTTGACTCGCTGCCATGTATTCTGCTTCCGTTGAATTGAGCGCCACAGATCTCTGCTTATTGTTGTACCAAGAAACAATTGTAGATCCGATACTAAAGATCCCCCCTGATGTGCTATTTCTATCTGATGGACTGCCCACCCAATCTGCATCCGTGAAGCCATGCAACTTCACTCCATCCATTTTTCTGTACCATAAACCATACTCTGATGTGCCCCTCAGGTATCTGAGGACATGCTTACACACCTTCCAAAAGAGCATGGTAGGCTTAACCATAGCTTGACTCAGCTGGTTAACTGCATATCAAATGTCTGGTCTCGTGTTCACTAGATACATTAGCGAACCCACTAACTGTCGATAGATAGTAGCATCCACTACCTCTCCAGAAGTAACATCCACTTTCCTCCAACTTCCTGGAAGAGGAGCATCCATGGGTTTGTAGCCCTCCATGTGAAACTTACACAGTATCTCCCTTGCATACTTTCCTTGAGACACAAAAAGTTCACCATCTCGCTGCCATATTTCCAATCCAAGGAAATAATGAAGGAGGCCCATATCCTTCATCTTGAACTCCTTTGCAAGATCTTCCTTGCATGAGTGTATCAGCTTCTCATCACCAGTCAGTATTAAATCATCAACATAAAGAACAATTATTAAAAGCTTACCCTCCACCACAATTTGGTATAGGTTTCCATCTGCTTCACTTTTGGTGAAGCCCAGTTCGGTGAAATAGTTGTCTATCTGAGTGTACCAAGCATGAGGTGCTTGCTTTAGCCCATACATCGCTCTTTTGAGTTGGCACACATGTGACTCGCTGTTGAAGATCACCTTCAGGCTGCTCTATGTACACCTCTTCCTCAATGATCCCATTGAGAAACACAGTTTTCACATCCATCTGATGAATGTGCCAGCCCATCTGCGCTGAGAGAGCAATGATGGATCTTATGGAAGAATACCTTGCGATAGGTGCAAAGGTCTCTTCATAATCTATCCCCTTGATTTGTGAGAAGCCTTAGGCCACAAATATAGCCTTGTATTTCCCCACACTCCCATCAGCAACTTGAGTTTTACCTTGTAAATCCATCTTGAACCTACCACTGATTTGTCAACCGGCCTTGGAACAATTTCCCAAGCACTGTTTTTGACAATGGAGTCATACTCCTCCACCATTGCATCTGCCCATGTGGGCTCCTGCACTACTTCCTGAAAGGAAGATGGTTTAGTCACAATACATTTTCTCATGAGAGACATGTATCTAGTAAATCGGCCATGAGACTATCTTTGTCTACATTGTGAAGTACAGGCTCCTACATTCTTTGCAACATCAAGTCTCCGCCTATTAGCTTTCGTGGTACGCCTTCTACCATTTATGATGGATGGCTTTGCGTGAGTGGCTTCCTTCACTCCATGAACCTCCTCGTGTGGCTGATCCACATCTAGAGACTCATCTTTGGGAACCAGCAGTTCCTCCTCTGCATGCAAGTCCATCTCCCTCTCAAGGGACAACCGCGTGGCTTTCCCCTTATCGAATTTTATATCCCATCGCATAATAATCATTCTACTGTTTGGAAAATACACACGATAATTATGGGGTGTTTCTGTGTGCCCCAAAAAAATCCCAACTTCAGCAATTGGCTCTAGCTTCTTCCTAGTGTCCTTGGTCACATGCACATAAACAGATGAGCCAAAAATCTTAAAGTGTGAAACATTTGGTTTCTTACCAGTGAAAGCTTCTTCAGGTGTACTCATGCCAAGTACTCTATGAGGACAACGGTTTTGCACATAAACTGCAATGTTGCATGCTTCCTCCCACAAATGCATTGGTAGGCCCTGATCATGCAACATCGCTCGTGTTGCACCCACTATCGTTTTGTTCTTCCTCTCCGTGACCCCATTTTGCTGTGGGTTATGAGGCGCTATGAGTTCTCTTCAAATTCCTTCTTTGCTGCAGAATTTCTTGAATTCGTTAGAGATGTATTCTCCACCATCATCGCTCCTAAGAGCCTTCACTTGCTTCCCCGGTTCTTTCTCCACCAATTCCTTAAACTCACAAAACGTTGAGAATGTTTGATCCTTCTTCTACATGAAGAAGATCCAACATTTACGAGAGAAGTCATCAACAAATATTACACAGTACTTATGTTTTGCTGTTGAAGCAACCAAGAATGGTCCACACATGTCTGTGTGAACTCTCTCAGGGATCCCCGAAGCACGGTTCTCCTTCTCATGAAAGGTGGAATTTACATACTTCCCCATGGTGCAACCCTTGCACTGATCTAACTGAGCAAGTGTTCCCATTAGAAGTGCAGTAGATATTTGCTGCATGAATTTCAAGGCTCCATGATGAAGATGGCCTAATCACATGTGCCATAATTCGCCCTCATCCCGACTCACCACTTTTTTTTGCCTTGCCCATCATGGCAGCGTTGCCATCTACCTCCAGCTTGTAGATATTCTTAACTCGAATTCCTATCCTCTTGGCTTGAATCATTGTTTTATGTCGCAGGAAAGCTTTCCCATCGCTACAAACAACGTCGTAGCCTTTGTCCTCTAACATTGCGACCGAGACCAAATTTTTCTTCAAACCTGGAACATGCATAACATCTTTCAATTGAAATGGTTTACCTGACTCCCTCTGAAAGGTAATGTTACCAATCCTGGTAGCACTGTACCGTCCGTCGTCACCCATATCTATATGCATCTGGAGATCTTTCTCCTCCAAGTCCCTGAAAAGTGTAGAAATTTATATAACTTATATGTTATACATCCGAGATTCTCCTAATCACACACTATTTGACTTCATGCACAATACATAATCTCTTCTACCATTGATCATTAATTGCGGAAATAAAAACAATCGCATGCGCACATTAAAACCATAAACATTCACACATATGAACACAGTATTTTATGGGAAAGCTTAAAGCTGAAAACCCCCAACTATTTGTATATTATATGTCATAGATATTATGTATAAATCATTATACAAAGCTCCTCACAAGCTCTCAGTACAATCTCCAATTGCTACACACTAATCAGGTCCGATCTAGCAAAACACATGCTCCAATCTCTGCCACCTGCTAGCCTGCCTCTACTGTGCAATCACTGCTGAAGAATGGTTATGAATGAACTCAAATTGGTCCAGCATTGCTCACACAATCCTCATTGGCATCTCCAACCACTGTGTGTTGCAAATCATGCAACACTATAGTCACAACTGATAGTCACACTGCTCTTTCACCTACCTCTTCACTGGTCTCCACTGAAACCGGGTCGGTGTACCGTAGTTAACCCACGCAATTTAGTCGATGACGATCCAATACCAGTAATAATTGGTAAAATCTAGCTACCTACTCCCTACTAGTGTATCAATCAGTTAGAGTAGATACAACTAGCTTAACTATGTTTAACTGAGTTAAACTGGACACAACTCCACCAACTACTTCAACAACTCCACCAAACTCTGTCACATGAGTTCTAATTGAAGTCTCCATGCAATATCTCCACTTAACCCTCAGGAATAGCGTAATTCCTCCTGTCAGCTCCTGTGCCACATCTGTGCACTTAACTGAAGTGCTCCAAGAGAATAAGATAATGTTTGTAGTCCAAATATTATTAAGAGCTAATAATATTCGACATATCTATTTTTAGACTGGCAATCTAAAAATAGATTCTGCCCAATATGTCTAAAAATAGAACTCTGTCTATTTTTTCCGACTTGACCAACCATCCACAAATAGCATCCTGCAACTCATAGAACATGATCCATATGTCTAAAAATAGACTTTGCGCCAAAAATAGCCTGCGGGCCCACTTAGTGAAGGCGACTTCTTTCCACTAAGCTCATCATCTTGTTGTAATCTCAACACTCCCTCTCAACAAGATAAGGATTATCTGCCACCCCTATCCTACCTCTGTGGTATTCGAATTTGCTCCTGGTGAGCGCCTTCGTCAAGATATCAGCATCCTGATCCTCCGTGGGAATGTATGAAAGTAACATGATCTTCCATTGCACACAATCTCTGATATGATGATACCGGATGTCAATGTGTTTAGATCTATCATGAAATACTGGATTAACCGAGAGTTTGATGCAACTCTGATTATCACAATAAATCACAGTAGGCTCTAAGTGTGACTCTAACAACCCGACCAGGATCTTCCTCATCCATATAGCCTTGCATGCGCCCAAACTCGCCGCCATATACTCGACCTTGCTGAACTCGAGTGCCATGGATCTCTCGCTTCCCCGCCGTACCAAGAAACTCGTTGTCACCCAGATACCTGGTAACTCCTTCGCATGCTCTTTCCCCCCCCGTCCGTTGGGCTCCCTCGCTCCGCATCCGTGGTCACACACATTTCACTCATCCGATCGTCTAGATGACGCATAATCCACATTACGTGCCTATGAGATATCTCAATACATGCTTGCCTGCCTTCCAGTAGAGCTTGGTAGGCTTAACCATAGCTTGTGAAAGCTGGTTAACAACATAGCATATGTCGGGTCGTGTATTGACCAGATACATAAGCGAACCCACCAACTGTCGATAAACAGTGGCATCCACTACCTCTGCCGATGTAGCATCCTCTTTCCTCCATCCACCAGGAAGAGGAGTGTTGATAGGCTTGCAGCCATGCATGTTGAACTTCTCCAGTATCTCCCAGGCATACTTGCCTTCAGACACAAATAGTCCATCACTACGCTGCCAAATTTCCAATCCCAGGAAATAATAAAGGAGGCCCAAGTCCTTCATCTCAAACTCCTTTGCAAGATCAACCTTGCATGAGTGTATCAACAGTTCATCACCCGTCAAAATCAAATCATCTACATAAAGTACAATGATCAGCAACTTACCCTCCACCACAATCTAGTATAGGTTAGGATCCGCCTCACTCTTGGAGAATCCAAGTCCGGTGAAATAACTGTTTATCCGTGTGTACCAAGCACGAGGTGCTTGTTTCAACCCATACAACGCTCTTTTGAGCCTGCACACATGCGACTCATTGCTGAAGATCTCGAAACATTCGGGCTGCACTATGTACACCTCCTCCTCCATCACTCCGTTGAGGAACATAGTTTTCACATCCATCTGATGAATGTGCCACCCCATCTATGCTGAGAGAGCAGGAATCGTCCGTATGGAAGAATACCTTGCGACAGGTGCAAAGGTTTCCTCATAATCGATCCCCTCAATCTGTGAGAAGCCTCGGGAAACAAATCTTGCCTTGTACTTCTCCACACTCCCTTCAGATGCTTGCTTCACTTTGTAGATCCATCTCGAACCTACCACTGATTTCCCTTCCGGCCTTGGGACAATCTCCCATGCACTGTTTTTGACAATCGAATCATACTCTTCCACCATGGCATCTACCCATGCGGGGTCCTCCACAACTTCCTCGAAAGAGGATGGCTCTATCATGATACACTTGCTCATAAGAGCCATGTGTATCCAAAGATACCAGCCAAGTGAATGTCTCTCGGGCTCCGTTGTGATGTGGGGCAGGTGCTCCCACAACCTTCCAGTTGCTCTCGCATCCCGAATCGCTACATGTTTGGAGTGCGTTCGTCTTCCGATGGTCGTTGGCGTCGCATGAGTGGTCTCTTCCACTCCATGAACCTCCTCTTGTGGCTGATCCACATCCTGAGGCTCATCCTTAGGAACTAATAGCTCCTCATATGCATGCAAGTGTGGCTCCCTCTCAAGCGAACACTTCATGGCTTTCTCCTCATGAAATTTGATATCTCGTCGCACAACAGTCTTGTGACTGTCTGACAAATACACACGATAGTTTTGGGGTGTATCAGTTTACCCCAAAAATATCCCAACCTCTGCAGTCGGCGCCAGCTTCTTCCTGGCATCCTTCGTCACATGAATGTAAACAGGTGAACCAAAAATCCTCAAATTGGAAATATCAGGCTTCTTACCAGAAAACGCCTCCTCGGGTGTACTCATGCCAAGTATCCTGTGAGGACAATGGTTTTGCACATAAACCTCAGTATTGCATGCCTCAGCCCACAATTGTATGGGAAGGCCCTGATCATGCAACATCGCCCGTGCAGCACCCACGATCGTTCTGTTCTTCCGCTCAACGACCCCATTCTATTGTGGTTTATGAGGCGCTATGAGCTCTCTTCGAATTCCTTCCGTGCTGCAAAATTCCTTGAATTCACCAGAGATGAATTCAACACCATTGTCGCTCCTAAGAGCCTTCACGTGCTTCCTTGATTCTTTCTCAACCAGTGCCTTGAACTCACAGAACTTTGAGTATGTCTCACTCTTCTTCTGCATGAAGAAGATCCAGCGCTTCTGAGAAAAATCATCAACAAATATCACATAATACCTGTGCTTTGCTGTCGAGGCTATTGAGAAAGGTCCACACAAGTCTGTGTGAATTCTCTCAAGGATCATCGTGGCGCGACTATCCTTCTCGTGAAAGGTGGCTTTCATAAATTTTCCCAAATTAAATCCCTTACACTGATCTGACTGCGCAAGTGTACCCTTGGGAAGCTCAGTAGAAATCTGCTGCAAAATTTTCAAAGCACCATGGTGAAGATGGCCCAATCTCCTGTGCCATAGCTCGCCCTCATCCCGGCTCACCACTCCTTCTGCCTTGTCTGCCATTGCTGCGCAGCCATCTACCAGCAACTGATAAAGGTTCTTAACTCAAACCCCTATCCTTCGAGTTTCACCAGTTGCCTTACTGCACAGGAAAGCATTTCCCTCGTTAAAGACAACATCATATCCCTTGTCTTCTAACATCGCCACAAAGATAAGATTCTTCTTTAATCCTGGAAAATGCATCACTTCCTTCAATACGAAGGGTTTACCAGACTCCCTCTCAAAGGAAATGGTACCGATACCGGTCACACTATATCTACCATCATCGCCCATCTCGATGTGCACTCCAAGATCTTTCTCATCCAGATCACTAAACAAATATTTGTCTCCGGTCATATGGAAAGACGCACCACTGTCAAGAAACCACACTTATCCCATCACACTTGAAACCAAGCATGCAATCAGAGAAAAATCCAGCTCAAACTATGAGGCTAAGGCCTCTCCAGCTGCAGATCCAGCAACCTGCTTATTTTTCTTCTTTTGTGGACAATGAATGGCGTAATGTCCGTGCTGGTGACAGTGAAAGCACTTCACCTTGGACAAGTCTCAGCTTTCTGCCTTTGTAATCGGATTTATAGCATTCTTTCTGTTTTTCCTTCCTTGCTTAACACAAAGCCACTCTTCTTCCACATGAGTTCTCAAGGAAGATCCGTCCCTGGTACTCCGCCTTATCTCCTCTTGCACAAGATCTGACCAAAGTCGCTCCCATCCCGGAAATTTCTCTCGACCATTGACAGAGTCCTGATAGGAATGCCAACTCTTCGGAAGCCCAAGGAGAGCCAAGCTCACCAAGTCCTCATCATCAAAAGTCACCCCCACACTTCCCAGCTCATCCCTGCATTGGATGAACTTCGTGAGGTACTTGGGCATACTGTCGCCTTTCTCCATATTTATGTTTCTGAGTCTATCCTTGAGCGCCAACTTCCTCTGGTCGCCCTTGCTTTGGAATAAATCTGTCAAGGCTTTCCAAATCAAGAATGGAGAAGCCTTAACATGAAGGCTGGACACTATGTGATCCTTCACACCTTCCAACATAATCCTTCGACACTTTGTTGTCTTCTTTTTCCATGCGTCAAGTACGACAGCATCAGTAGAAGTAGGCTTTGGAATTTCTGCATCTATGAACTCATTCAACCCATTGTCATCCAACACCACCTCCATCCCGTCCTTCCATGCAATATAATTCGAGCTGACCTCAAGGGCATACTCCAATCGCAATCCGTTGAAAGACATCTCAACTTCGACACCAAGAAAACACCGCCGCAAATTCGAATTCCCCAAATTAAAACTTCAACTGCTTCATCAATGTAAATTGCTCCAATGATCAATACTGCTTCAGATACTGCGTTATAAATTTATAACTGATATGTTATAATTCAGGATTCTCCCGACTACACACACTATTTGACTCTATGCACAATATAAAATCTCTTCTACCATTGATCATTAATTGCGTAAATAAAAACAATCGCATGCGCACATTAAAACCATAAACATTCACACATATGAACACAGTATTTTATGGGAAAGCTTAAAGCTGAAAACCCCCAACTATCTGTATATTATATGTCATAGAGATCATGTAACAATCATTATACAAAGCTCCTCACAAGCTCTCAGTACAATCTCCAATTGCTACACACTAATCAGGTCCGATCTAGCAAAACACATGCTCCAATCTCTGCCACCTGCTAGCCTGCCTCTACTGCACAATCACTGCTGAAGAATGGCTCTAAATGAACTCGAATTGATCCAGCCTTGCTCACGCAATCCTCATTGGCATCTCCAACCACTGTGTGTTGCAAATCATGCAACACTGTAGTCACAATTGATAGTCACACTGCTCTTTCACCTACCTCTTCACTGGTCTCCACTGAAACTATCCATGCACTGTAGTTAACTAATGTGTTCTTTAGTTAATTAATGAGTTAATAATTAGTGAATTAATTAATAATTAATTCACACCACTCTCACTAGTGTATCAATCAGTTAGACTAGATACAACTAGCTCAACTATGTTTAACTCAATTAAACTGAACACAACTCCACCAACTACTTCAATAACTCCACCAAACTCTGTCACATGAGTTCTAACTGAAGTCTCCATGCAATAGCTCCACTTAACCCTCAGGAATAGCATAATTCCTTCTATCAGCTCTCGTGCCACATCTGTGCACTTAACTGAAGTGCTCCAAGAGAATAAGATAATGTTTATAGTCCAAATATTATTAAGAGCTAATAATATTCGACATATCTATTTTTAGACTGGAAATCTAAAAATAGATTCCGCCCAATATGTCTGAAAATAGAAGTCCATCTATTTTTCCAACTTGACCAACCATCCACAAATAGCATCCTGCAACTCATAGAATATGATCGACATGTCTAAAAATAAACATAGTCTAAAAATAGACTTGCGCAAAAAATAGCCTGCGGGCCCACTTAGTGAAGGTGACTCTTTTCACTAAGCTCATCATCTTGTTGCAATCTCAACAAAAATTTCCTTATCTCCCGTCATGTGAAAGGAAGCGCCACTATCCAAATACCACACCAATCCCAATGCACTTGACACCATGCATGCAATCAAGGAGAAGTCAAGCTCAAATTGCGAGGCAAGGGCCTCACCAGCTGCAGCTCCATCAACCTTCTTTTTCTTCTTCTTTTGTAGACAGTTAGTAGCAAGATGCCCATGTTCGTGACAATGAAACACTTCACCTTGGACATATCCAGCTTCTTGCCTTTAGACTCGAATTTAGAATGTAATTTCTTCCCCTTCCCCTTCTTCGCCTTGGCATCTAAAGCACAATCCTCTTCATCATCATGCTTTGATGAAGAGCCATCTCTGGTGTTCCGCCTGAACTCCTTCTGCACCAGATTTGACCACAGTCGTTCCCAATCCAGCAATTTTTCTCGTTTGTCGATAGAGTCTTCATAACTATGCCAACTCTTAGGAAGTCCCAAGAGAGCCAAGCTCACCAAATCATCATCAGCAACAGTTATTCTCACACTCCCCAGTTCATCTCGACATTGGACAAACTTCGTGAGATACTTTGGAATGGTGTCGCACTTTTCCATCTTGATCTTTCTAAGTTTATCTTTGAGCGCCAATTTCCAATGGTCGTTGTTGCTTTGGAATAGATCAGTCAAAGCCTTCCACATAGCATATGGTGTGGCTTTCCCATGGAGGCTTGAGACAATGTGGTCTCATACTCCCTCCAATAGGATCCTCCTCGCCTTTGCCACTTTCTTTTGCCATGCATCAAGATTGGCAACATTTGACGAAGCAGGCTTAGGAACATCATTGTCAATGAATTCCTTCAAGCCATTGTCTTCGAACACTACCTCCATATTGTCCTTCCAAGAAATGTAGTTCGAGCTTCCTCGAGTGCACACTCTAACCTCAAGTCATTGAAAGCCATTTCGATCTCGAATCAGTTGTAGCACCAAGAAAGTCTTGCTGCAAATTCGAATTCTTTCCACCAACAAACTCAGCTCCTGCTTCACTACTGCAATTTCTTGTGCTCTGATACCATGTAGAAATTATACAAAGTGCATGTTGTCCTAGATTCTCCTGATCTAACAATGTGCTACTGTTAAATACATAATTGCTTCTACTTCTCTTTGCGGAATTAAAAACACAATCGCTAATTACAATATCATGAAGAAAGATCAATCACACACAACACAGATAATTTCTCGGGGAAAGCTTATATCTAAAAACCCCACTATGTTCTATTGTATATTATATCATGGATCATGAAACAATTACATACAAAGCTCCAATCCAAGAGCTCTCAATACATGAGCTAATTGTCTCACACTGTTATACAAAATTGGCAAGTTCCTTAGCCAATTTACTGTCTCCAGACAACCTGCCTCCACTACGTAATCCCTGAATGAATGCAATCTTGCCTGCCTTGACTGCGCAATCCTCATGGGCACATCCAATGTGTGTGTGGTTTCATGTGTGTAATCAGATAATGTCACAACTGATAGTTTACTTCCCTTTCACCTAGAACTCAACTGGGTCTCCACTGGATCTGACATGCATGCAGTTAATAATAGTAAATCTTCAATTGCATGTGAAACCACTAATTGTGAATTAATTAATATTTAATTCACTTGATCTCACACTAGTGTATCTTCAATTACAACTAACACAACTTAGTTTAACTCACTTAACTGAGTTAGACTACTTTGCAACTTGTATAACTACACTTCCAACTCAGTTACAACTTCGAATCACTTAGTTACAACTAAGTCAATCTGCATGTCCCACTAACCAACCACTTAACTCGAAATTCCTTTAGCTAACTCATTTTCCACTTTAGTTAACTATTTCCAAGTGCTCATTGAGAATAGATTATAGTTTATGTCCAATTAATATTAAGGGATAATAATAGTAGAAATGCATCTATAAATATACATGCATTCTATAAATAGAATTTGCACATACATCTATTAATAGACATACACCTAAAAATAGCCCGAGGCTCCATCCTAGTGTAGGTGCTTAATTTTCACTAGGATATTCTTGTTGAATATCAACATAATGTCCTATCTAACATTTTGACTAAGTCAAATTACTTGAAAATAAAAATAAAAATAACCCTATAAAAATAAAATAAAAATAAAAATAAAAATGACCCATGGTATTGGCATATGGTATTCACGTGGAAAATAACCTATTTAAGGGGGAAATTAAATCAACCAAGATCCATCTTAACTTTGTATCTACCAAAGCCTAAGAGGGGTCAAATATCAAATAGCTTTTAGAGTGAAAATAGATTTGATCCCTCTAGACCATGCTGGGTAGATTTAGAGTTAAAATATATAATTATTATTTTTTATTTTATTTTAATGTTGACTAACTTGTTAGATTTTACCGAACCCAACACCTGGTATTTAATTCCCAATAATTAACCCAACACCTGGTATTTAATTCCCAATAATTATTAGCTGAACAAATACACTACTAAGTTCCTAACACAAAAAATTCAATGGAAGCAAATTGGGTCAAAATCACATAACAATAAATATATTTCTGCCCAAATAAATCAATTCTTAATTAATAAATTAATGAATTGTCTTAAATGCAACTTTTTGAAAAGTTTTCCAGTTTATTTTTGTCTAAAATCCGGGAGAGATTCATTGAAATCACAAGTTTGATAGGTGAACATGGCACAATCAAAGTGCCCTAGGGGTTTTCAAGGGTGTTGAATCCATATATGCAGTAAAAAAACCACTTTAAAATAACAAAAATCAAGATTTCACCACATTTTTTTTTGCCGAATTCCGGCCATAAATCTATAGGAAACTCCAAAAAGTCACACTTAAAGACAACTCCATAAATTAATCCCAAAATTAGTTGGGCTCCCGTCATGGGATTGTAGGTTTTAACCCTGAACATAAATTATATACACACGAATCTTATAACAGAAAATAAACAATAGAGAGAGCATAAAATATAAAACAGATAAACACATAGATTTTCCCCTGGATCCCAAATTGGGACGACTAGCTTGATTTTTCATTATATTCCTTTTAGTGTTACAACATATATATATATATACATGCCGAAGCATACATGAACCCTAATCCATTAACCCTGGATTAGAACATAACCGTAGTTCCCTTGACTGGATCTACAAAAATACTAGGGGCCGAAAACCATCGTACCCCAAAACCGTGTGCAAAACCATGGGCGCAGACTACCCAAAAATTTTCGTCGGGGCGTTGCCCTGAACCCCGACGAGGGGGCTATCGCCCCCCCTGTGACCCCCCCGTGCGTGCTTAGTCGTGGAAAAAATATAACACATACCCAACAAGGATAATGGCTCAACTAAGAAAATATTATACAAAACTAATCTCTAGACCCTCTGCACTCTCAACCCAACACATGCTCATTGAGATACCGCTCTCAAGCTTGTGCTTGTTATTGTGTGCCTTCTTCTCGCCTTAGCATTGCTTTTATAACTTTACACACTAAAACCCTATTCCTAACTCAAACCTTATTCTCAAAGTGATCAACGACCGAGTTTAGAGCTTGCCTCACTTGAGATCAACAACTAAGGTTAAAACTTAATCACTAAAGTAAATAATTTACTTTATCTAAGTCTTATTTTAGCTCAATAAGACAACATATTCTTATGTGTTGTTTCCTAAGTTAAACTTAGGCTAAGTTACATCAACATAAATTTTAAGGTGATATGTGGGTGACTTTTGCACATCTAGACACGAGGAGTGTGCAAAAGTACCTACAAACTTCATAATAATGGGCCATAGAGTCCCTCTTAGTGCAATAACCTTTCATTAAAATTCCTAAAAAAATAATTTTTTTATTAAATCTTGAACCTACATAATAATAATAAAAACTTTAAAATCCAGTTTTTTCTTTTTCAATATAGACATGACTATTAATTTAATTAGACTTTAAATTTATAATATTTTATAAAAAATTATTCATTATACATTTACATTTTTTAATATATATCATAAAAAAATTATTTTACAAATATATAATTATTATGTATGGGTTGGAGTATGCTCTAAAATTGTTTTCACTTGGCTAAGAGCTCATTTTCGTCCTAAGGCATAACAAATTAACCGTTAAAATCCAAAAGCGTTAGTGGGTGAAAGCATGCTTCCTTACTGACCATCAATAAATAATTTTTTGAATAACAATGATAAGTCAGCCAATAATAACTATCTTCACTACTAATTTAACAACTAAATTAGAAGAAAATTTTCACTATTTAAAAAAAACAAAAAATAAAATAATTCTGCTCCATCTATTTATCCGAAAACGCAAAATATTTTAATGAAATCCTTTTACAAATATATTGGTCAACAATGTTGTAAATCCTTTTTGACTATTAATCTAAAATGATTATTTGAATAGATATTATATTTTCCACCGTGCAATTCCACGCCAAAATAATTGCTGGTCACTAGGGCTGGCTGAAGTGCCTTTAGGAGAACATAGATGCCCAGGTTTGATTCTCACTGTTCACGGCATTTTTATATCGACGTTGCTTGCGATTCGGACAATTTTAGAAGTTTCGATCCAACTTCCCCCATAATTTAGATGGGTGGAATTTCTGTATTAAAAAACTACAAACAAAACTCATACACCTAGTAGCAGTAACGGAGACTAAAATTACGCGGCAAGACAAGTCTGAGTTAGAGATACTGAAACTCATTTTTTTAAAAGCTACTTCGCACTCTAAGAATCAGTAGCTCCTCAGAAATATGAGTTTCATACACACAAAAGGGGAGTAATCAATACACACAACGGGGGAGTAATCAATACACACAACGGGGGAGTAATCAGTCGCCGGCACCAGCAAAGGGGGATTTGCAGCGCTTGTGTAAGTGCCCTTCTACTTGAAAATAATGGAGAGCGGATTCGTTAGGTAGTTTTGTTTGTACCTTTCTTCTCCCTTTAAAAGTTTCCAGTTAGTCTTTGCACATGTTACAGCTGTTTCCATGGATGCGAACTATTTCAATAAGTCGTAGTAAGGCAATATTCTGCATATGCATGTGTAGGAGCTTTTAATGTTCAGCTGAAGCTCAGTAATCATTTCTGAAAAGTCACCGAAAATGTTAATTGTTGATAGCCTTGCCTAGGTGCAACCAGTCGGGGATCCTGATCCTAATAGACAAGTGTAATCATGTGGTAACTGATTCCTTGGACTGCGCGTCGTCATTTTGGATCTTCTGTTTGAAGGTGGGTCAGCACTTTGTGAAGGTTTGGCTAAGTTCTGGGTGTGATTATTTTATGGCAGAGGTTTTGTAACCATTGGACTACGGATTTTTATTATAGTTTAGATCAAAATAAGTCTAATTTCAACTCAGAACCATTTAGAAGAGAAAAATCAAGTATTTACAGTGATAACTATATCCTCAGCGCTACTAGAGCACAAATAAAATCGGATTCTGCTGGAACATCCAGATTTTTAGCGTCTTGTACAAGAAGAGAGCTTTTGCTGAATAATTGCATGCATACCTCTTCAATTGAACTGACCTCATTAGCGGAAAACAAATTTGCACCTTAACTTCCAGATAATGAACAATGTAGTAAATCCTTGGCAGTTCCAAATGTCTGTGAAGGCAGAAGCATGAGATGGCTAGAGCCACCAATGAGTGTAGCTCTCTGTCAGGGCCCTGAGTTGGCACCAAGGCCAACGGGCGCCCATGACTGCCCATGCCCACTTGAAGTGGCAAAAAACCGAGATGAAACCGAGTTGGTAAGATTGCACGGTGAGGCATGGACTGCACAAGGCAGGGTAGCCACCCATGCGTCAAAGAACGACTTGGTGAAGACTTGGGATGCACGACATGCGACGAGTGTGCCCACACAGAGGAGGGGCGCCTAGGTCCATAAGGCAGCGTGCACGAGTTGGAGGGGTGCCCCTTCCCACTTGACCTCAAGGCGGAACGAGGGTCGGCCGAAGGCATGACTGCCCTAACCGAAGGGCATTCAAACATAGCGATCGATCTGACTTGGCAGGCCCACGCCCATGGGCACGCTTGGGCACCACAACGGGCATAATCTTAGCCTTGGCGTGCATGACAAGTAAGGAGGCACGAGGGGCGAGAGTTGGCAAGTGAAGGGCGATGCAACGATAACAAAGTGATGGAGTGGATAGCATGGAAGTGCAATGAGCATGTAGCATAGAGCACACGTCGACATAACACCCAGGTAGGGGTGCACCCGCCCGGCAAGGGCCACCCACATGACTCGACGGTTGGTCGGCCTAGGGGTGCGCCCATCCATGAAGGGGTGCCCGTACGACCCAAGTCAAGTCGGCACAGGGGTGTGCTTGCTTGAACTAAGTCAGGTCGGCCCAGGGGGCACCTGCTCGACAAGGGGCACTCCCACGACCCAAGTCATGTCGTTCCAGGGGCGCACTTGCACGGGGAGTAAGTTCGGGCGTCGAACCACTTAAAGGCAGTTGCACGAGGAGTAAGGTCGGCTCAAAATGTGAAGGGGTGTTGGCCCATTTAAAACAAATGCCTAGAGCGACTATAAGAAGAGGAGCTCGACACTTGGAGGAGGCAACAAGCAAGTTCGCACAAGAGAACAAAGATTGAAGAAATGTAAGTTTGTACGATATCGTAGAATTGTAGGCAGGGGTGCACATCGAAGAAAGGAAAATGCAACTAAGGCACATCACAGAGGAGGTGGGGCTTGCCCAAGCGAGCCTGTTTTCTGGGCAGGGTTCGAGAGTTGGTCTTTCTGAATTGGTTGTGGTTCCAAGTTTGCGGTTTTTGTTGGGCAAGGTGCCAACCTCAGGTTGGGCACACCTTAGTTGTGAACTTGACACTTTTGGCTAGTGCGTTGGGTTGGGCCAATGACTGCCACTCTTTTGTAAAGCTTGGGCAATACATGAGTTTGGTCATGGCTGGCCGCTTTGTAAAATTGTTGTAACAATACTTTGAGTTTAATAAAAGTAAAGGGGAGAAGTGTTTTGCAAGTTTCCCCCTCCTGTCGCATATACTTGTGTTTATACTGTTTTGTTCCATTGCTTTACGATATCGCAGAATGTTAATGAAGTTTTATTTTGTTGCTTGTATTGAAGTTACAATATCACATAATTGTTTAACTAACTGTTGAATGAAATAATTGAATAAAGAAGATTGAAATTGGAAAATTGACTAAGTGCTGAAGTGTAAAGGAGTTAGGTGTAGTCCGGGTTAGAGTAGTTGTATAACTGCGATGAATATAGCCGGTGCGGCACGTTGCCCACGGTGATCTTAAGGCATCACAGTGTGGAGTTGTGACAAATGGTATCAGAGCCTACTTTGCGAAGGTGGGAACTTGAAAGAAGTTGAAGTTTGGAAGAAAGCTGAAACTAGTGGCACAATGACTGCTACCATTAGAAGTTGCGATCAAGACTGTGAACTTGTTAGTTGGGCAATAGGATGGTAGGTTTACTACAGGATTATGATGGATGGGTTGAGTCTCATAAGGGAAGAGAATTTAAGATTGCGTGATGAACTTGAAATTTTGGAAGGAGAGGTTGAAAGAGAGCTTTTTAGTCTTGGTTTTTTGATTTGGAAGGCTAAAGTTGCTGGCCGTAATAAACAACCAAGTGTTGCAGATGTGCCGACGAAAGAGGATGAACTTGGTGCGATGGAGCTTGCCCAGGTTGAACTGGGCAGTATTCGACCTTAGGGTAGAAGGTGTGAATGCCCAAGACAAGGCTGGAACGTGATGTACCTATGCAATGGGTGAGTCATGCTTAGTTGAATGGAAATTTGGCTAAGTGGCCGACTTGACTCATGGAAAGAAGAAGGAAGGACACACCGTAGAGAAAGATGACATAACACATATTTCGGTGGACTTCATCATGTTTGGGTGGACTTCATCATGAGAGCCTCACTTGGACCAAGGAGAAGTCTTTGGCAAACTTGAAGTGGGGGAGGCAACAATGATGGAAGGGACTGCGATGATGACGATGAGGGTAGGGCGACTAAGGGTGCTACCCTGACCGAAGGCAAGGATGCGATGGTCCTGCCAAAGTGGACGAGTTGGGCAACTGGAGTTGTGTGCATCAAGTAGTTGAAGATGGGCATCGCAGGGTTCGTGCAGGGACATCAAGCAAGGACGCTACAAAGGATGTTGCATATGGACATCAAGCAAAAGTACCAAGCAAGGATGTCGTGCAGAATGGACGTGCTAGTGCGATCTGAAAATGTATTGCAGAAGGGCCAATGGCGATGCTGGGCCCAAGGACGTGGTTGTTTTGAAGGAAGACATGGGTGGCCTATGAGAGCGTTCATGAGACGAAGAAGGTAGAGGCAAGTTGCGATGGGACTTGCGATCGAGATAAGTATGCCTGCCTGAAGTGTTGGATGAAGATGGTTCAAAGGAGCCTATGACGACTTGAAGGAAGTTGCAGTCAATGAAGACTTCATGTGATGGTGGTCATGGAGTATTTGGTTCGTTGAGGAGCTAAGGTCAATATTGAACTTGACTTTGATGCGATATGGGAAGCATACCTTGGGCACAGTATGGGATGTGTTCGTGAGGAGTGACTTGATGGATGCGATAGGAGTGAGACACCTTGGAGTTGGATGGTGGTTGCAACAATGAAGGTGCCTTGGTGGGAGCACTTAGGCATGGGTTGAGTCTGATGAGACTTAACCATTTTCATGGACATGGAGGCTGTTGGTCTATGACCAAAGGCAACACTTTGACAAGATGATGATGCAAGTGAAGACTTTCCCCTTTGACAACGTTGATAAGCAGCATCTCGCAAATGAGATGGAGTTTTCTTCATGGACCTGGATATGGCACGATGAGGGTTGGTTGAAGGATTGATGTGTGGAGATGGGAAGAGTTCTTGATCAAAGTTGAAGATGTGATGAAGTGCTGAAGAAACGATCGACGAAGGCATGAGGAAGTGCATTCTCATGAGTTGGGCGCAATGGTTGGATTAGCTACCCAACTAGTCTAAGTCATGGGGGAGCTCAATGTGTTGAGGTATGTTGGAGTTGTGTTGGAGTATGGCAGCAACGGTTCACATGATTATAATATGTGGTGGATTGGCATGATATGAGTTGTGGCCAAATCACGCAGCCGAGTTGGAGGGAGCAACCTTCTGTGAGTTGAGGTAGTGTGGAGGATCGCAACGAGTTGTGGCTGATGACCGTGAGATTAAGGAATCTTACTCACTTGGAGACGTGAGCCAGGGTCATATGGAGAAGGCAAGGAGTTCATGTAGCATGAACAATAGATGTTGGAGCTAGTGGCACTTTGCGACAATTGGACTTGGTGAGGAAGTTGCTAAGTGGAGTTGTTGTCGAGGATGACATCCATTTTGAAGGGGGGGAGGATGTCAGGGCCCTGAGTTGGCACCAAGGCCAACGAGTGCCCATGATTGCCCATGCCCACTTGAAGTGGCGAAAAACCGAGATGGAATCGAGTTGGGAATATCGCACGATGAGGCGTGGACTGCACAAGGGAAGGCACCCATCCATGTGACGAGGAACGACTTGGTGAAGACTTGGAGTACGCGACATGCGATGAGTGCGCCCACATGGAGGAGGGGCGTCGGGCGCCTAGGTCCACAAGGAAACGTGCACGAGTTGGAGGGGCACGCGCCCGCCCACACAATCTCAAGGTACAATGGGGGTTGGCTAGAGGCATGACTGCCCTAATTGAAGGGCATTCAAATATTGCAATCGACCCGACTTGCTGCAGGCCTTCCCTCCCCTCGGCCCTCCTTCCTCTCAACCCTCCTTGACCCTCCTCCCTCGACCTCCTCTTCTCTCCTCCCTTGGACGGTGCCCTCTAAGGGCTTGCGACTCTCCCTTTTTGGCCTTTAGGCCTTTCCCTAGGCCTCTACACCCTCTTCATCCCCAATGCTAGCCTCATTAGGCATAGTGTTGGCCCTTTGTGGCCATATCCTTCATCCTTGGGCCCCGATCTATCATCCTAGCCCTTTTAGCCTCGCAAATTCGGCTCCCTTAGCCTTGTTCTCCCTTTCTTGGCCTCTTTTGCCCTAAATTGACATGAAAACCTAATCTGAAGTTTTAAGGCTAAATACTTGGCGGTTTTGCAGGCTTAAGGTCTCAAAATTCATATTTTTCAAGCGGCAAAGTGATCCCAAAATTTCAACGAAGTTCAACCACGGGATGTCCAGGGCCTTGGGCTTAGGGTTTGACTTCTAAACCCTTGTTTTACTTTAGTTTTATTACAACATTCAAATCATTAATAATCAAGCCCTAAAATTACATGTTTGATGGTCAAAATCACTTAAAATTGTAAAATCTTAATTTTTACAAGTTTTGGCCACTTGGGTATTTTGAATTTGGCGTAGATTTAAATTTTTAGCTTGCTGGAATTTACTGCATAACTGTAAAATTCAGATCTGAATATTTTTGAAGCATATCCTAAATAAGGGTCAAAAAATTTGAATTTTCCGTTTCTTTAAAAGAAATTACTATTTTTAGGCATTTAAGGCATCATCTTCAGTACCATTTGTTTGCTGATCTGTGATTAATTTCCTGCTGTAATAAGCATATCAGTTCTGAAATTTGCTGACTCACACTTCCGAAAAGCCCTAAAATTTGAAAATTTCAAGTTCTAGTGCATTTTTTACTATTTGTGGGCATATTGACCAGCTATTTTTGGCATCTTTAGCTTGCTGATCTGTGGTGTTTACTGCTGTAAATTAACAAATCAGATTTGAAATATTACTGAATATGCCATCATAAAGTGTGCTAAACAAGCTAATTTACATTTGCTGGTCATTGGAAATTTTATGTTTTATGTGTTGGGCAAATTTCATCATTTGAAGTGCTTTTCTCACTGCTGTCATAACATTGATAAATTCTAAATTTTCTGAAGTATTATTGCACTGATATAAACTGTCGTAAATCTAAAATTGGCTTATCTCATTTTGTTCTCAAAGGTTGTCTAACTTTGCACTTAAAATTTGAGTTTATTCTGGTTAATGAATAGAGTTGACTTGGGCTTCTAAATTTTGGCATAATATCTTGTGTTCATTTGGTGGATAAATTGGTTTGATTAGTTACTTGGTATCTTGTGGAATATTGTTGAAGTTTACACTTGTATCTCTAAGCACTCATCTTGTTTAAAATTGTATCTTAGCACTGTTAAGTACTCTTGCCTTAAAATAAATTGACAAATAAGTATTAAGTAACTTGAGCAATCTTAACTCAAGATAAATCTCACTCATAATCTCTTGCATAAACATATTAGATTTAGATGGCATTAATAACTTACGTCCTAGCATAAGCCAGGTTTATAGAGATTTAGGGCAATCATTTTCCAATCTAGCTTGAGAGATTCAGTTTCTCCTAGTGGTTAACATAGTGACCTTGCAGTCGTCAGAGCCATAGTCTTTGCAGTGCTAGAGGCACTGGGTGGGTGGAACACAGGTGGGGGTTTATCGTTAATCAGACCTTTGCCTGCTTCCTGTTGGCTTCCATTTCAAAACTTACTTTGAGGTTTGTTTCTCAAAATAGTTAGGGGAGAGGTTACATTTAGACTATGCATCTAATTAAAATTTACCAAGATTACTGCACTCCACATAGGTCTTAGGACTTGCAGAGCATATAGGTTAGTCAATCGTCTCAATTTGCGGTTGTCCAGTCGATCATTTGGTTTCAATTTACTACAAGCAAAAACTTGTGACTCTATTAAGGCACTGGTCTCATAATAAAGAATCTAATCTGATCAATAACCTTGCTTAAATTCAACCAAGTGGCCAGGCCACTCATCTGTGTCTCCCAAACAAGTTGATTTTCAACTTGTTTTTCTTCACCTCATTCCATATGGACTACCCTCTGCAGCTTGCTATTGGGAGACAGCTTGAACGGAGTGGGCGGGGATCAGAGTGACAACCCCCATCCTGAGCGTTATCGCGGTGCCTGTACAATTCGGGTGACAACAAGGCCTTTGCCTGCTTCCCGTTGGCTTCCGTACCACAACCTACTCTTAAGGCTGATCTTAAAACAGTTAAGAGGAAGGTTCAACTTAGACTATGCATTTAACTTAAAATAAGCAAGATCCTTGCATTTCACCTAGATTTTGAGGACTTGCATAGCATATAAGTTAGTCCATCCAGTTACTTGGCTTTAATTTATAACAAGCAAGAAATTAAGACTCCATAAGGCACTTGGCTAAACTCTAAATCTGATCGAATCTTTAATCTTGCTAAATTTTACCAAGTATCTAGGCCACTCAACCGTGTCTCCCGAATGAGTTGGTTCTCAACTTGTTTTCCATCACCTCATTTCCATAGGGACTACCCCCCATAGTCTGTTGTTGGAGACAACTAGAACGAAGTGGGCAGGGATCAGAGTGACAACCCCCGACCTGAGTGGTTGTTGCGGTGCCTGTACAATATGAGCGACAACAAGTCCAACATGTTTTTTAAAATTTCAATGTGCTAGAGAGTTTTGGACATGGTTTGAGACTGATTTTTTGTGTTTTTTTATTGCTCTTCTCTCTTGGAAGGTATGTGTCCTAGGCAACACTTGGGTGGTGAGGGATAAATGCAAATTACTTTGGCTTTCAGTTCGTTTGGTTGCAATTTGTTTTTAGTGGAAACATCATTGTAAAGTTATTTTCAATTAGGTTACTCATCTCCTTTTTGTTGGGGATTTGTGGAGTTTTAAACAAAAGTTGTCTCTACTCTTCTGAGTTTACCAACCTTCGCATTACCATGATGTTGAGTCTCAAGCTCAAATGATATTTGGACTTGGAATTTCATGGTTCCTCCATTGTCTGTATGATATGAGTATCTTGAACTATGTTGTACTTATTTGTTCTTTGAGGTAATATATAAGGCTTTTCTATTTAGGAAAGAAAATAAAAGAAAAGAAAATAAATCTTAGGTGGACATAAGGTGGCTCTCCATTCTATAAGGGCCACTACTCCTTTGTAAATCAAGCAATTTTCTTATAATAAGAGGTATTTCTTTCCTTTGTCATCAAGCTGTATTTTGAGTCTTCTTTATAGAGGAAGTTTTGTCTTAGACTCCGTATAGAAGTTTGTCTTTTCAACGTACTTCTCATCTCGCTACTTCCCATTTGCTCACATTATTTCGTATTAGGCCCTAGCTAGTGCTAGAGATCCATAAGGATTATTTGGGTCTCTAGGAATAGCATTAGAAAATTTGTATATGCTTTTAGGATTCTCATGTCTCTATTATGAATTATTGAGTCATTGCTAGTGGTTTACTTTTCTCGCATGTAAGAAGAATGCTATTGAAGTAGGTTATTATCTTTGAAGTATTTCCTAGCCCATTGATGGTGGTTTTTATACATCCTTTGTGTTTTGTTGCTGCCTAAATCCACACCTGGGCGAACGTGGATATATTTTTTAAATCCACTTGGTGTGGCCTTGGGCGCAAGTCTCGAGTTGAGCAACTGTCACTCAATTCTCAAATATTCCATTTAGGCCAACTCCCAGTGAAGCCAAAGGGATGGACCCGATGAGACAACTAAGGCTTGACAAACTTTAGCAAATAATAAATATTAGTTCTAGGGGTTAATTAAGATTGACCAAGACACATTCAACCATTGATATGTAGATTACAACATGTTACTTAAAGCATGTAAATAAACTCTATGAGCATAAATAGCCATAATCATTCATAAGCAAGAGATATAGCAATAGTGATCAACGAATGAAATACACTTAGAGTAAAAGATGTATCAAGTTGAGACCAGTGCTAGATAAAGAGTACTTGAATTCTCAAAGTAAGAGATAATTGCTTGAAATTAAAGTGATTGAAAAGTAAATACTTGGATATTGAAAGCTCAAAAGTAAATGCTTGAAATGAAAGACAATTGCCTGAAAAGTAAAGTAGTTGAACTTGGAAATGTATATGCCCCAAAGTAAATATGCTTTGAAAATAAAAGTGGCAATTGAAAATGACCAAGTACCAAATGCCATAAATGAAAGTGTTGTGGAATGTTCTTGGTTGATGTTAGTTAAATTAATCTCACTTGAACTTCAGTTAGTTTAGTGTGTGAGTGCACAACATGAAATATTTGATTGCAATAAATTAAATCTAGATAAGGTGAGTGTCCTCTTCTAGCCTTATCCTTGTTGGGTTAAGGAAAGCTGCAAGGAGATCCAACGGGAGGAAGCTTCGCTTCAATGAGTACTCTCCTAATTTCACAAGTCAAGCCGTTTGTAAGGAGATCCAACACTAGGGAAAAAAAATCCCTAATTTGACTTCACAAGTTGAATGTTTACGAATTTCCCCCAATCTCACGATAAGAAGATATAGAAGAGATATTCCCTTTTTAGTCTAATCTAACTAACAAGCCCTAGAGCTTGACGGAGGCTTGTTACTTTGCAAAAATGAAAGTAATCTAAAGTACATAAATGAAATCTGTTCTAGATAGCACAAAAGGAAATCTATTCTAGAAATTGAAATTATATTAGTCTAAATGAAATGAAAATTGAAGTAATCTAATTGCATAAATGAAATGAAATCTAATAAAATTGAAATCTATTCTAGTTATGTGGTTAAGCTATTCTAAGGTTAATTTTAATCCCACAATAAAAGCAAACCACAAAAAGAGACAACCACAAGAGATCCCCACTGGGTAGGGGGAATGATTAGGAGATTCTCCTAACTCTTGAAATGATTACAATACTTTGATGAGATCCTTTGTGAATAAAGGGATCAAAAGAAAGGTGGTCTCCCTTGTGAATAAAGGGGTCAAAATGGATGGATGGAGTTACAATGGTGAAAATTTATGGTTTTTTACAAAGGGGTTCAAAGTATGTTGCTTCCGGGTGCTTCAAAGTATTACCGAAAAATTCTTCATAATCAAATCTTTAAAGTCGAGTGAATTTTGACAGCACTTCCCCTTGAAAAAGTGCAGGCCTGCTAAAAACCAGCAATAAAATTATATTAGAAATGCCAAAAATAAATTTAAACAATCACACAATGTTAGTATTTTAAGCTCAAAATACCAAGTGAAATTCTATAGTTAAAATGCTAAGCTCCTACAGTGTACAGTAATTAGCTAAGGAAAGACCAAGAGAACTTGATCTTTTCTCAGCTAATATGCCTGCTGTTATGCAGCAACTCTCTTAGCCTTATAAAATGCTAGATATATCAAATAAACTCTTGCAAATAGAACCAAGAAGTACTTAGAGTTTTGAAAGAGGAACAGGAGAGAGAGAGGGGCCCTTTGAAGCCTTTTGAAACACTTTGAAGGCCTTGATCCAAGTGGGAATAATACTTCAAAAGTACTAGGAGATGGCTGGTTCAACCAAGAGCTTCCCCAACTCCAAGCTTGAGGAACCTGTAAGACTTAAGATTTTGTAAAAGATTTGTAGGATAGGTGTAACTTGCACAATGAACAAAGTAAACATGCTACTAAACCAAGAAATGCATGTAATACTAGATCCTAGAATTCAAGCTACTAGCAAGCACTTGCTATCGTCTCCTTTGGGCAACAATGCCCCTATCAAGGCCTAGCTACAATCTTCAAGAAATTAAATTGATAACACAACAAGTTACCTCAAATGGAGAGCCAAACAAACCACACAAGACTACCAAATCATGAACCTCCAAAGTCTTCTTTTATTAACAAGATATAACAATTTACAACCAACATTTCCCCAAACTCTCAAGCTTCAATCCTCCCAGCTCGAAAGCAAGAGCTTGAATTTATAAGAAAAAAAGGAGACAATCCCAGGAATAGTGAAGAACCCAAGGCAAGGGGACGAGATCCAAGTGAAAGTGATGATAATCCCAATGAAATGAGAGCTTCCCATGTGCCAAATCAACTACTGCATATGGCAGTCCAAAGGGTGCTGCGTGAGTCTCTAAGGGGCAGCGCAGATACTTCCCAACAGTGTGCATGCGAATTGTGGGTTGGAGTGGGAGTGGCCTGCCACATATCCCACCCAGCTCCAAGCTTAACTCAGCCTCTATCCAGGTGTTCAAACAGCTGGTGCATAGGCAGCAAGAGAGGCAATGTATCCATAAAAAAGAGACTGCGTATGGCAAGTGGGAAGCCAAGTGGAAAGAAGAAGGACACCTCGCATTCGTCCCCTAGTCAACTTGCACTTCAAGAGTGCCAACTCATCCCCTAACTGAAGTCTGAAATCAGTCCATTAATGCATCAGCTCGACCCCCTTCTAATGTGTGAACTCGTCCTCCTTGATTGGTGAGAGAACTCAAACTCACTAGGCAGCCAACTCGGCACTCCTATGTGGCCTTAACAATCATCACTCAACTCAGCCTTGAGTGCCTTGTCACTCTACTTCACTGGTTGTGATTTTCAGTTGACCATGCTTCTAGGCTGTCTCCAGTTATTTAATTTTGATTTTTCTTGCTTTTTCCTCACTTTTTGAGTAAAAGTGAATTTTGGTTAGGAAAAATCATTTTTTTGCACCCCAAAGTGGATATTAGGATAATGTTGGCAATCTGAGTATGAATTTTGAGTACTCACATGCCATACAACATTTCCTAGTGCCACTTTTTTATCTGTTACATAGACATTTATTAAAATTTTTTGTTTTGTGGAAAAATTTTAATTATTTAAAAATCCTAGAAATACCTAATGCAATTCTGTGAAACTCTGGATAATGCCTAGCATGGTAATATACATTGACCCTCGACATTTTTTTTGTTGTGAATTTGGTAGGGCCTTTCTATTTTCTATTATTTTAAAAAGCAGATTGCATCATATACATAGTTGGTGACCTCAACCTGCCTGTAAGAAACCAGGTCTGTTTGGCCACCTTAACGCATTGAACGCCATCCAAAATTGAAATTGTTTCTTTCTCCGACTTGCTTCAATAGCCAATTTACTGTCTAATACATTAAGTAAGCAGTAATTAAAAACATAAAAACTATCCGCAAAATTCATAAAATAAAACTAGGAAACTATCCATCTGAAGAGTCAATCGGTGCCGGATCCTTAGCAGTGGATCCAGGCATGTCCACTTGCTGCAGTTGTTGCATCTGCTTCTCTGTTTGTTCCATTCGAGCTGTCATCTGGTATTGTGTCACCTTGATTTGTTGAAGTTGTATGTTAATATCCTGAAAAAGTTCTATTACAGTCGGATTTTCATTCCCTTGTCCTGGCTGAAAACTTTGCATTGCTTTGGCGAGGGCACACTTCATTATCCAATAGGTATGAACCATTTGATTAAACAGTGACAAACGACCTCTTGTATTTCCAGGATCAGTAATAAAATCCATTATTTCCGCCTCTGCTTCATTATCTTCCTCATTGCTGTGGCTTTCTTTTTCCCATCCCTGGATTATATTCCTGGTTTGTAGAGTATTACCAAAAGAGTAAGCTTGAGAGATATTGAATAACACCACTTGCTTAGTCTTCCTACCTCTTTTACTGGTCTCTGCTTTTTCTTTCTCCATCTTTTGCTTCCCTTTATCCTGATTATTGACCCTACTCTTCTTCAATTGCCTCTTAACCATAGTTACTTCCTTGATTCTCTGCTGAAAATCCCTGAACCCTTGCCGAAAACCTTTGAGAAAAATCTGCACTAGTTCTGTTCCTGTCGCTCCTGCTGGGTTGAAATGGTGAATGCACAACCCACCTTAGCCTCTTTAGGCTTCCCTTATTTTGCCTATTCCGACGGCCTTCTAACACTCCAGCCTGTCCTATTAATTGCACAATCATAACTTACTAACTCTGCGTCCTTCGCATACTATAATGAGCATGCCACTGAAACTCTCACGCTTGAGCCGTGGTGATTTCGCCCTCTAGTTGTTCGGTGGCTGCTGACAGCGGGCAACCCGATCGGGGGTCATTGACCCTTGAAGTATAAAACACATTCAAGGCCCTGTTATTAAGACACATTCTAGCTTCGGAGGTTAGAGTGAAAAAAATCAATTAATTATTTTCACTAAAAAACGAAAATAATTAATTAAGTAAAAAAAAATTACTCTGGAGCAACTTCCTTAGTAGCCAGGTCCCAAGGGTTTAAGTGTTACATAAGTTCATCATGCTAGTGCATTTTATACAATTTTCCCATAGGGGCATGGAATTTGCATAGAAGAAGAGAGAAGAAAAAGAAAAAGAAGGGGCAAGATTTTCCCTGCTGGACTTTTGAACATCGATATTTTTTTATTTTTATTTTTATTTTATTTAAATTTTTTTTATTGTTGCCATTCCATTGGGCAATGGGGTCTATTTCCCCGGTAGGTACATTTTGAGCTAGAAAAGAATTTGCTGCGAGGATTTATCTTTACAAAAATTTTTCATTCTCAGCTTTTTTCCTTCATTTTCATGATTATCCAATTAGTATTTAAGGTTTAATAGTAATTCTATCCTGTTGAATTATCCCCCTCAGCCAAAGCTTGGTATGTCTCAGAAGTTCCCTGTTTGACCTCATGTGTATTCATCTGAGAACATCTGTTGTTGCTGAAAAACAGGTGCCATTTGCAAATGCTGTTGCAAGCTGGGATTTAAAATTTTGCGATTTTGAACACACTAATACACCTATCATGCCTCTACCTAGATGATCAACAGAACAAGTTGTACTTATTTCAAATCTAATATAGTTTTCCTCCAACTAATCTGCATTTGCTAGGTACAGGATTCAGAGGCCTTTCATATACACCATCTTTTGCAAAATTTTTACTACCAATGTCAACATCTCCCTTAAGGACAAACAGTATTCCTTCAACATCCATCATTTCTACTGTTCTTCTGACCTTTAGATATAAAGCCCAGAAAAAGTCTTGTATCTAATTTATATGTTTTTTTACATTTTAAATAAAATTTCTGCCCTGCAGTGCTAGTTGGCTAGTTTACAAAACAAAAAAAGTACAAAACCTTTTAATATCACGCATAACAATTTGTGTGTAGTCTCATGTTGAAATTTCTGATCATTGGAAATCACTATTAAACATTCTATAACTGTAAATGCTGTTTAATATATGCAGATATCAAAAAATTTATTAAATGTTTATTACATTTAAATGTGTGATGCATGCGATATTCTGAATACTGTGTCTTCTTGATGTGTCACAAAGCATTCATGCTAATCTCAAATAAAACATTGTTTAGTGTTTTTCTGCCTAACTTCTTTTTCTCTTTGTATTAGCAGAGAATGCTCACCTAATGGTGGTTTTAAAAATCAATACTCTAGTGCAAAACATGGACGCAACTAATTCTCAACCTGATGAACCTGGAATGGACACTAATTCATCTCAGAAACCACGAATCATTCTAGCAGCCAGTGGGAGTGTGGCAGCAATAAAATTTGGAATCCTTGCCCATTGTCTATGTCAATGGGCAGAAGTCAAAGCAGTGGTCTCAAAATCTGCTTTGCATTTCATTGACAAGATGTCTCTTCCGGCTAATGTTAATCTATACACTGATGAAAATGAATGGTCTAGCTGGAGCAAAATAGGTGATACTGTACTGCATATAGAGCTCCGGCAATGGGCTGATGCTATGGTGATTGCTCCACTCTCAGCAAACACGCTTGCTAAGGTGAGTTTTATTTAATAACAAGTTCCTGCTAAAATTTTGTTGTTGTTGTTGTACTAGTAACTGGATCATTATCAAATGAAGTTTTATTGATTGCGTTGTAAAACACTTGAACAAATTGCTGTATCTTTGAGACAACATGCCACTTATATGACAGTAAATCTTACAAAATACAAATCAGCTCACATCTAACTGTAGGCGCGCTAGATCTTGCTGGGATATGGTTTGAACTTTGGACCTTTTGGAACAAACTATCGATATTTTTTCTTCTTTTCATGTTTCTTTAGATGGTACAAAATGACTGTTGCTTCCATCTTGTGAAGGTTTTGGAGGCTGTTACCCAGACGGTAGACCTTTCCAAGGAAACTCCCCGTTTTAACTTTTGAGACATATTAAGCCACAAAACAAGTGTAGCGGTCCACATGGGGAGTGGGTCACATACCAGCCCACACAAAATCTTTTATTAGAACAAAATAAAATCAGTCTAGGAAACGGAAAAATGCTTCAGATCTATGTTGCACGAAACATCTAGGAACCGAGCCTTTCGGGCTTTACTGGTACCTGAAACGCTGAAACACGGCCAAAACATCGGGTACTGTACTGTACGGTGTCCCACAATTTGCGGATGCCATACGGTACGACACTTGACGATTTGGCTGCGTTTCGGCTTGGGCAACCTAATGTTCATGCTTATGGCCCTAGTAGTGCTATGCAATTCATGGTAATGTTTAATGTAAAAGTGACACCGTCCTTTATCTTTCATTTTCATTCTTTTACTTAAATTTTTAACACTACCATGAAATGAATCAGGATGTTTGAGAGTGGTTACAATCTCATTGGATTACATATGGAAAAAGGTAGAATTTTAGATCTCACTCAAAATCCAACGGACTTAACAAATTTTCAGGATTTCAGGATGGGGGGAGATTGCAGCATTTCCATTGGATTTTGTCATGTACGAGGGTATGGAACTAGTATTTAATTAAGAGCACCAAGCCCTCTATGTACCTTGATGTTAGTGGCATTGGTTGTCAAACTCCTCTATCATGACCCTACTAAAAATGTAACCATCCCTCAAACAAAATCTTAACTTGACATGCTATGTCTTCTTTTTTATTTTAATGCTTAGAGAGTGATATTGATGACAAAGATCCCAATATAGACAATGATTTTGTTGATATGTAGGTATTTGTTGTAGCATGATATTTTTGGATGCTAGAGGTCATCTAGACCCTGTTTGCTGATTTATTTTTTGGTTCAGATATAGTTACACTCGATGCTATTTTGGTTATGTGCACCCTTACATGCTATATAAATGAGAACTTTTGCTTATTTGTGTATAAATGGTTTGGATTCATATGGATGCACACACACACACACACACACACACATGTTTTTCTTTAAAATTTAAATATTTTATGTTTTTTTGGTCGACTGGTATTTTGGTCCGTTTTTTTACTGGTTCTGGTCCAGTTATGACCAATTCATAGTTCAGAGGGTTTTCTAGTTCGATCACTGGTTTGGTTCCACACACAGTCTCATACCTAAAACTGGTAAAATTAATGTTATTCAAGATAATGTGTTATTCACTTATATATATATATATATATATATATATATATATATATATAAGTGAATAACACATTATCTTGCAATCGGGTCCCACAAATATAAGTGAATAACACATTATCTTGCAATCGGGTCCCACAAACAAGTTGGCCGTGTGTGGGGCAATGTTATTGGAACCAAACCAGTGATCGAACTAGAAATTTTTTTTTTTTTTTTTTTTTGGGGAGGTAACATTTCGAAGTGTACCTGTTTTGGAAACTCTGAAATGTTTCAGTGTTGTGTGCAACATAGCTCTAGATTAAAAACCGAAAGGAAACAGAATGCTTCTGTTTGTATATGCATTATAATATGTGCAATATAGACGACTATTTAATACATACTGCATTAGTCTGTTTGGTCTGTGTTAGTCTTTTAAAGTTTAGATAGTCACAAGGTACCACATTTTCAATATATACACCATGTAGTATATAGTATATACCGACTCTATATAGATTATGTAATGGCTGAATTATATAGATGATAAAAGAACCAAATGGAAAAAGAGTGCTTCTGTTTGTATATGCATTCTAATACATGTAATATTTACTGATACATGAATACATACTAAGATACTTGACATGTATTAGATAGAAGGTTTTACATTTTCAATATATACGGACTATATATGGATTATATAATGACTGAACTATATAGATGTTGTATGTATTATATGTGTGTGTGCATATACAGTGTCTGGTGGGGTGATAAAAAGATCGTGGATCTCTGGTGAACACTTCAGTGAACCCTAATCTGGCATAAACCTTGAATAGAAATGTCACATAAAGAAAGTGAACCCATGAACAAAAGAACAAGAAATATGGTGCCCTTAGGAAAAAGAATCAATCGTAATTGTATCCAAGATGATGATACAAAAGATTCATAGGGTGTGTATTTATGCACAACTTTATGAGGTTAATCATTCCCCCATAAGGGGGTTATGGGACCCCACATAAAGGCCTAGGTCGGTCTTAGCCACCTAGAATAATATTAAGTAAGTTGAATAGGCTGGCTATTAAACCATAACTTAGTAATACAATAATGAGGGTACTTAGCCATAATGTCAAGTAACCACAAGTGAGAATTACCATCATTTCATCACCCTTTTCTTAATCTGAGCATGGGGCAATGGAGATAGATTATAAAGTACAGAAGGAGTGGACATATATCCCAACTCAATAGTGAAACGACCACCACTGTAGTGAAACAGAGTGGGTTTGTGATGACCGAACTCAATACAAACATGGAAGTGTTTATGAATACCCAATCATCATCAACATAGAACTGCTCCACTCCTGCAGAAATGCCACCACATAACTGTGAACAAAGCTCGATTATAATTTTATAGCTCTAATTGCACTGAGAACTTGGACCTAGTAATACAACAATGGGGATACTTAGACATAATGTCAAGCAACCACACGTAAAGAATACCATCATTCCAACAGTTTACACACGTGTATTTATATTGCTGTTTCTCTATTTCCTAAAATTTGGGAGACTTCTTCCTGCAACTGTTTCCATTTCATAAATTTTGTGCTTTCCCAGTATTACGAAACTTAGATAAAAAGGGAAGGAAACTCTTAAATTGAGGAGTATCAAGACAATATCTGATTGCCACTTCTAAGGCCAAGGATAAAGTTTCACGATACTTTATGCATAATGTAATTTAGATGAATACATAAATAAAATTTCTTCATTAATCATTGCAGAAATAAAACAGTAACATACTAACAGTTATAGAGACTTACGATAATAAGTTGGTACCTATGGCAAAATGCCCTTTAAAGGAGTAAAGGTGCTGGTTGTATCCCTTAATTGATGTGCCAGTATCGAAATTTTCTACGCCTGTGCATAGATCCTTTCAGGAAACCCAGAATGATGGGTCATGACTCATACCACATACAGAAGTTATGCCTGTTCAAGATTATCGTTTTTTTGGGTAAAAGAAAAATTGACTATATTCTCGAAAGAAAAATATTCAATGTGTTCCAATTCTATAAAATGTGTCAGGTAAAGAGATGAATGACCAGTAGTCATGAGAATGTAACTTTCAGGTTTGAAAATTTGAGATTACATCATTTATTGCCTCAATTTTTCCTTGTAGTTATCCTGATGGCTATGCCATCAGGTGCTTGTGATTTTGTTTGGGAGTAGAATCTGAAGGTTGACAGGTTTCCTTTGGGATGTTTGCATCCTACATCTGTTGATCCTTCACCCCATCTTGTGGAGGGGGTAAAGGATCTTTCTTTACAATAGTTGTTTTTCTATTGGTCGTTGAGATCCATAAGAGAGAGAGAGAGAGAGAGAGAGAGAGAGAGAGAGAGAGATCAAATTGAACTGCCAGCAAACCCTAAAACCTGCAATAAATGGAGAAAATAACAGTGCTTCTCTAGAGAAACCTGTCAATAACAGCTAAGATAACACCAAACAGCAGTGTTGGAGCTGATCCAAAATAGCACTAGATAGTATAGAGATAAACCCATGCACAAGAGTGAGAAAAATGCCCAAGCTCCACAAGTGAACGCTGAAGATATAGGTGACCTTAGGCATAAAACACTTTACAAAAGAATGGTGACTTTATGCCAAAGAAGGATTGAGAAGATCACATGATGATGCTTTACAAATGAGTCTTGAGTGTGTATTTATAGACAAATCAAAGTAGGGTGCCCTCCCCAAAAGGGGTTATGGGCTCACTTATAAGTTGACTAGGTCGGTCTTGTTATTACTCGATTTGTCATGCTAGATAAGCAAGGTCAACACTCAAGACAAATCAAGGGCAATGCAGAAGGGAAACCACTGTCACCTAGGCTTCAACTACTTTGCTTTCTCAGATGAGCAGAAGTCGGCGAGTCACCTAAAGTGGGGCTCCCCTATATGATACTCCTGTGATGTAGCTCACTGGCACCAATACAAAAAGGTTTGGAATTTTCTTTTAGTTTGACTGACTAAACTTGTATTGTGCTTTAAGGCTGGAAACCAATCAAGAAAATTTGAAAGTGGTTTTCAAAATTTCATTCAATACTTAAAACAATCTTAGCACTCATAACTGACCCTCTGCATGTAAGATGATGTCATCCCCTTTTTATTTCTCTTTCTTATATCTGATTTCAAAGACAAATTACCAGGGTGAATTCTTGATACCACAGGCTGCACCAAACTCAAATGACACTGCTGTAAAGAAAAGGGAATCTCAACTGTTAATTTTCAGGGACATTCAAAGCACTCTTTTATGCACAAACAGATTTCTATCTAGCTCACTCAGAGGATATTTAATAGGAGAATGGGTATATCATTTCAGTTTTTAGTCTGTCACACAAACAGCAGTTGAGAAAAATAAACTCCAATCTTATTTGACAGATTGCAAATGCCTTATGAGAGGTTTACAGTGTTGAAGAATGTAACTAGTGTCAGTCTTCATAATTGTATTTGAGTCATGATGTAATGTATTTGTCGAAAGAAAAGAAAAATAAATTTTATTTTGAAAGAAAAATATTTATTAAGCTTGGGTTTCATGCTTTATTAATTTATTTCTATGTCAAAGCTTCCATTGTAGGCTTCCAGGGTTTATGTCAAGAGTCCTTGTCCTTGTCATCATGTAGAAGACCCTTCTTGGGCTTTCTTTATCAAGAAAGAAATTTATTTTGATGTAAATTAGGTCATTTAAGCATCCTCCATCAAGTTGGCCTCAAGGAAGACAAGTTGGCCTAATTGGGCAGCAGAATCCACTATATTAAGGCAGCAACTTGACCTCATTTGCAGCACATCTCAAGCAAGTTCAATCTGCAGTAGCCGGAGGAAGAAAAGAAGAGTGAAATCAAGGAGAAAAACCTAGCAAAGAAGAAGGAAGCCTTTGTCAAGCAAAAGAAATCAAAATTTCTCTCTTTTGCCATACGTGCAAAGTTTCTGAGTTGCTGGAAGGGCCAAAATTTCAGACCTCTAGTAGGGGCTGAAATTATAGAAGTTGGGGGACGAAATTTTGTGTTGTTTCTGGGTTGAGGCTGGTGGACAAGAAGAGACAACTGAAGTTTGCATAATCATCTTGAAAGGTTGACTTGGTGGAGGAGGAAGGTCTTTTGGTCAGGTCTAAAGTCTTGGTTTGTCTCAATTTGATTTGAATTTAAGTTGAACGATACGGGGAAATGGGTACGAGTTTCTGAAACAGGTATGGGTACGAAACGCGACTCTCCCAAATTTTGGAAATGGGGAAACACATTTAAGAAATATGTGCAATCATAAAGCATACATGATACATTATAATTTATTACATTATGATTAAATTGTCCAATGTCAATGCATAAACTATAAGTCTCTACATTTACATCACATTTACTCTTGAATGATCACATAATGAAAATAACAATATCCAAAATCAGCTATGAGAAATTTCTAATTTCTTATCTCGTGCTTGATTGGGAGTCTCCTCCTGCATAGGTGAACAACCTTAGTGCTCTTGATTAAATACAAGTTCCATACACTTGTACCTCAAGTGCTTTTGATTATTGGGAGTCTCCCCTGCATAGAGGCTTGGTTCTCTTGATTAAATACAAGTTCCATACCGTAGTACATGACAAAATCCAATGGAAACATTACAATCCCCCCAATCTTGAAATCCTGAAAAAATGATAAGTCTACTGGATTTTGAGCGAGATATAAAATTCTACTCTCTCCATATGAAATCCAATGAGGGCGAAACCACTGTCAAACATCCTGAGTCATTTCATGGTAGCGTTACAATGAATTGCATATCAACACTAGGGCCATAGGCTTGAACATTAGGTTGTCCCACTCAAAATTTTTTGTTTCCAATCTTCAATAGCTCCCTCTATCACTCTTGAATTGGCAGGGAGCAGTAAAAAAAGTCACTTTATCGCTGAAGCATCGCTGTACGACCTGGAAATGCATGTCCAGGCTGTACCAAACGCGTTTCCGTACCGTTTTTGCCCATAAACGGGCTCAAGGCCAGCGTTTCCTGCAACATAGATTTGAATTTGTTAGCGGAAGAGATTGGAGTATAAAAACTCTGGTAAACTTGAATAAGTATATATTATTATTGATAAAAGATGAGATGATTACAAGTGGGGATCACCAAGGCTTTAAATACAGTCTTATGGTGTCCCTTGGCAAAGAGGCATGATCGTTGATCATGCCCTTCCACATTAATAAATCTAAGATAACTATATCTAACTAATAATTAATAAAATATACATAACAGAGATTCACTGGGTTTTTCACTATATAGGGTTTTAGCCTTGGCTGAGTGCCTACTTCTGGTGTCATTGATGTTCATGCTTTTGATTTGATGATTGCTTGATGAGAAGAAGATAAAAGAAGAACATAAAGAAAGTTAATAAGAACACAAGTATATCACAAGCAATTGTCAACATAAGAAAATATCTCCGCCTTTCTGATTTTCTACATGGTATCAAAGCTAAGGTGAAGGAGGAAAGAAAAAGGCAGATTAAAGGTCTATTGAAAGAAGGGTTAAGAAGAAGGTTTCAAGGAAGATCATAAGGAATAAAGGAGGATGAAGAAAGCAACACTTCAAATGCCTATTCTGCTCATCACAAGAAGAAGGGAGTATACAAGAAGTTTAAAGGACCAAAGAAGAAGGTTGTGTTAAAATTGGCAAGTAGGGCCAAACTCCACCTTGGACAACTCATATGATGGAGATGATATTTTTATTGGATTCCTCTTTTCGAGAGGTGCAAGAATGATCTAAAGATCATCTTGTTTGGATGAGCAGAAGTGTGATTTTGAATTTATTATTCACACGTGCAAATTGTCAAGGTCGGTCGGAGTCAAATGTAGGCTCATGAAGCCCAACAGTTGTGTCTCCACACCCTCAACAAATTGTATAAATAAGTGACTGGACATCACTCACTCATCACACCTCTCTTTCTCTCCTCTCCTTATTGGTTCGTACAGCTTGGACCAACTCTCTACCTCACACGTGTGAATACAGGAGGCCGAAAATTTCAGGGCAGATTGCAGAATGAATTTCAGGAAAACAGGCCAGCGTTGACCGAGGATCAACTCTCCTCCTTTGACTGCATTTTCAAGGCAATAAATTTGATTTTTGAAGGCCGCATTTATTGGCACAGGTTTTGAGGCATTTGGAGCAGTTTGACTGAGGTTGACTTTAGCATTGACAACCGATTTTACAGCAACATTGACTGGGTTTGACTTGACTGTTTTGGGTGGACTTTGACTCTCTTGGAAGGCTGAATTGGACTGTTTTTGACCAAGATGCTTGGAGGACATTTTAGAGCCACTTTGACCAGCGTTTACTTTCTGTTTAGGGCTGCAGTTGATTGCTGATTTTGACAGGACTGTTTTGGGCAAGTTATTTTGATATTAGTACTCTCTCTCTCTCTGCTAAACTATTGAAGAATAATAGGAAGAATTTGATCAAAGGGTTTTCTCCACATTAGGGTTTTTCCCTGGCATCCGCCAAATATTATGTCCTCTTGTCTTGGCTTGTCTTCTGCTTATTGTTTATGTTCTATCTGCATTTACTGTCAATGTAATGAAGTTAATGTGATTGCTAATCTAGAAATTGATATTGGGCCAATAAGGAACATTGCTTAAGCATAAAACATACCATTGTTATCTAAAATTAACATGGTATTAGTCTTCAGAGCCCAGGTGAAGACAAAGCCCAAGCAAGAGTGAGAAAAGAAATCACTAAGATCTGTTGGACAAGGACAAGATTCAACATCATCTTACTTTAAATTTGAGGACAAGCTCAATGATAAATCTGATTATTATGCATGGAAGATGTCTCTAGACTTGACTTTGCAAGAAAATGATTTCATGGATTATGTGCAGGGAAAGATTGCCGAGCCTCCTTCAAATGGACCGACTGCCACTAAAACTAAGTACAAGAAGGTGAGGTCAAAACTAAGAAGATCATTAGGGATTCCATTCAAAAACATTTGGTTGCTTACATTTCTTCCGAGTTGGGCACATCTAAGGAGATGTATGACAAGTTGGTTAGCATGTTCAAAGCTAGCAATGCAAACCAAATCTTCTTTCTCAAGAACAAGTTGAAGGACATGAAGATGGATAGAGGGGAATCCATCCAATCCTACTTCATAAGGATTACCGAAATAAAAAATGATCTTATATCTATTGGAGAAGTTATTGCTGATCGGGAGCTCACTCTTATTACCCTTGGAGGTCTTCTCCGAGCATGGGATGTGTTTAATACCACTATCCTCAACAATGATAGGATTCCTAGTTTTGATGAATTGTTGACTAGATGTGCTCAAGAAGAGACAAGGATGATAGAGAGAGACATGCCTTCAAATAGGAATGATCCCACTGCATTCTCCACTCATGCTAAAAGGAAGAACAATGATAGTCCAAAGAAACAAGGTAAAGGAAGACATGGATTAAAAGATGGAATAAAGGGAAGGTCCTTCAATTGTAACAATTTTGGCCACTATGCTAGAGAGTGTCCTAATAAAAGGGATACACCACGGGATGATGATAACAACAACCACAACTATTTCAAGGGCAACAACAATAAAAGGAATAACAGGTTCAACAACAAAGGAAAGAGAAATGCTCTCGCTGCACGATATGGAAATGGTCGACCTACTAAGAAGTCAAGAAACTCCAAGCATGAGGAATCTAATGTTGTAGATAAGCAAAATGAATTTTATCTTATCTCTACCCTCACTACTGCCTCTCCTCAGGATACATTGGATAATTGGTTGATTGATAGTGGCGCCTCAAGGCACTTCACTGGGTACAATGAGGCCCTCTCAAATTTGATTGAAAAGAAAACCAATTTGGAGATCATACTTGTAGACAATTCCGCCTATCCTATGAAAGGGACAGGGACTATTACTCTTCATTTAAATCAAGGTCAAATCCTTCATCTACAAGATGTATTATATGTACCTGACTTGAAGAAGAACCTTGTATCTATTTCGACAATGGAAGACAAAGGCTTCAAGGTGGCATTTATTGATGGGAAGGTACGCGTTTGGAAAAGGAAATTCAGAGATGCTTTTACACTTGGATTTAGGGTTGAAGGTCTTTATCAGGTTGTAGGAAGTCCTTTGGGAGCCATGACATGCAACACTTCTCTTCAATCCGAATTATGGCACCAGAGGTTTGCCTACCTTCATTACAAAGCTCTACTTGATGTAAGGAAGATTGTCACAGGTATGCCCGAATTCCAAGTTGATCATGAAGGTGTTTCTCAGGGTTGTGCTGAAGGGAAACATACAAGGGGACCATTCCCCTCTAGTGAAAGTAAGATTACCGACATTCTACAATTGATCCATTCTAATTTATCTCGTATGTTGCCCGTAACATCTTTGGGAAGATATTTGTACTATGCTATTTTTGTGGATGACTTCTCTTGCAAAACTTGGATCTATTTCTTGAAGAAGAAGGACAAAGTGTTCAAGTGGTTCCGCTCTTTCAAAGCTTTGGTTGAAAATCAAACAGGGAAGAAGATCAAAATATTGAGGACCGATAATGGAACCGAATATGAGTCAAATGAGTTCAATGAATATTGTAGATAAGATAAGATACGATAATTTTATTAATGTCCAACGAATGACCACAAAAGGTCCATGGGACTGTTGGTTACAATGATTACAACATGACCAGCCGGTGGACCAAACGGTCCCCTTCCTTTATAAAAGCAGGAAATACAAAGCTATACAGAGTGTAGATGTAAAGTAAAAGCTAGATGACTAAAGCATCATGACAATGAGCTGTGAAGAAGAAGTCCTGGAGGAGAAAGAGAAAGAGGAGCCTCATGAGGGAGGGAGACCCCTTCTCTTAGCATCCGAGGCCGATAGAAGAGGATTGAAGGAAACTAGAGAAGCTGGCATGAAGAGGGAGACCGCTACTGCATATACTCCTGAGCAAAATGGAGTGGTCGAAAGGAAGAATTGAACCATCATTGAAGTCAAACGTGCCATGCTTCATGACCAAGGCCTATCGAAGTTCTTATGGGGAGAAGCTTTCAACACTGTCGTGTACGTTCAAAATAGATGCCCACATCAAGCATTGAACTCCAAAACTCTCGAAGAAATTTTCACCGGTAATAAAACTGATGTTTTTCACTTTAGAATTTTTGGCAGTCCTGTGTATTTTCATGTGCCGAAATTAAAGAGAAGCAAGTTGGATGCATTTGGGAAGAGGGGAACATTTGTGGGCTACAATAAAACTTCAAAGGCATATAAAATCTATGTGCCTGGTCAAAGGAAGTGGAAATAAGTCATGATGTCACCTTCGATGAAGATGCTGCCCTTGGGAAGGTTAGAGATCGTCCTATTCCAAGGAAGAACAAAGATGAAGATGCAGGAAAGCAGGAAGAACCGACAGATGAACCGATGTCCGATGTTGAACGTCCGATGGATCCCCTTGATCAACCTCCTTGTGAGCCCTCTTCCTAAAAAAGGAGACCCTCATGACTCAAAGACACTCTCGAAAATGCCGAGAGACACATTGCACCAAGGGGGACATTTTGTGAAAGTAAGAAGTCGAACAGGTACCAAGGGTACTTAGCTGCCATGAGCACCATTATTCAATCTGAGCCTTGCACGTTCGAAGAAGCCGTGAAGCACCAAGTTTGGAAGGATGCAATGAACGAAGAGTATGAGTTGATCATGAAGAATGATGTTTGGGATGTGGTTCCTAGACCCAAGGACAAGTCTGTGGTCACTTCCAAGTGGCTTTACAAAATCAAACATGGATTTGATGGGAGTGTTGAAAATTTCAAAGCCAGGTTCGTTGCTCGAGGCTTCTCTCAAAGGGAAGGTGTGGACTATGACGAGATATTTGCACCAGTTGCCTGATATACCACCATTTGTTCGATTATTGCCCTTACTGCCTCTTAGGGATGGAATCCACATCAAATGGATGTGGAAACTGCGTTCTTGCATGGCTCACTTAAGGAGGAAGTTTATGTAGAGCAACCTGAAGGGTTTGAATTTCTGAATTGCGAGTCTCATGTATGCAGGTTGAAGAAAGCCCTCTATGGGTTGAAGCAAACCCCTAAGGCTTGGTACGAGAGGATCGACAACTATCTTATGAAGTTGGGGTTTACAAGAAGTGAAGCTGATCTGAGCCTTTACTTCAAGGTCGAAAATGACAGGCCTCTCATTTTGGTACTTTGTGTAGACGATCTCTTTTTGACAGGTGCAAACCCTCTCATTCATCAATGCAAGAGGGAGTTGGCCTCCGAATTCGAGATGAAGGACCTAGCGTTGATGCACTACTTCCTAGGCTTGGAGGTCTGGCAAAAGTCGGGTAAGATTTTTCTTTCTCAAGGAAAATACATTGTGACTACTCCGATGGAACTCAACTTCAAGAAGCTATGTGGAAGTACGGATAGGCCCAATTTGGGAAATCCTTCTGAGTATCGTCAACTCGTGGGGGCCCTGATGTTCTTGGTGAACTCCCATTCGGACATATGCTTTGTAGTGAATACGTTGAGTCAATTTATGGTCGAACCTCATCGCATACATTGGATTGTTGCCAAGAATCTATTGAGATATCTTCGGGGCACAATCAATTATGGGTTGAGATACACTGCCGGGAATTTGAGGCTCCATGGATATATTGATGCTGACTGGGCTGGCAGTGTGGTGGATCGTTAGAGCACATCTGGTTGTTGCTTCTCACTAGGTTCTACTTCGATATCTTTGATGAGCAGGAAGCAGAAATCGGTTGCTTTGAGCACCGACGAGGACGAATACATTGCTGCTAGTATGGCTTGTTGTGAAGCTGTTTGGTTGAGGAAGCTCTTTAGTGAATTGTTTGAGCATGGGTTGGATACCACCGTGATCTACTGCGACAACCAAAGTGGGATTCGTCTTTCAGATAATCTCGTCTTTCACGACCGCTGCGAGCATATTGATATCAGGTACCACTTTATTCAGGATATGGTACAACAGGGAGCAATAAGGCTCCATCACACTGGGATTGATGAGAAGGTTGCAGATATTCTCACGAAGCCCCTAGGTAAGGTCAAATTCTTAACGTTCCATGAGAGACTTGGAGTCGTGGAAAGACCCTCCTATGAGGGTCCCGCATGAGTTGGACATTGAGCTCTGGGAGCTTCAGGGGGCTTGGGGGTACTTCTTGGAGCTATGAGCGACCATAGGGTGAGTGGTTGACCTTCCCCTAGTGGTGCACTGTGTATACGGTGAGTGGTTCACCTTCCTCTATGATAGCTCATTATGGTTGACATATGCATAGGATGAGTGGTTCACCTTCTCACGCTAATGCCCCAACATACACCCTACCCATGTAGTCCGGGACTTATGGGAAGTACCTCTCATCTGGCCAATGAGTTGGGAATTGAGGATAGAGATCATAACGCTATTGATGGATGCATCGTGTGTCGTTGTACTCTCTATGCTAGGATGCATGGTGTTCAAACATCTTGATCTGGGATCAATTGAGATTTTACCTTTGGACTGACTTTGGATCAGTGGATAGTGGCAAGGTCTTGTGACTCACTCTCGATCAATTATTCTTCATTATTTCTTCATGGTTCAGCAGAGCAGAGCAGAGCAAGGATGACAGAGATGGTACAGGTTGGCAAATGGATTGGCAAGTGGACTTCTCCCTAGTTGAGAGGGAGTGTTGAAATTGGAAACTAGGGCCAAACTCCACCTTGGAAAACTCATATGATGGAGATGATATTTTTATTGGATTCCTCTTTTCGAGAGGTGCAAGATTGATCTAAAGATCATCTTGTTTGGATGAGTAGAAGTGTGATTTTGAATTATTATTCACACATGTGCAAATTGTCAAGGTCGGCTAGAGTCAAATGTAGGCTCATGAAACCCATTAGTGTCTCTCCACACCCTCAACGAATTGTATAAATAAGTTACTGGACATCACTCACTCATCACCTAAGTAATCGGATACTCCTAAAATGCCCTCGTATCCCCGAATCCCCGTGTCGGACACCTCTACGTATCGGATTCGGCCCCAATTCGAAGGACACGGCGTATCCGTACAGGGTACGGTCGGGATACGGCGTATCCGAAAAGGGACACGCCGTATCCCGACCGTACCTCGTCGGATACGCCCGCGGGTTCAAAAAAGCGTTGTTTTTTAATTATAAAGGGGGGCTTTTGCTCATTGTTTTTCACCAATTGAGGAGGATTTTTCAGGAGAGGGCATCAAGCCTATGGCCCTAGTATTTATATATGATTCATGGTAATGTTAAATTCTTTAAGTAAAAGTGAAGTTAAATTTTTAACATTACCATGAAATGACTCAGGGTGTTTGAGAGTGGTTCTGACCTCATTGGATTTCATATGGAAAAAGTAGAACTTTAGATCTCATTCAAAATACAACAGACTTATCAGTTTTTCAGGATTTCAGGATTGGGCTATTGCAATGTTTCCATTGAATTTTGTCATGTATTAGGGTATGGAACTCGTATTTAATCAAGAGCACCAATCCATTTGGCAGTGTTCTTATGTAACACATTTTGATTCTGATGACTTAATGAAAAAACTACAGTATCTTACTATCTTCAATCTTGTCTTTCTGAGTAAATTTGATGATTGTATCATGTATGGTGTATCAATGTATCATTGTAATTTGTATTATAGTATCAATGATGATGTATGACTCATGAGTATCTAATATATATGTTTGAATCAATGAATTTTGTATGAATTTGTACAAAAAATACTAATTTTTAATATATTAATATATATATATATTTTTAAAATATATATATATATATATATATATATATATATATATATATATATATTTTTAATAAAATAATATATAACGTAACGTATCCCAGAAGTATCCTGTTCTGGGGTCACCGTACCCGTATCTGATACTTCAAATCCCGGTATCCCCGTATCAGGTGACTTAGCTCATCACACATCTCTCTCTCTCCTGTCCTTATTGGTTCGTACAACTTGGAGTAGCTCTCTACCTCACAAGTGTGAAAATAGGAGGCCGGAAATTTCAAGGAAGATTGCAGGACAAATTTTAGGAAAACATGCCAGCATTGACCATTGTCGACTGAGGGTCAACTCTCTTCCTTTGAGTGTGTTTTCAAGGCAGCAAATTTGATTTTTGAAGGCCACATTTATTGGCACAATTTTCGAGGTATTTGGAATAGTTTGACCGAGGTTGACTTCAGGTTTGATTGCAGATTTTACAACAACATTGATTGGGTTTGACTTGACTATTTTGGGTTGAATTTGACCCTCTTGGAATTCCAAATTGGACTGTTGTTGACCGAGCTACTTGGAGGACATTTTGGAGCCACTTTGACCAACGTTGACTTTCTGGTTAGGGATGCAGTTGACTGCTGATTTTGACAGGACTGTTTCGGGCAATTTATTTTGATATTTGTACTCTCTCTCTCTGCTGAACTATTGAAGAATAATAAGAAGAATTTGATCAAAGGGTTTTCCCCACATTGGGTTTCTTCCGTGGCATCTGTCAAATATTGTGTCCTCTTGTCTTGGCTTGTCTTCTGCTTATTGTTTATGTTCTATCTGCATTTACTGTCAATGTAATGAAGTTAATGTGACTGCTAATCTGCAAATTGATATTGGGCTAATAAGGAACATTGAAGTAAATTGTGCTTAAGCATAGAACATACCACTGTTATCTAAAATTAACAAGTTGACCTATTCAAAATTAAATGTTACAATTGTCATAAGATGGGACACTAGAACCAATGTCCAGAAAATCCAAGGAATAAGAAGAGAGAAAGAGAACATGTAACAATTGCTGAAGAAGCTCCACCTAATAAGAACAAGACTAAGGAATCCGAAGTCAAAGACTTATACTATTAAGTCTTCTCTTACATATCCTTCTAAGGCTACTTTTTATGTTTTGTAATGTTTTCTTTAATGTCTTGATTTCTAGTGTTCATAGAGCTAATATGTCTTGTTAGAAATTCTTGAAATTATTTTGATAAGTTGTAGGTATCCCTCAGAAAGATTGGATTAAGAGGGAGCCTTCACCGTTTTACCAAAAGATAAGTATCTCGCTTCCTCTTTTATGTTTGATTTCCTCCACACATCAAGATTTGTTTGTATTACATACTCAATCTTTTCTTTATCTACAAAGGTTATGGAGGAGACTTCATAAGAAAGAGTGAATCATGAAAGAAGCTCTGTTACAAAGGAAGCCCTTTAAAGGATTGATGTCCTACTAGGTTTTTTAAAGAACAACTCAAGGTATGTCTTAGACCACAAGATTTGTTGCAAGGTTTTCTTCATACAAAAAGGTACGATCATTCTTCTTTTGAAATTTTCTTTACATTACTAACATCTCTATGTCTATGGTTTTGAATCATAAAGATTCTTGTGAGGGTGATTAATCATTAGGTTGAATTTACCCTTGTTATACTCTCTCTTATCATTTGTTCATTTTTGTGAAACCCTAACTTTTAGGGTTCACTGTAAAACCCTAGCCTTTTGATGCTAAGGGTATGCCAATGTTAATAATGAAACCCTAGTCTACTTAGGGGTTGTTGATAAAGTCTAAAACACATGGTGAAATCCTATTCTTTTGATGTTTAGGGTTTTGGTAATGTTGCAATAAAAATCCTAGTCCTTTAGGGTTTGTTTAGGGTTTGGTGAATTAGGGTATATGACAAAAACCCTTGTAATAGTTAATATAAAATCCTAGAAATGAATCTCTAAGTGTATGTGCTCTCGAATGATCAAAACCCTAGCCTGGTCAAAATTGTTGTATATCTAATTTTGAATTTGATGTTTTCATCTAGGGTTTACAATAAAATCTTAGTAAGAAATTTATATAAGGAAATAATAACAAAACCCTAAATGTGAAATGCTAGTATGCTAACTTGATTGTTGATTTTGTTAGTTTTTCTAGCATTGGATGTGTTCTAGCCCCGAAATTTTGTGGAGACGCTAGAATGCATGAATTTTCCATAACCCATAAATCGTTTTTGGAAATTCCACCCAGAAGTGTCTCAATTAGATTATTAACCAATTTTTTAAATATTTCCTAAGTCTAAACTTAGGAAATATGGTTAATTAATCAATATTAATTGAGATGTGGGGAGAATCATCTAGAAACTCGCACAGATTGACAGGGAATTAATCTGGGCCATCGATTATGTTTTGATCTTAGCCGTTGGTGCTCCAACATAAGATAATAAGAGGAAGTCGATGGGTAAACGCTGGACACACCAATGCAGTTACTCAGTTGCCCAGGCAGATCGATTTTCTTAGTGGCTGAAGCTCAACAGAGGAAATATATCCAGAGGGTGAGTTGCAGGTGAGAGAGAGGGTATCAACATTAGTTCGAGAAGTGCAAGATGAATTCATAGAAGAGACAGAGCAAGGAGGGCGCAGTCCACCAGAGCACTACGTAGAGAGTGGCGCAGAGACACCAGTGTATGGGCAGAGGGTCCATCTCGGGGTCAGGAAGTTGCTGTGGAAAGTGAGAAGTTTGTCACTAAATTTATCTCAATGTTTTTCCTATTTTCTGCTATTTGAATTCTTGTACTTGAATTGCTACTGAAGATTAATAAAGAAACCCTCATCTGCTACACCAGTTTTCCTGCATTGGGTTTTTCTGGGGACAATTGTCCAAAAATATTTGTGTCAATTTGTTTGTGTGTGTGCTAGAATTCTTCTATTTCCAACATTTACTTTTATTCTGCAAGTATTTATTTTTGTGAACGCTCCAGTGTAGATATTATGATATTTGCTGTAGGGAACTGCAAATAATTTGTTTAATTAATTTAACAATTAGCTGAAATATTATCAGTTGCTGCAATAGAATTCGGGATTTCCGAATTTTCATAGATTTAGTTTTATCTAGGGTTTGTAACAAAACCCTAGTAGAGTTTGACATGAAAATCAAGGGCATAATATCGAAGCCCCAGATGTAAAATGCTATGATTTGATTTAGTTGGTGATATCTAAGACTGTAAGTCTCATTGATGGAATCTAAGGTTTGTGACAAAACCCTAGCAAGTTGTTGTAATCCATAATATAAAAGATATAACCCTTGTTGATTATAAATCTAACTAGGTTTAAGTATTTGATGTCTAAATTTGATTATTTTGGTACTTCCATTGTAATAACATGATTTTGATATAGTTGACTTCATGCTTCTATATATTTGTACTTGGTTGTACTTGTTAAATATTTGCATGTACATAATCTTCAAGATGTTGAAGTTGAAGATGACTTGATAATAATGATGAGCATGATGAAAAAGGGTAGCTATAAGAATGATGATAACATTAAAGATGAATAGATGATCTTGTTGCCATGATGTCCCTAAGGGAATGAATATTTGAAAGGTTGAAGTTTCTTTGACATTATGAAGTCATTGATCTCCCTAGGTTAAGGGGGAGCTTGGATACAAGAAAGGGTATATCTTCCTAGTTAAGAGGGAGGGCATATTATAGTAACTACCTTGAAGAAAGAATGAATGAAAGTACTACAGATAGATATTCATGATTCGTGAAGTTGCAAACAAAAAGTACTGAGGTTGTATTTGGTGCTGCTGAAGAAGTGAAAATAGAAAGCTTTCGACAAGATGTATTTGGATAACTTGATGATGATATAAGTAGCATCAAAATGATCGAGGACCCCGAAGGTTTGTGTTTACTTGTATATGTTTGAAGGTTTATTATTATAAATTGGAGTTGTGATTATGCATGATCTCTCTGTAAAAGTTGAACGTTTGAAGAATGCTTGGATTGGTGGATATATCTGGTTTAGTTGATTATGAGAGATAAAGCATCTTGGAGCGTCAAGATGATTGGGAGGACATCTGGCTGACCTTTGATGATTTCTAGATCCTGAAGTAGGGAGGGTGGCGTTGGTCTTGGAGCTCTGACCTTGGATATGCACCTAAATCCCTGGGTTGGTGTCAATGGTACCTAGAAGTGGCTAAAGCTTGAGTACACCTTGGTCCCACCCGATTAGAGTACCTTTTCAGGTATCTAATTTGTAGCATATCATTTTGAGATATTCCATGTGCCTATATATATATAATTATGAATACCTCCCTAGTTAAGAGAGAGTGTTGAAGAATGTAATTAGTGTTGGTCTTCATAATTGTATTTGAGTCATGATGTAATGTATTTGTCAAAATAAAAGAAAAAGAAAATTTATTATGAAAGAAAAATTATTTATCAAGCATGGGTTTCATGCTTTATTATTTTATTTCTAGGTCAAAGCCTCCATTGTAGGCTTCTAGGGTTTATGTCAAGAGTCCTTGTCCTTGTCATCATGTAAAAGACCCTTCCTGGGCTTTTTCTATCAAGAAAGAAATTTATTTTGATGTAAATTAGGTCATTTAGGCCTCCTCCACCAAGTCAGCCTCAAGGAAGACAAGTTAGCCAATTTGGGAGGTGTTGTTGCCTAGATTGTATAGGCACCGGACAACTGCTCAAGGCGGGGGCTGTCATTCTAATCCCCGCCAACTCCGTTCTAGCTGTCTCCCAACAACAGACTATGGGGGGTAGTCCCTATGAAGTGAGGTGAAAGAAAGCAAGTTGGGAACCAACTTCGCTGGGATTAGATTAAGTATGAGACTAGTGCCTTAATGGAGCCACAATTCTTGCTTATTGTAAATTAGAACCAAGTGACCTGATGGACACCCACTGCTTGAATGATGGACTAACCTATATGATGTGCAAGCCCTAGGACCTATGTGAGACGCAGTGATCTTGGTTAATTTGACTTATATGCCTAATATAGGTAAAACCTTTCCCCCTAACTATTTTGAGAAACAATCCTCAAAGTAAGTTGTGAAATGGAAGCCAATGGGAAGCAGACAATGACCTGATACCTCCTCTGTGTTCCACTCACCCAGTGCCTTCAAAGTTGCAGAGACTATGGCTCTGACGACTGCAAGGTCACTGTATTAACCACTAGGAAGAGTTGAATCTCTCAAGCTAGTTTGAATAGGGTTGCCCTAAGAATCTATCAACCTAGCTTATGCTGGGAGTTAAATTCTTAAATGTAAGCTAGATCCTAGAATGCTTATGCAAGATGATGAGTGAAATTATCTCGAGTTAAGATTGTTTATGTTACTTAAGTACTTAGTGTGAATCATCTAATAGCAAGAGTACTTAACAATATTGAGATGAAAATCTTAGACAAGATAAATGCCAATAGATACAAGTGCAAACTTCAACCAAAGATTAATCTACAAGATGCTTGACCAGTTCAAACAAACTAAAGCACTTATCCAATAATGACTATCCACAAGATGTAAATTGCCAATATTTCAACAATGCTCAATGCCACTTAGGATAAACCAAATACCACTTTTAAGATACCCAATGAAAAGCTTAGATGCCAAGTGCTTAAGATGATCAATCCAGATGCCAAAGACTTAGAGCAATGATTCAATTATATGCCAAACACAATAATGCCAATTAGATTTCAAGTATTAGAACACTTATACCAATCACGAGATCAAATCTTTAGAGTTTGTGTGTAGGAATGCTTTAGGTGCCAATTTCATAAAATTTTACAAAACTTAGAGCAAGACACACAAGTGTTAGATCTCAATAATCAAATCAGCAGTAGCACTTCAAAAAATTTCAGCACTTGTTAGTGTTATGACAGTAGTATAAAAGTCACTCTAGATTATCGAATTTGCCCAAAACTTTCCAATGACCAACAAATGTAAATCCAAGAGTTTAGATGATGTATTCAACAATATTTCAGATCTGTAATAAGTGATTACAACAGTAAATAAGCTACAAACCAGCAAGCTAAATTAATGCCCAATATGCCTAAAAAATAGGAAAACTTACTGAAACTTGAAAAAATCAAATTTTAGGGCTTTTAGATGGTATTACTACAACAGTGAATAACTAACAGATCAACGAGCTAATGAAGCTATAATCAATACCCAAAAATAGTAAAAATTCACTGAAACTGAAATTTTTGAGTTTTTGACCCTTTTTAAGTGTATGCTTCAGAAATTTCAGATCTGAAATTTTCAGTTATGCAGTAAATTCCAGTAAACATAAAAATAGATTTGGGCTAGATTCAAGGTGCCCAAGTGGCCAAAATTTAGGAAAATCAATATTTAACTTTTTTTAGACAATTTTGACCATTTAGCATGTGATTTTAGGGCCTAATTTTTACTGATTTAACTGCTGTAATAAAACAAAGATGAAACAAGGGTTTAGCGCTCAAACCCCAGGCCTCAAGCCTTGTAGAAGTACTTGCCCAAGTGGCCCAAATTTTTTGGATGAATATGCCACTTGAAAATCAGAGTTTTGGAGACCGTAAACCTGCAAAACCACCAAGGAATTAGTGCTGAAAAACTAGAGGAGGATTTTAGGGAAGATTAGGGAAAAAGAGGCTTAGGAAAGGGCAACGCTAGGCAAAGGAAGGTCCGTGTTGGGGGATAAAGAGGCTAGGATGGCAGATCGGGGGTTGAAATGGCAAGTTAAGGCCAAAAGGATGTAATGCTAAAGGAGGAGGAGGCCCTAAGGCTAGACACTGGGGTTTCTGAGGAAAATTAGGGCCAAAAAGAGGACGACCTGCCTAAAGGGCAATCGTTAGGGCTAGAGGAAGGCAACTGTGTGGCCTAAGGCCCACGACTAGGCCTTTCAAGGCCTAAAATCCCCAATGCTGGGCTAGGAAAGGGAGGCAGAGGCCTCTTGAGGCTACGACCTGCCCTAAGGGGCTTTAAAAAAATGACGTAGATGCTCTGGAGGTTGACGCAAGCCAAGGATGGGAGACGTTGTCCCTAAGAGAGTTGGATTTGGGCTTGGGATGCTTGAAAAAGTGAAACCCTTGTCTCAAATTTTTTTTTCTTCCTCGGATCTGAATTTTGCTGCAAAAAATCTTCAGGGGGTAGCCTTGCAAAATTTTCAAGAGGCTAGATCTTACCCTCAAGGGCCTAGATCTAGCTCTTCTTCCACTCGATCCAACCTAGAGAAATAAAAAATACAACACCTAAACCCCAAAATATATGCAAAATTCTAAAACCCCAACCCAAGTTAGAATAATTTACAAATTAAATTTACAAACTTATTTTACAAATTATACAAGGGTTTCAAATAACTTTTGAGAAATAATTTTTATGATATTTTTTTCCTTGGATGAATGGCTAAAAATGCGTCAAAAAATCTCTGCACACTATAGCCTTAGTGAAGATTTAATCCACCATATAAAAACTTAGGATCAAAGCAGAATGATCCTTGTCCACAGTTTGTGAATTTGGAGACCAAGGATTGAAATACCTGCAATCATTATGTATTATCTCAAAATAATCATATAAAACCAAACATAGGAAGCCCGTAGTCAGTACATACCACAGATCAACGAACAAGTACACTTTGAGTTGCACTCCAAAGTCTTTTATTATAGTAGAAAAAATATTTCCAAGCGGCACAACAGTTTACACAAATGCTTCAGCAACAATATTCTAGCCAGAGATCAAGATGACTAGAGACTCAACTGACTCTCTAATTTATAGATAAATCCTCCAAATGGAAAAATAACGCCTAGTTTCTTTGATCCTTGTCAAAATAATATTGGCTGTTGATAAAGACTTCAAGATCTATTAATCTTGGCCCTTGATTTTTTAGTTTTGAGGAATTTTCGAATTTATCATTTAATTCCATTTTTACTAGATCAAAAATAATTATTTTGAGCTAATTTCTTCAAAAATTTGACTTTGAATTAATCACCAAGGTCCAAGGATCCAAATTTTCTTGAAACACACAATACCCTTAGTGGAGGACCTTTAAAATAGATTCCTTTAAGACCCACAAATTTTTCCACATGGAGAATTAATTTTCCTAAGACAACCTAACTTGACTCTAATTAATTAATTTTATGGCTTAGGATTTAATTTTATTTTGCTAGAAAAATTAATTAATTTATATAAGGGGATCTAATATTTTTCCACCCTTTAATACATAAAATTTTACATTTACAACCCTCGAAGGGGGGATACACATTTGGCTTAGACCCACAAGACACATAACCCATCTGCGACACAATATGATCTAGTAGACCAAGTGATTTGTAATAAAATAATTAAGCCAACTAGCTTAAATTATTCCCAAATCACTTTTACATCAGACTTGACTAAAACACTAGGACTCTTTTAAGGCTTTAACAATAAATTTCACCCTAGCTTTTGGGTTTTAAGCTGGAGGGAAAAAACTCTTCTAATTAGCCGTGTTTGAAATACAGGTAATCAGCGAGGTTAAAAAACCTCCTAGGGTGAAATTCGTCGCCAAAATCATAGGCTTATCTAGGTTGTTACATATACTCAAGGTCTTACTAGGATTATTTACATCATATAACTTGCAGAATGGGGTTTACAAATGACATGGACTGTCGATAAGTGATTCGATCCTGTTGAAAAAATTGGTACTTCCACTTCCTTGGAACTTTGACAATTTAAGTGCAGCATCTAGCTCCATATGGGAACACATTGCTTCCTTGACGTAACGTGAGAACCCATAATCCTGCATCCAAGAAAATAGAATTCCATCAAATAGATATCCATTCAAAATCGAAATCATCATGCATGTATAGAAAATATCGCTGGAATAGAAAAAAATACTCTAATAAACTGAAATATAAATGACATAATATGAATGCGGAAAGTAAAATTATCTAATGACATGAAATAAAAGGTGAGCAGGGTTAGATATACAATACAAAACTATGCCCTATGGCATTAGATGTCATCGATGAGGAACAATCTCAGGCATCTGTTCGCTGACTGGTAGATCACTTGGTTCCTTCTCATATGTCCCTTGTTGAAACTTCATTCTTTTTGGCTGGTTTAATTGCTCATCACTACGTTGTACAACTGCATCATACTGAAATCTTCCTCTTTTTTTGCTTTGTGGAGGGGATGGTGTTGATTTTGTAGCATTAGAAAGTGTTCCAAGTCTCATTTTTTGGGAAGAGGCTTGGACATTAGTATTCCAGAGAACCCAGAAACCGTTTGTGGAAATTCCACTCGGATCATTCTTTATTAAAATAATTAGTTATTTTAAAGTGATCCTAAGTATAAATTTAGGGAAATTAAATAATGAAAGGGTATTAATAAAGCAGAGTGTAAATCTTCTAGAAAACGAACATCAAGTCATCTTTTAATTTGAGCCATTGATTAGAGTTCTAATCTGGGCCATTGATTCATCAGCGAGAAGACTATAAGAGAAGGCTTGAGGGTCATTTGGAAAGCAAACTGGGCACACTCTCAATACTCGAAGGAAATCGATTCTAAAGTAAGAGAATTCGATTTCAGAGAGTGAGGTTGTAGAGGCGGAGTTGCAGATGCAGAAGGAGGAAGGGGAAGTCCACAGAGGAAGAAGAAGGCAGAAGGAAGACGCATAGGAGGCAGCGTTGAGCAACAACACTGGTCCTCCTCGCAGAGTGATGTAGTCCAGCACAGAAGGCCACGTAGAGTGACATAGAGGGAGGAAGGGTGCCTCCAGTGTGTCAGAAATTCTTCCGAAGGGTCTGGAAAAATTACCTTAGGTGTATGCTAGACATTTGCTCGTCATATTTTTTGTAAAAGATTTCCACAGCTGAAGAATAATATAAACCCTCATTTGTTGCATCGATTTTCCCACATTGGGTTTTTCTGGGGACAATTGTCCAAAAATAACTGTGTTGATGTGATTGTTTCTATTGTGTTATATGTGTTCTATTTGTTCTTCTGCTTTTGATTAAGTGAATACTGCAACGGTGTTTATTTCAGAATTTACTGAAGTATCTGTAAATAACTTATCATAAATAAGTAGGCAAAATAAATCAATCACTGCAGTATTATTTCTGATTGAAAATTTCACATGGTATCAGAGCAAAAGACGAGAGACAGAAGAGGAGGTTCTGCAATGGAACTAAGATCCGACATTGATGCAACAACAACTCGGAAGGGTTCACGCAGTTCTCCAGAACGTATGGAGAAACAAAGGGATTTCGCTTGTGTGTCAAGCACGACCTCTCTAGGGGTCTGGTATATTGACAGTGGAGCATCTGCTCACATGATGGGAGTTCGAGAATGCTTCTCGAGCTACCAGAAAGAGCAAATGAATTTTCAGATCACGATGGGAAACAAGGCCAAGTGTACCCGCATTGAAAGAGGAACCATAATATTTCAAACAGAAGCTAGTAACAAGTTTCGAGCCACCAACGTACTGCATATAACGGGATTGGGGATGAACTTGCTCTCGGTGTCTCAAATTTAGAACAAGGGTTATGATGTATACTTTATTGGCAACAAAGTTTATGTCAAACACCCTAAATGGAAAATGAAGGCACAAATTGGAGTAAGGAGCCATAAATTGTATAAGTTATAGCTCGAGTCTCCATTGGCACTGATAGGCAGTATGAATGAAAGGGACTTGAATGAATTATGGCACAGAAGAATGGGGCATCTACTTCAGGGAGCCTTGAAGATCCTCAAGAAGACTGTCATGGGAGCTCTATAACTTAGCACAAGGAAAGACGATGTCTGCAGGGGGTGCGTACTAGGGAAGTATGCCAAGGAAACATTTCCAAGAAGCAGTAGTAGGGCCAAGAGTGTGTTGGATTTGATACACTCGGACATCTGCAGACCAATGTCCACGAATGCTCTTAGTGGTGCAAAGTATTTGGTTACCTTTATTGATGACCATTCTTGGAAGACATGGATCTACTTTCTAAAGACCAAAGATGAGGTCTTTGAGCGATTCAAAGAATTCAAGGCTTTGGTAGAAAATATAACCGGAAAGCAGATCAAGAAATTGCGATCAAATATTGGTGGAGAATATATTGATAAAGACTTCACAAGATTCTGCGCAAAGGAAGGCATCAAGAGAGAGTGGACAACTCCATACAATCCAGAGTAGAATGGAGTTGCAGAAAGGAAGAATAGGACCATTGTGGAAGCTGCGAGGGCGATGCTGTATGATCAAGACATGCCCAAGTGTCTATGGGCTGAAGCTACTCCTGAGAGTGTGTTCACTAGCAGCAAGCCTGAGGTGAGCCGCTTTAGGATATTTGGAAGTAAAGCGTATTGCCACGTACCCGATGAGGAGAGGAAGAAATTAGATTAGACTGCAGAGAAGGGATACCTTGTGGGATATAGCGAAAATGCGAAGGCATATCGCATCTATATTCCCAAGAACAGGAAGATCGTAGTAAGGCTGGACGTGAAATTCACGAAGGAGAGAGCCTTTAGGAGATCTCGGGAAATGTCTACAGATACACAGTCTGAGGAGGATCCGCTAGTACAACCACAACGACCTACAGGAGATGGCTCTAGTGCTTCTTCGCGGCACAAGGATTCAAAGGCAAGTTCTTCCGAGGAAGTGCAAGAAGGAGAGCAGGTAAATCCGCCCACCACTAGTGGAAGAACAAGCAAAGAACTCCAATAGACTTTGAGGGATGTAGAGGAATTTATTGGAGCCCCTAGAAATGAGAAGAGGGTACGAAGGCAACCAGACAGGTACTAGGCACTGGTAGCACAGGTTGGAGAACCCTCTAGTTTTCAAGAGACAGCTCAACATCAGGTGTGGGTAGATGCTATGGTGGAGGAGTACAGTTCCATCATGACAAATGATGTGTGGGAAGTAGTCCCTAGACCTCAAAATAGATCAGTTGAAGGATCAAGTTAGATCTACAAGATCAAGTATGCTGCAGATGGTAGCATAGAGAAGTTGAAAGCCAGGTTTGTGGCTAAGGGGTATGCTCAGAAGGAAGGGATCGATTATGAAGAAACCTTCGCCCCTGTAGCTTGGTACACTTCGATCAGATCCATCATTTCTCTTGCAACGCAGATGGGATGGGAAATTCACCAGATGGATGTCAAGACAACATTCTTGAATGGGGTGATAGAAGAGGAAGTATACATAGAATAGCCAGAGGGCTTTGAGACTCATGAGCAGAAGACTCATGTATGCAGGCTTAAGAAATCTTTGTACGGACTGAAGCAAGCCCCTAGAGCATGGAATGGGCGAATTGATAGTTACTTACAGAAAATGGGATTTGTCAAGAGTGATGCAGATCCCAACCTCTACTATCTAAGTGTAGGGGATGAGGTGCTAATTCTGGTATTATATGTAGATGATCTGTTCTTGACTGGATCATCTAAGCTCATCAAAGACTGCAAGGAAAATCTAGCTACTGAATTCGACATGAAGGATCTGGCAGCGGAAGGGAGAAATTTTCCTTGGGCAAGGAAGATATACTTCAGAGATCCTGAAGAGGTTTCAAATGGAGGACTGTAGACCCATAGCTATGCCAATGATTACAAACTGGAAGAAGATTGACACGTCCGAGGATGATGAGGCTTACCTTGCCTTGTATAGGTAGCTCATAGGATCATTGATGTACCTGGTCAACACTAGACCAGACATCTGTTATGCAGTGAATAACCTCAGTCAGTTCATGGTAGAACCAAGGAGGGGTCACTGGGCAACATCCAAACACGTTCTCAGATACTTGAAGGGGACAGTTGAGTATGGGTTGAAGTACACCAAGGGCAATGAAATCCAATTGAGTGGGTTCACTGACGTAGATTGGGCTGGAAGCCCAGTGGATCGGAAAAGTACCAGTGGGTACTATTTCAATCTAAGATCAGGAATGACTTCTTGGTGCAGTAGGAAACAAAAATCCGTGGCACTGAGCTCAACCGAGGCTGAATATATGGCCGATAGCACAACTTCTTGTGAGGCAATATGGCTTCGTAAGTTGCTCATGAACTTGCTTAAGAAGAGGATGGAACCGACCGGAATTCTATGTGATAATCAGAGTTGCATCAAGCTCTCTGAGAATCTTGTGTTTCATGACCGATCGAAGCACATTGACATTAGGTACCACTTCATTAGAGACTATGTCCAACGGGGAGCTGTACAGTTGAAGTGCATTCCTACAGGGGAATAGGTGGCATATGTCCTCACAAAAGCTTTGGGTAAGATTAAGTTTACTTACTTCAGGGAAAAGATGGGGATGGTCGAGAACCCATTCCAGTAGAGCCTAGAGGAATGGGTGGACTTGAGATTCAGAGGGAGCTGTAGTACGGATCAAGCAGTGGCAGAGATGGTGTCACAGGCAGCAGTACATAGGGTAGCAACGCAGAGATGAGGGGCGACAACCAAGACATTAGCAGAGCATCAGATGCTTCAGGTCAGAGCAGATATAGTTGGTACGTTGCTTGAACACTTTCCTCGCTAAGAGGGAGTGTTGATTTTGTAGCATTAGAAAGTGTTCCAAGTCTCATTTTTTGGGAAGAGGCTTGGACATCAGTATTTCAGAGAACCCATGAACCGTTTGTGGAAATTCCACTCGGATCATGCTTTATTAAAATAATTAATTATTTTAAAGTGATCCCTAAGTCTAAACTTAGGGAAATTAAATAATTAAAGGGTATTAACAAAGCAAAGTGTGAATCTTCTAGAAAATGAAGATCAAGTTATCTTTTAATTTGAGCTATTGATTAGAGATCTAACCTAGGCCGTTGATTCATCGCCGAGAAGACTATAAGAGAAGGCTTGAGAGTCATTTGGAAAGTAAGTCGAGCACACTCTCAGTACCTGAAGGAAATCGATTATGAAGTAAGAGAATTCGATTTCAGAGGTTGAGGTTGTAGAGGTGGAGTTGTAAATGCAAAAGGAGGAAGGGGAAGTCAACAGAGGAAGAAGAAGGCAGAAGGAAGACACAAAGGAGGCAGCGATGAGAAGCAACACTGGTCCTCCACGTAGAGTGACGCAGTCCAACACAGTGACTGTGCAGAAGGCCACGTAGAGTGACATAAAGGGAGGAAGGCTGCCTCCAGTGTGTCAGAAATTCTTCCGAATGGTTCGGAAAAATTATCTCAGGTGTATGCTAGACATCTGCTCATCATATTTTTTGGAAAAGATTTCCATTGCTGAAGAATAATATAAACCCTCATCTGTTGCACCGGTTTTCCCACATTGGGTTTTTCTGGGGACAATTGTCGAAAAATAACTGTGTTCATGTGATTGTTTCTATTGTGTTATATGTGTTCTATTTGTTCTTCTGCTTTTGATTAAGTGAATACTGCAACTGTGTTTATTTCAGAATTTACTGAAGTATTTGTAAATAACTTATCATAAGTAAGTAGGCGAAATAAATCAATCATTGCAGCAGTATTTCAAATTGAAAATTTCACAGATGGGCGGTGGCAAAAGTGACATCTCTGATTCAAAATGAGGCAAATGCTCATGTGGCACAACTCGTTCACCATTTTCCAACTTCTTTGGAACCTCCACGTGATACCTTCTTTCTACCTCTTTGTATAATCTGACCATTCCACCAACTGCTGCGGGCATAGTGCCATAAGATAAATCCATCTGAATCATGAATGTACCCACCTAAATCATCTGCAAATTTCCGGGAGAGAAACATTCCCCACACATCTGACACATCAATGATTGTTATATCCATGGTAATGATTCTATATGGATAATCGGCTAAGGCAACTCGTAAATCTTTAACTACACCAAGGACATCAACCTTTCAAGTTTCCAGAGTCCATTGAACAACTATTATGATATGGTCTAGAAATTCTTCAGTTTAATTGCTCCATGACCTTCCTGGTCATAACATTCGTAGATGCACCAAAATCTAGCATGCAATTGTGGAGTAATCTGTCATTATGTCCAAAGTAAAAAAAAACGACTGATGATCCTAATTATTCATATAGAAGTTAATATATTTTAACGTAATCTCTTCATCTTTAGAGTTATCGACATTGCCTTGTTGAGCCATACCCAAAGCCTCGAAGAAAGATGCTCTTTGAGATGGAATCTTTAAAATTTCAAGCACTGGAATGTTATTTATCCATGCGGCCTAATCCACGTTCAAACCAGATTTGTATCCTTCGGCATGAACTTGCTTATTTTGATTTTGACTTTACCTTTCTTTTGATATGTATAACCCTTATTCTTTGCAAGCTCTAGAACTTGCTCCTGAGACGGTTTCTCACCATATGCCTGAGTAATGGGGTCCCTTTCTTCATTGAAGGTATTTATTGCAAAGGCCGAAGAAATAATATTAGTACATCGACTTTCAATAGATTCATCTTGAATTGTATTATTATTTTGTAGATTTCTACTTTCCTCTAAGATCCTTCTAGCAAAGGCACGTGTATTTTCTTCATAAAAACTGTCACAAGGTTTGCAGAAGGGGATAGGTTCATCAACCATGTTAGCAGACTCAGGCGGTGTAGGAGGCCTTTGATCATCCCTACCAGTTCCTACACTAGGCTTATGGCTATTAGTCCTGGCCATAGTGCATGACACATGGAGAATATGGTGACCCTCATCACTCCCTCTTCGCAGAAGGGGATAGGTTCATCAACCGTGTTAGCAGACTCAAGCGGTGTAGGAGGCCTTTGATCATCCCTACCAGTGCCTACACTAGGCTTATGGCTATTAATCCTGGCCATAGTGCATGACACATGGAGAATATGGTATCCCTCATCACTCCCTCTCAGGTAGGGAGAGATAACCACAAGCCTCAACTTTTCTCATTCATCAACTACTTGTTCTTCTAGTGGAGATCTATTTGTATCTGCAGGGACCTATCTGGGATCACATCATATCAAGTTTCAACCTTCTGGGATGTCAATCTTCACATAGCTCTATCATGTCATCAAGTAGCTCATCAAACATCTTATGGAGCCAAACTCTTTCAATGTTGATCACACAAGCCTTCATAAGTTCATATACTCTATCTTCGTGACATGGTTTTTACCTTAATCCTTTTAAGAAACTATATCACTATCAGCTAATCATCAGTAGTGTCTCTGTTAGCAATAGTACCTGTCAAACCAATCAATTTAGAGCTAATTATAGCTTCCTCTTTCCATTTGAGGAATGTGAACTTCTTCTAGATCAATATCGAACCCATCATATCATCAAGTGATCAACAAACTCTCTCATGACTTCCTGTATCAACTTGCTGCCGTTCTTGCCTTTCAAGTGTACACTCTTCAACTATATATTACTTCTTGGAAGTCATACCATATCCCAAACATTATGATGTCTTTCCTCATCATTAGATTTGCCAAAACAAGTGATGTTACTTCAAATTTCAAACCGTAAGATCCTTCAAGTCACTTTGTGCATCTAGCATCCTCTTTCTTTCCTACATCATCTTTTCTGCCAATGTTGTTATGCTGCTAAATATGAAATAACCATACAGAAGAGTCCTGACTTTTCTATTTGGCCAAGGCATATCATGCTCATGCTCTCAAGTATATTTCTGCTCCATATGCATCCTGCTCTTCCTTTAACACTTTCTGAAGATATGAATCTCTTTTTTAATTAATGAAGAACCTTTTCTAAGATAGGCATACTTCTTTTCTTCATGATGATTTCCTTTGAACGAACTGCTACTTTAAACTTCTTTGAAGATTATGTCGATGAATGATGTGATTCCTTCCTTATGACGAGAAATACTTCATTTAGGCTTTCATGTTGCTTCTAGACTATCTTCACACCTTCAAACTTCTAGACTACTTTCGATGCTACTTCCATGATCTTCTAGTGGAATATACTTCTGCCATGTTACTATGATTCTTCCATATACTGTAGAAACTTGCATAATGACCCTGATCCTGCTAATAGTTCTGTTTCTATAGTGGATTCTTGTAGTCCTTTTCTGCTAAATAACTGCTTCTAGATCAACATGATATAATTGTCATTGTTGCATTAACTGTAAAGTGCTTGATGGCCCAATACTGCTATCCTTGCTTGGTAGAAGATTAGATGACTGCTTCCAATCTTTTGTGATACAACTGACAATGTAGACTCTAACTCTTCCAATGCTATATGCTCCTTTCCATGATATCGTAATTTGCAAATCCCAAGACTCTTCTACAGGTGTAACTGCGATTGCTACACTAACTGCCATCTTCTAATAAAAGAGAAAAACAAACTGCTTGTAAACCTAGTAATAGTAAAATCCTTCAATAATAGAGGTTCTTATGATCTTCAGTGTTTGGTTTCTTCTCAGGTTATTCATCTTCTTCTGCAATGTGAGCTCCACTTCTTTTTTTCCTCCTATTGTTCTTCTTGTTATTAGGATCCTTGGGACAATCCCTTTTAAAGTGTCCATATTCATTGCCCCTGAAGCATTGTACTTTGGGCATGTCTTGACCTCCATGTGGCTGATTGTTGTATTTTCGACGGGGTTCAGATCTTCTGGACTTCTTCTTTGATCTAGCAGCAAAAGCTTGAGACTGTTCACTGTTGGGTTCAGTGTCATCCTTGGCTTTCACTCTTGTTTCTTGCAATGTTCCACCAAGTCCCCTGGAGGTGGGAGCGAGGGGGCGAGGGAGTGCGGGAGCGGCCTATGCAAAAGCTCCCTACCAATTTTTTGGAAACGTGGGGGAACATCGGAGTCATAAAAATTATAAAATATAAAAATATATAATATTATAATATTATATATGATATATCATTGGAAAATTTAATAATAAATATTTATAATGCAATTGTATTTTTCATTTTTGCAAGGAATGTTTATACAATCATCATACACCTACATCATGAAAGATAAATCATAAATGATCAAATTCAAAAATTATAAATCGATGAATGATGAATCATCTAACTGAAACAAATTTAAAAGTTAAAACATACATCGTAGATTCATATGTAACTTTGTAATTGTATAATCATTAATGTAACTACTAGCAATGTACAATGAAAATAAAGTTTAAGATATCATATGAGTCATGACATATATGATATTATATCAAGATTCAAAATAAACTCTAAACTGAAGTTTACAACTCAAGTCTGAAACATAATTATTAAAACTTTAAAGCAAATAAGTTTAAAGTTATGTTTGCAACAGTGAAACATAAAACATAAAACATACCTTCTTCTGACTGTGGGTTTCTTTTGGCAGCTGTGGCAAGTGTTAAGTGCGGATGATACAATGATACAATGAAAACAAATGAAACCTAAAAATTAATTTAATTAAACAATCGGTTATATATATATATATATATATATATATATTTTTTTTTTTTTTTTTTTTTAAATTGTGGGCCCCACATGCTCCCTCCCGTCCCCTCACGCCCCCTCACGCTCCCTTCACGCTCCCTCACACTCCCGAAAGCACCCTCGACCCCGTCCCCTCACGCTCCCGCTCGTCCCCTCACGCTCCCTAAAGCACCCTCGACCCCTCAATCTGAGGAAACATCCCCTTTGACGTCCCCCTTAATTTTTTGATTTTTGGGAGCGTCGGGAAACGTCCCTTGGAAGTCCCCAAGACCCTGGAGCGCAAGGGGGCGAGGATTCTAGACCCCTAGGTGGGGGGGCGAGTCCCCGTGTAACACTGGTTTCTTGTAGAACACATAAAGCCCATAGTTCATCGAAGGATGGAGTATCTTTACTAGAATAGATGCTGGTCACAAAACTCGTCTAACTGAGGTAGAGCATTGAGGCGTTAGTTAATTCAGACCGATATGATTTCCGCCCTTGTAGTCGATCTTTCAATTTTGAGATTTTCACAAGGTATGAGGCCAAGTCTTCATCTTTTGATAACCTTGTTTTGTAAAGTTGATTCTTCAAAGATATTTTCTGATTTGTAATGTTAACAACATATCATTTTACCAATTTGTCATAGACTTCTTTTGATATACCTAGATCTGCAACAAAGGGGATAAGGTGATCTTTGATGAAATCAATGAGAATTCTGAGCCCTAAATTCTCCTTTATTATACTTGGCCAATTCTTGAGTCTTGTCCTTGTCTGGTTCTGAAACTTTGACTAGAACGTGATCCATGACTTCATTTTCTATCAGAACCAAATCAATTCTTTTCTTCCAAGCTTTGAAGTGTGATGATCCATCAAGTTTATTTCCTTCCTTACAAAAAGATGCATTTGTTTTGAAGTTTGAGACATGGAGTGTAATAAAGTACTTGTCAAAGGAGTGAAGTGCTTGAATAAAGGTGATGCCTTCAAGTATCTTGATGCTTCCAAGGATCTTTGATGATTCGAAGAGTCTTCAAAGATGTCCTTGAATGATGACTGGACTAGAAATGACTTCTAGGATGGCTTGTACAGTAATATTTTCAAGATGCTTCAATGATGGATTTTGATACTTCCATGAATGTAGATGATGTTCCCAAGAATCTTGATGCTTCTAAAAATCTTCAAAGATGTTCTTGAGTGATGTCTTCTATAGAGATGTCTTCAAGCTCTGCTATGATGGCTTCAAATATGAGTGATGAGCAAGAACTTTCCAATAGAGTCAAAAGAGAGAGATTGTTGCTACAAAGACGATGGTCTTCTTCAAAATGATGATAATCCGTGTGCTTCCTTAAATATAACTACTGTGGGTAGTGTCTTCCTTTGAAGTGAGATGATTATGGTGGAGATGTCTTCAATGTATGCCATCAAAAGTGATCTTCAAGCTGCCTTCTCCTCACTTGAGCTATGATACCATGTTGAGAAACCAATAAGCTAGCATATTAGAGTTTTTTTCTCTTAGTCGATAATTGCTTGTGAATATATTGTTGAAATATGTAACTAGGTTCGATCTTCATAATGACACATGTAATCATGATTTCATGTATTTAATGTAAAGAGAAAAATACTTTATTATTGTTGTTCTTGAGGCATGGCTTTCATGCTCAAGGAAATTTATTTTTAGGTCAAGCACCCATTGAGTGATTCTAGGCCAATTGAGTCATTGTCATGTATTGAAGACCCATTTGGGCATGTTACATATTGTAACGAAAATTTCATTTGAGTCAACTAGAGTCAAAGACCCTCCAAGATCTCGTCATAATGCTCCTAGACAAGTTGGCCTATCCAAGTGTCAAGTCGGCCTAGAGACAATGATAAGTCAACCCTGTTATCGCTCAAACTAGTAGGGGTCCTAGGAGGGGATCCTATAAGCAACTACTAGGTCAAGGGTAGCAATGGAACGATAGCCCACTGTCACTTCAGCTAAGGCTCCTTGCTCTTTACGAACTTTCATTGATGGGAGACTCGGTATAAGAGGAATCACAATAATGGATATATCAATGAAAGGATGAAGGATGATCCCCAAGACCTATTCAAAAGAGAGACTCAATTATATGGCTTTCTTGCTTGGAAATCAAGGTGATAGGCTCTCTAGGAAGGGCTAAGAGGATTATAGAGGCTAGGGTTTGGGGATGTATCTTGTAAAGATGATTCCTAGGCCTAGAAATCCTTGTGGAGAATTGGTCTTTATGTGATCTTTGTGAAATGGGTGTTATTAGTTTGCGAGACCATACGAGACCAAGTGGACCCAAAATTAGGTAAAGAATCTAGGATTGATTAACCAAAGAGGGGCTTGACCTAATTGTGAAAGAGAAGGGATTCAAAGGACAAGCCTTCTTAAGATAGAATGCAATGATCCAAATGAGGACACTAGCCATGGAAAACCTAGGGCAAGAAACGATCCTTGATCTAGGGCTTACTTTATCTCGAGATCCTGCCATCGGAATTTCTTGAAACCCTAGAACAGTAATGGACAAGAGATTGAAGTCTTTTGATGGCTAGAACATGAGATAAGTGATGCCCTAGGACATATGGAGGCTAGGCCTAGAAAGAGAAGAAGAGGTGAGAAAAATATGCATTAAAGGTGACCATCTATGGAAGGACTAGTGCCTTGTCCTTTGGGAGAGATGGAGTTAAGGAGAATTTATGGTTTGGAGAATTGGTCTTTATGTGATCTTTGTGAAATGGGTGTTATTAGGTTGCGAGACCATACGAGACCAAGTGGACCCAAAATTAGGTAAAGAATCTAGGATTGATTAACCAAAGAGGGGCTTGACCTAATTGTGAAAGAGAAGGGATTCAAAGGACAAGCCTTCTTAAGATAGAATGCAATGATCCAAATGAGGACACTAGCCATGGAAAACCTAGGGCAAGAAACGATCCTTGAGCTAGGGCTTACTTTATCTCGAGATCCTGCCATCGGAATTTCTTGAAACCCTAGAACAGTAATGGACAAGAGATTGAAGTCTTTTGATGGCTAGAACATGAGATAAGTGATGCCCTAGATGACATATGGAGGCTAGTCCTAGAAAGAGAAGAAGACGTGAGAAAAATATGCATTAAAGGTGAACATCTATGGAAGGACTAGTGCCTTGTCCTTTGGGAGAGATGGAGTTAAGGAGAATTTATGGTTTGGAAGAGGTTTACCCAACCAAGGAGGTCTTCAAGCAACTTTGCATGGCATTAGGGCATGAGAGCAACAACTTGAGATCTTTATACTTCAATATGCAATAATTGATGACTTTTTTTCCCCCAAGAAAAAACTGAACTTTTTATAAAAATAACAAAAAGTTACATCGTATATGCCGTAGCATTCCATATGAGAGAAGACGCCCTGTAGAGACAGGGCAAGGGCAGGTGTATACCTAAAGTTACATGTTGCCAGGAACACTGGACTTATCTTTTTTACCTTTTTTCTTTTGTACTTTTTGCTAGCCGTCTAGTGAAGGAGCAGAATGTAAAATGGCCAACTCCAAGCTGGAGGAGAGTTGGACATCTTTTTCGGAGTCGGAACTTTCAGACACATGAGCCCGCTTGGTGCCACTCACCTCGCGGTCAGTAATCTGATCGTCCTGTAGAGGATCTGTGTCTGTAGGCGAGGATGTAAACACCTCTTCCATCTTGCCTACATTCTTCTCTTGTAATTCTTTCTGTTTTTGTTGCTGATTTCCTGTGTTTGTTTGCCTCTGATTTTCTTCTGTTTCTTCCTCCTCTTCATCTGATAATGATACATCCGGAAAATTCCAACCTTTTTTCTTTTGTGTCTTCTTGGTTGTGTTCTTCCTTGCTAAAGCACAAGTGCTTTGTAAATGCCTAGTTTGATGGCACAACCTGCACCTAAAGGCTGTGTTTTCAAAATCTAATGTTTGAGACCACTTAAGGTCTTTGTGGATTCGATGAATGCAATCTGGCAGTCCCTTGCTAAGGTCCATTTCCACGCAAATACGTGCAAAGGTGAATATCCCTTTGTCCATTCTCTCTTGGTCTAGCTTAATGAACCTTCCTATAGAGTTCCCAATGTTGTCTAGGACTTGATGGTGCAAGAACGGGAGCGATAGGTTGTGTAATCGCACCCAAACATGCATTTTCGCGACCACCGTTGTATTTGCATCGAAGCCTGGGAACCATGGGGTAACAAATAGACCTGCCCTTCCCCAAAACCATGGTTCGTCAGTGGTGGAAAAACAATAGTCCTCTGTATTGTCAAATTGGACCACGAAAAAACCTTTTGCACAAAGGTAAATATCATAGTTTTGGGTCTAGTTTTGGTGTATCCATGTGTGTAGCTCTTCTGGTTTGGGCCAAAAACCGTTAAAACGACAGATAACAACTTTCGATTGCAAAGCATCAAACAACCCTGTTACCTCTGGTATTTCTACTGTCAAATCTGGACTGGTTTCTGTTTTTTCAACAATGTATGGTCTTGGAACTGTTAAATCTGGAATTTGTTTTTTCCCCTGTCTGGGATCTTTCCCTCTCAGTATGTCCTTGAAAGAGGGCACTCCTTTTCCTGTTGTCTTTGGTTTATTTGCTGATGTTGTTCCTGAAACGCCACCCCTGAGTCTCAAGTTTAGGAAAATGGTAGTGTTTCTTTGAATTTGGTGTTCCTTTAGTTTAGTTGTTTCCTGTAGTGCTCTTCCTAAATAAATCAGACTTTGGTGTTGAGTCGAGATGCCCGTGACAACATGGATTTTATTCTTCAGCTTTGAAACAGTCTCAGAGACCCGCACCCAGAAGACCCTGGTTTTCCCATCTGTTGCTTTAATGAAAATTTGAAACTGTGGCTACGGCAATAAGCCCACACCACCATTATCTCTGTTAGAAGAAGGTGTGCCAAGCCCTCGAGGAAAAGGAACACCGACATGGATCAGGCCTTGTCCAGGGAGCGAAAATCCATTCATCAAGAGAGGTCGAAATGGTGGTACAGTCTCTTGCCAATGTAAAGACAAAGTACAGAAAAGAGGGTCCTCTGTCTCGCGCCTCCACCGCAACAAAACAGTGGGAAGAGGCCATCCCCTCGGCCGACAGCCCCCGCAACAAAACCCCAACTGCAATATTCCTAAGATCTATAATGGAAAACTCGAGGGAGAGGAGTATTACCATTAACCAACGCCAAAGCCCCGAGCATTGGGAACTGGAGCCATTCGTGTCGAAACAGGGGAAGTCGACCAGCGACCAGGGGCGTGCACCGAAGTGGAAGAGCCCGTAGTAGCCTAAAGCCAGAGTCCACTCTCCATGCAGATAGTGCGGGCAATCCGAGGAAGAAAACCACACATCCACGATATTGGATAGACCACACTGACCACCCTCGCCGAGCCACAATCGACCAACAATCCACTGCCGTCCCATCGACAACCACCATCGAGTCTTCCACCTGGGTCCATGAGTATTGGGGGCCATTATACTCGGAGTAGAGCCGAGAGGCTGTGAACAAACCAACCTTATTCCTAGCGGCTGCTACCACACCAGGAAACCCTAAAACCGAAACTCTGCCGCTGCGCTCCATTTTTCCTTCTGCTCATTCGTGACTCACATATCAATAATTGACGACTTATCAAGATGTAATTCAACAAAATAATCTCTAGGAACATTCACCCCTTCATATATGGCCCATGCAATGATGCAATGCTACAAAAAATCAAAATTTCCACAATTTCGCATAAGAAAGCAATAAATTTCAGACTTGTATAGCGAAATCCCAACAACATTCATGTGGCAAAGTAAATAGCAAGAATAAGCATGAAAATATTACTTACATGTACAAATGAGTATATCCATCACCGTATTATGCCAATAATGAAACTCTAAGACAAGAGAATAGATCCAAACATCAAAATTCATCCATAACATCCAAACTCGTCCTCCAAAAGGGAATGCAAAATTCTCAAGAGCTACTAAATCCCAATCCAATTGGTGATGATGAAAATGATTCACCTCACTTGTATTTATACAATCACTAATGAGTTCGATTTGCCTAATTTGGTCTAATTGAGCACCAAATAATAAAATAATGTGCAATAATAACATTAGTTGGTGAAAAGCCCACCAAGATAGCCCAATAACATAATAATAAGCCTCTCAAAAGTGTAGAATGATCAATAAAGTGAGTTGTTGGGCCTTTGAGGAGGCCTATTGAATTCCAGAGTGTGCCATGATGTGAGAATGGACCTCAAACATAGTGGACAAGGGGTTGGCCCCTTGTTTTCCAAGAAAGTCCCTGTGGTTCCCCCAAGTGGGTGTGAAGGGCATAAGGACATCCTCATGGGTCTCCAAGTGAATCGAAAGTGCCTGTAAACCATCTGTAAGGGCTAGGATGATGACATAAGACCTCATCTGGACCCTGGATCATCCGCCAAGTGTGTGGTGCAAGTATGGAGTCGACTGGGCATGGTGTGTTGAGAATTCTAGGGGCAACAATGTAGGTGATTTGTTTTTTATGATAACTGTTTGTGATGTGTTTTTACTTCTTTAGATTAGCTTCTTCTTTTCACTTGATTATTATTAATGTTTTCTTCATCAAACAACTATCAAACCATAAAGAACAATAAGATAAAGTACACAAGATGTAGGCAATAAGCCAAGGCCAATGTGAAAATTTCAAGTCCTAGATCCGGAATCCTACTGCAGCAAACTGAATTACTTCTCCTACTTGTAAATTACATCAACAAGTTATTTTACAAATTTCTTCTGAAAACGTTGAAGTAATTACTGAAGCAACCTTCACTTAATTTTTGGACAAATGTCCCCGGAAAAACACAATGCGGGAAAACCGGTGCTACAAATCTGAAGGTTTTATTATTAAGCAACAATAAATTCTAAATACATCTCTGAATGTCACTTCGGACTATTCAGGTACAGAGAATATCATTGACAAAAAGATTACTAAGATTACCTCACTCTATCACTGAAAATCCTGGCTGATCCGATCACTGAATGTTGTGCCTTTGGCAGGGTTTACGCAGTCCTAGTGTCAACCCTTCTGGGCACTGTGTCACTTATCTAGTGAATCGATCTGCTCATAAATTGTGATTTTTGCCTCCCGGTCTCACACCTCGGCTTCCGGCTTCTAAAATCGATTCTTCAGTAAACCCTTCAGATTTCCTCTTGCCCTCTGCGCAACCTCTGCGTAGCCCTGCGTGGCTCTATGTTAGCCTCTTTGGCTTTGTGCTGGAGTTGCTGAATCTCTCTCTGCCCTTCTCCGTTGATGATTCTCCGGCTGAGAAAGAATTCTCTCCGGATACTGTCTCTGCCCCTCTCTGCGAATATCTCTAGATCAAAGTTTCTCCTTGAGCACTGCTCACTAAAGAAATCGATCACTTGATCCTCTTGGTGTATTTTCCAAATGACCCTCAAGCCTTCCTTTATAGTCTTCTTGTCGAGACTTCAACAACCGAGATTAGATCTCCAATCAATGGCTAAGATTACATTTAGATTTGATCTGCTTTTTCTAGAAGTTTCACCCACAGTTTATATTAATACCCATTAATTATTTTAATTTCCTAATTTTAGACTTAGGGTCCCATTAAAAATAATTAATTTATCAAATAAAACTGTTTCCGGGTGGAATTTCCCAAAACAATTTTTGGGTTATTTGGAATGCATGTGTCTAAGCCTCTCCACAAAATTTGAGACTTGAAGTACATCCGATGCTACCCCAAAATCAACACTCCCTCTTAGCGAGGAATGTGCTCTAACAAATATGCCCTGCTGCACACTGCTTTGAATCTGAAGCATCTCCCTTTGCGCTGCTAATGTCTGACACGACGTCCACCAACCACTGCGTTGTACTGCTGATGACCCTGCTATGATCAACACTACATTCGTACTACAACTCCCTCTCAAATGTTGTATCTGCTGCTAGCACTGCCATTGCTAACACTGCACTACAACTCAGCTGCTGAGAGGAGCAACTGAAAAACATCCAAAACTCTGAACAAGTGTTCAGGATGCATCTCGATGCTGAAACACTGATTGCTGCTAGTCCCATGCTGTCCCTCTGAAGCATTGCGTTACTGCTGCTTTGCACTGCGTCCCTCTGCGCTACTACAACACTGCTCAGATTCTTGCGCTGCTATCCACTGCATCTGTCACTCCAACACTCCTTTGCACCACTCCATCTCCCTCTCGGAGATGCGTGGGGACTCATGGCATACTCATCCTCCTCAATCTTTGCGGTCACAGCCTTCAGATCGTGCTTCTCGTCCTTGTTCTTTTTCTTCGAAGGACGCTGGGTAGCGTAGTGACCAAGTTCACCACACCTGAAGCACTTTATCTTCGAGACATCCTTCTTCCGTCTCCGCTGCTCATGCTGCCCTTTGGATGCAAGGATTGCATTTTCCTCCTCCTCCTTCACCTTCGACCCACTTCCACTGCTGCCATCAAGTTTTCACTTGACCAAGTCTCTACTTAGCTCTTCTTGTTGAAGAGCAGCCCACATCTCTTCCCAGCTTGGCAATGTTGCTCTCCCAAGATACTCTGGACAAACACCTGCCAATCTTCAGTGACTGCGTTTAAGAGCCAGTCTCACCATTGCTGTAGGAGAAGGGGTGGACCCCACGGCTGCTAGTTGATCATGGATTTCCTAAAGTCTAGTTAGGAACGGAACAATGCGCTCCCCTCTCTACATCTGCGACATCCTCATTTGTTACTCTAAGTACATCTTTCGCTGCTTAGAAGATCCTTCATACAATGTTGCTAAGGTTTCCCACATCTGCCTAGCAGTGTCCTTGCTGGTTATATGGGACACAATATGATCTTTGACTCCATCAAGGAGTAGCCTTTTAGCCTTTTCCATGTCATAATGGTACTTCTTCAGCAGATCTGGATCTGCAAGGACAGCTACCGTACTCGTCACGAAAAGCTTGAGATCGTACTCATCTAGAAAGCATGCGATTCTTGCCTTCCAGATCACGTAGTTGGAGGCATCCTCCAACTGGTCCTGATCTCTAAGCCCGTGAGCTGCCATGGCCGTCAAGAATGTCAAATCTACTCCTCTGTTCCCCCTATGCGCAACACTGGACATGCTTACACACTCCTTGCTGGAGCTTGTAGATCAACCATTCAGATCTGCTGCTCAGATCTTGGAAAATAGAATTCCCCGGCTAGGAACTCCTTGAGGAAGAAAATTCCCTTGCTTTGATGCTTCTTTCTTTTCTGACATCTTTCTGCCCAATAAAACAAATTCTGCTTGCAGAAAACTGCGTCCCACCAACCCTGTGCTGCTCCCTCTAGCTCGACAAAATTTCGATCTGGAAGTCCTACCTCTCTCTCGACTCACTTAGAGAGAGACTTTCCAGGAAACTTCAGCCCTTTTGGCCTGGACTGCGCAATCCCTCTGGGGATTCGAATTGTTGCTTTTTGCAGCTATTCGACCTCCTACTCAATGCTGGATCTGCTCTTCCTGTTTCACCTGCAACGCTCCACAAGCTCTGATACCATGTGAAAATTCCAAGTCCTAGATTTGGAATCCTACTGCAACAAACTGAATTACTTATCCTACTTGTAAATTACATTAACAAGTTATTTTGCAGATTTCTTTTGAAAACATTGAAGCAACCTTCACTTAATTAATTTAGATGTGGAAACAAGAAACTGAGAAAAAGAAAAACATCACACAAGACACCATTATTTTTGGACAAATGTCCTCGGAAAAACCCAATGTGGGAAAACCGGTGAAGTAGATTTGAGGGTTTTATTATTAAGCAACAGTAAATTTTGAATACATCTCTGAATGTCACCCCGAACTATTCAGTTACAAAGAATATCACTGATAGAAAGATTAGTGAGATTACCTCACTCTATCATTAGAAATCCTGGCTAATCCGACCACTGAATGATGTGCCTCTGGCAGGCTCTGTGCTGCCTCTGCGCAGTCCCAACATCAACCCTTCTGGGCACTGTGTCACTCGGCTGGTGAATCAATCTGCTCCTCAAAAATTTCAATTTTTGCCTCCTGGTCTCACACCCTGGCTTCCATCTTCTGAAATTGACTCTTCAGCAAACCCTTCAGATTTCCTCTTTCGCTCTATGCAGCCTCTGCGTAGCCCTGCGTGGCTCTGCGCTGGATCTACTGGATCTCTCTTTGCCCTTTTCTGATGATGATTCTCCGACTGAGAAAGAATTCTCACCAGATACTGTCTCTACCCCTCTCTGCAAAGATCTCTAGATCGAAGTTTCTCCCTGAGCACTGCTCACTAAAGAAATCGATCACTTGTTCAACTCGGTGTATTTTTCAAACGACTCTCAAGCCTTCCTTTATGGTCTTCTCGTTGAGACTTCAACGATCGAGATTAGATCTCCAATCAACGACTAAGATTACATTTAGACTTGATTTGCTTTTTCTAGAAGTTTCACCCATAGTTTAGATTAATATCCATTAATCATTTTAATTTCCTAAGTTTAGACTTAGGGTCCTATTAAAAATAATTAATTTATCAAATAAAACAGTTTCCGGGTAGAATTTCCCAAAACAATTTCTGGGTTATCTGGAATGCATGTGTCTAAGCCTCTCCACAACATTTGAGACTTAGAGCACATCCAATGCTACCCCAAAACCAATAGCCAAAACCTCTCCAAACGTGAGAGGCCAACCCACGAGAATTCTTCTGCTTATAAAATCGTCAATTGACGAATTCCAATACCTAGACCCTTGACCAACAACCCTTCCAAGACCAGTCAATCCTTGCCTTGAGTCAAAGTCAACTTCGTGATACTGTTGCAATCTCTCCTTTGTCTTTAACCCTCAACCCTGCAACCCTAGTCTGAAATTCTCGACTTCTCTTATTGTAATTCTCGGCCTCTAGTAGATGATTGCAACTTCCACACGTGTGACATAATTATGGTAGCTTTAGCCCTTTGTCTCCTTCGCTAGGCTTGTGCTAGTCCCTTTGTGACTTCGGCCTGTAAGATAACCTTTCTCCTAGACTTGATTAGACCTGCTTGAGTTGACTGTCTCTCTGATTGGCTGCTGTAGGATAAACCCTAGTCTCCTTGCACGTGTGAACAAAATTAGGCTAAAAACAACTTCAAAAATCTCTTTAATCTTCCTCTTCTTCGCATGATATGAGACTCTTTCTTGTCCAATGATCAAACTTCTGTGATACTACTTGAATGTTCATCAAAGTGGTTGACTAGCCTTGTATGTATAGGCCTCTTGACACATCAAATATGCTGACTTGTCACTATCCCTTCGGCCGATTTGTCTTTTGAGAAGGTCTACTCGTTGCATGCATTTGACTTGGTCTTGGAAGGTTATTTTGACTTTACTTTGACTTTAATAATTTCTTTTTACAATATGTGACACGCCCAAATGGGTCATTCATACATGCCATTGACTCATAAGCCTTAATGGGAGATTGACCTCTAAAATAAATTCTTCTTGAGCATGAAACCAATGCCTCAAGAAAACAATAACAAATTTGTTTTTCTCATTACATCAAATACATAAAATCATGATTACATATGTCATTTTGAAGACCGAACCTAGTTACATATTTTAACGCTCTCTCTTAACTAGGGAGGTATTCATAATCCATACAAGGTACTTGGACATTCTCAATTTGAAGAATTCTCATAAGAAGAGTTGGATTGGTAACTCATCTGTATAGCATTATATCATCCAACATTGTCACATAGCAAGGTCTTGACTAACAACTCTATCTCTTCGCAAGGTCATAGCACAATGCTGGCAAGACTGATGATTTATAAACACCATCATCATTGTCTCTCAAGGTACATACCCCACCCGGGTGTTCACATAGTATGTCCTTCTAGGAATATTCTTATCTTGGATTCCCAGTCCTAAAAGAATATCATTCCTCTACGACTACTCTTTGTTGAGAATTTGGCAGGCCAATGTTTAATTCAATTCTCTTACTTGATAACTGCTTGTTATGCTTCTATTACTTAGATCTTGTCTTTATTAGCTTGTCATGTTCTTCATCAAGTCAATTATCAAAACATAAGAGACACAAAATTTTGGCTCTTCAAGCCAGGGTCAAAACCTCTCCCCCTTGGAGAGGAAAACCCGAAAGTAATTCTTCTTCTAGATCTTTAGTTGATAAGTACCATGACCATGACACTAACCCTTGACACCAATATGCTTCCAAGACCTTGTCTCTGCTCTTTATTGGCTCCTTATGCTGATCTCCTTTTCTGCACCGTGCTGCACCAACATTAGGGAGACTCGATCCCTAATCTAGCAACCCAAATGAAGTTCTTCTATTCCTTTCTTCTCGGTCTCCAAGAGACTCCTCTTCGACCTTCTTACTGCACCCAAGACTGAGATCTTTCACTTGTTGTAATACCTTTCCTTTATGCTATGAATGCCCTTGGTCTTCTTTCTGAGTTTGTTCGAGATATAGTGATCAAGATGGAGGCCTGAATTATCTTCTCTTTGCACTCTTGCAAAGTCCTTTCTCACACTGCCAAGACACCTTTCCTTCGCATTGTATTGCAAACCTTTCTTGACCCAATCACGGTGCTATACTTAGCTGAGATGTCTTATCTTTTCGCACTGTCTTCACACCAATTTCAATCCTGAACTTTGCACTCTTATCACAGAGCTTGAGAGAGATAGATTAGACCCAAGACAAAGATATACTATCCCTCTTTTCCTTCGCTGCTTCTCCTTCTATTTTCACACCAACTGCAGTCCTTACTTCACACTCCAATCTCAGACTTGATTCGAAAACTTAATGGTGTAATGAGGCCACATTCCACTTCAGGGACTGTCTCTCCTATCTTAGGCCAACATGGTCTTTGCTGGAAGGCCGACTTGTCAGCGAGGTGTATCTTCCATATTTGAGCCGACTTACAAGGACCATTTAGACAAAGTCTTGGAGCATATTATTTTACATCAACAATTGTCCTGTGTAATACATCTTCATATACATGACTCTTTAATTATATACATTTGTGACAAGATGACAAACCCCTAAAGACATCAAGAAGAAGTCTTTGACCTATAATAAAAACTTCCTTGCTCATGAAACCCATGAGGCAAGCATTACAAAATACACTATATTATCTTTGTCTTCTTCATTACATAAATTCATAATTACTAGTCATTATGAAGACCGAACCTAGTTACACTTTCCAACAGTCTTTCTTAACTAGAGAGGTATTCATAATGGTACATGGTTACTTTCAATCTGAAGAATCTCATATGAAGAATTTTGATTGGTAATCCATCTGTTATAACATCATATTAACCATCATTGTTAAAGTGAAAGGCCTTGACTAATAACTCTATCTCTCCACGAGACCAAGAGCTACACTGCTGGTGAGCCCAATGATTATAGACACCTTCATCATTGTCTCTAAGTTACATACTCCACCTAGGTGTTCACTAAGTATGACCTTTAAGGACTATTCTTATTGAGATAGCTAATCCTCAAAGAATATCCATCCTTTCATGACTACTCTTTCCATATATGCCCTAATACATCCCAAAAGAGTATTGGATGCGAGATAATTACCCAATCTTGCATTCTCTCTTCTAGAATGATGTGTCTTTCTCTCCCTCTTAATTAGGGAGAACATATTCCATAGAGAAATATAAAGAATGTACCTAAGCTTTCTTTTTGGCTTAGGAATCACAGAGTTTCTTCCAAGTAAGAAACTTATTATCAGGGTCCTTCTTAATTAGGGACCTGCAGCAGCAATGATGAAAACATCCAGCTGCTCATGAAAGACTCCTTCCGTTGATGTCATGAATTAAGGAGCCTTCACCTTTGGGATCTCTTCATAGGGCACAGATCATCCATCACTTTCATCCATGAATCATGTCTTCAGAAAGTGATTCATCAATCTTCTCATCTGGTCTAGTTTCATGTCATGCTACTCTTCTTCGGACCATATTTCTTTCAAGCATCTTTCATATTGCCATATAGTTATCAATTGCGGAAGACATATACTTTCCTTTGGCAACCCTGCATAAGCTCATCAAATGTTGATTAATTATAAATATGAACTTTTAAATCAAAAATTACCTTAGTTATGATCTTTCACCATGACATCTTCTTGTAGGCATCGACATCCTTTGTTTACAGATCGACACATCTCCTAAAGATATGTATTGTCAAGGGTCTCCATCTTTTCCAGACTTCTATCAGAGTCTACATATCTTCCTAGGAGATCTCCTAGTCAAATCTTCTTGGCTTCCTTAGATGTTGACTGCTTCTTTTTATGGTTGTACTTTTCACGATCTCTTCCTCGACACAATTTTATTTCATTCCCAGGAACTTCCACTGGGTAGTTCCTTGATAATGTTCAATCACCTCATATTCCACATGAGAACATATTATGTTGATTTCATCTAGTGTGGATCATGCCTTTTGCCAATCTGTGCATCGGAAGAGTTTCCGCTTTCTATATTGATCATACTTCCAAAGATAGAAGTATACTACCTGCAAGTTGCAACAACATGACTTCATAACAGCTAGTGTCAACACACACACACACACACACACACACACACACACATATATATATACCTCATTCTTTCCTTTGAGTCACCCTGCAGTAGTTTTCCTTTAGAGTGGAGAGTTTCATTCCCTTGACATGCTTCATCAATATTTCATCATATCCTGTTTCCATATTGATTAATGAACGATGAACCATGATCCAAATGATTGTCTTTTTATAAATACAATGATATTCCAGGAGTCAATTTATTTCATAGCATAAATGTTACATCAATGTTTTCAGACATCCTCCTATGACCAATATTCCTTACTTGTAATGCTTCTATCACGATGTTAATTTAAATTGATGCATCTATATAATATACAATGCTTCCTAACATACTCTCCTAGAGAGGAAGATGATCTTAATCATAGTAGAGATCTTTTACTTCTTCTTTCTTAAATTTATTTGCATTAGGTTCTTCTTTTTCCTTGGTGACATGGGCTTCTTCCCTCTTTCTCTTGTCCTTGTTGGATTTGGGACAATCCTTTTTATAGTGCCCTAGTTCATTACATTTATAGCGTCGTTTCTTATCCATATTTCTTCTTTTCTTATGAGGACCAAACCTTCCAAATCTTTCTTTCCTTCTTGACTTAGTAATATTGGCTTGATTTGATCTAGTTTCTTCTGTCTTCACGCAAAACTGATAGCTATAAGCATATCAATGCTTCTCTCTAGTGATGATACATTTTTTGACATTTGCTTGATGACTAAATTGCTTCAGGTTTGCTTCCTTAGTCATTTTCAAACTTATTTATAGTGAATGGATCTTTTTCAGAGAACAAGAGAGCAAGTATTGGTGTCATATCTTTTTATGCCATAGGAACTCAGTCACCACAAGATTTGAACTTGTAAGTATAGTAGAGTAGTGAAGTCACAAGGACACATCTTGAGGATGAGATCTATGCTATCACAAAGATAGAGAGATCTGTGCTTCAAACTTTTAACACGGTTAAACTTTTGGCAGAGAGCAACTATATGTGTGTTCGGAGTGTGATATGGTCTTCAAATCTAAATTTTTCTGAGATGAATATTAGGTCTACGTATGCCTAGAAGAGGATCAGATCTTGGGATCCTTTTTGACACAATGAATTTTGATTGTAGCTTCCTTTTGGAGTTTCCTTTATCAACTTTTTTTGCAAGGAGTTCTCGACTCTTGAATGGAGACTTCAAAACAATTATATTTACCTCAGAATCTCAGATATGTGGTTGTTACTGTAGATTTGACTTCATGGAATGGGGCAAACGATCCAGAATTTCGCTTTTTCTTGCAATGAATTCGACCTTCAAAAGATCTTGATGATAAACTTCTCTGATCTTCATATCAATGCTTGAGATATTTTTACTTCTTCATTGCTTCCGTTCTGATTGTAGCAACTAGGGCTCGAAAGAATTGAGCCCAAAATTTGATCAAGACTTTGTACTAGGAGGAGACACTTCTTCAGATTTCTTGTAACCTCTTGTGATCTAAATCTTGCCCCTTTTTTTGGTCCTTCATTTAAGTTACCTTAGCTATAATACCATGTTGAGAAATCTAGGGGTTGCAATGTAGGTGATTTCTCTTTTTATGATAACTGTTTGTAACTTTGTGATGTGATTTTACTTCTTTAGATTAACTTCTTATTTTCACTTGATTATTATCAGTGTTTTCTTCATCAAACAACTATCAAACCATAAACAACAATAAGACAAAGTACACAAGATGTAGGTGATCAGCTAGGGCCAAAACCTCTCCAAACTTGACAGGAAAACCCACGAGAATTCTTCTTCTTATAGAATCTTCAATTGACGAATTCCAATACCTAGACCCTTGTCCAACAACCCTTCCAAGACCAAGTCAATCCTTGCCTTGAGTCAAAGTCAACTTCTTCTTAATACTGCAACAATCTCTCCTCCGTCTTTAACCATCGACCCTGCAATCCTAGTCTAAAATTCTCGGTTTCTCTTCTTTCAATTTTTGGCATCTAGTAGATGACTGCAACTTCTGCACGTGTGACAAAATTAGGGCAACTTTAGCCCTTTTTCTCCTTCGCTAGGCTTGTGCTAGTCCCTTTCTGACTTCGACCAGCAAGATAACCTTTCTCCTTGACTTGACTCAACCTCCTTGAGTTGATTGTCTCTCTGATTTGCTGCTGTATGATAAATCCTAGTCACTAGCACATGTGAACAAAATTAGCCCAAAAACAACTCCAAAAATCTCTTCAATCTTCCTCCTCTTCTTTGCTTGATATGAGACTCTTTCTTGTCCAATGGTCGAACTTCTGTGATGTTACTTGAATGCTCTTCAAAGAGGTCGACTAGCCTTGTATATATAGGCTTCTTGACACTTCAAATAGGCCGACTTGTCATTGTCCCTTAGGCCGACTTGTCTTTTGAGAAGGCTGAGTTGTTGCATGCATTTGACTTGGTCTTGGAAGGTTATTTTGACTTTAGTTCGAATTTAATAATTTCTTTTTACAATATGTGACATGCCCAAATGGGTCATTCATACATGACATTGACTCACAAGCCCTAGAAGCTCTCAATGGGAGCTTGACCTCTAAAATAGATTCTTCTTGAGCATGAAACCCATGCCTCAAGAAAACAATAACAAATTTATTTTTCTCATTATATCAAATATATAAAATCATGATTACATATGTCATTATGAAGACCAAACCTAGTTACATATTTCAACATGGTGAACTAGGTGCATCATCCTCATCCAAAGGGTGGAACGCGAGCAATCAATGAGTGGTGTTGGGGATCCATGAAGTACTCTTTGCTATGGTGGAGGCCCATGGTTCTCAATGCTCACCCTACAAGTGCCAATGTGGCCCTCTGGAGGGCTATAACCCCGTATAGGGAGACCGAGCCCCAAATGAAGACCCCCCTGCATTCACACATAAGATCCAATGCATCCCATTGCCCTCTAATACAACAAATCATTAGAATAATCAAGTAAAAGAGCTTACAAGTCATGGAATCAATGGGGCATTTCATGGTGGCATGCCCTTCCATAGTGGGCTTTGGCATGTACAAGTGTCTCTAAGCTTAATAGGGGGTTAATCAAGGACCCTATTAGGTGGTTTCAACCTTTAAAGAGGGTGACATGTCCATGGTACATCCTTCAAGTGGTAGGTGGCAAATGATATAGTAATGGAAAAAAGTGTGGATTAGGGGAATCATCTAAACTGCAAGTCATGGTACAAGGGTAGCTATAATAAGGGAAGTCCACACCTGGTTATATGAGTGTAGGAGGGAGAAAATCGTGGTACATGAGTTACCCTAACCTTTGTTTTTCCACCCTTCTTCTTTTGCCTTTTTCCCACTTGCTAAATGTGTCCCGACCATCTTTTGCATTTTGTAGTACATTTCCTATTGAGAGTGGCCAAATTATGCTTTTTCTTTTATTTTTAGTTGCATCAACCTCTAGGGCATCGTTTCAGGCCCGACTCAAGGTGTGGACAAGGGGAGGGGGAGGCTAACCTTATGTGGACCCATGTGGACTCGGATGGGAAAAGATATGAATGGGGTTAAAATAAGTGGAAGGGGGGTGATGTATACAGTGTTAGGAAAGCGGGACCACACAACCAAAGTTGGGATTTCCCATGTAGTGCCAACCCTAAAGATAATGGCCAATGAAGGAGATCCCACAAGACTAGGATACAAGGCTAACCGCGAAATTAAATAGCGGAGACAAGAGTACAAGCCTAGCCCACTCTCTCTGCCGAATCCCCCCACCAATCCAGGCCCAAAAGTGCCCATGAAAAGTACGGAAAATTACTCAACTATACCAATGAAAAGCCATACCTTCGGGGTCGGGAGGCCCACCTTCAAAGATACAATCATAACAAGTGGGCGAGGGACCACATGGCTGGCTCAGGTGGTAGAGACAACGACACATAGAGCTATCTGGTGGCTGCAAGGGTCTGTTGGCTGCCCGTTGAGGACCAACTCGGAGAAAAATTTTCTCCTATATACACTACCCACTGGATTTTTCTCCAAGCACACACCAAGAGTTCAATCTGAAGCACAGTAAACACTAGAAGATCCAGTGAAGAAGGAAGAAGATAAAACAAAGAAAAAGTCGGATTTCTGGAGGACTGTTTTGGGTAAATCTCTCACATGTGCAAACGATAATTAGGGCATCATTTCACCTACAACAAGGTCGAGTTACAGTTAGGTCAAGAAGCCACGTAAAGGGTTAAAGAAGCATTGATATTCAAGCCGAATTGTTGAAGAGAGATCTGCTGCCCAAGTGAAGAAGAATAGAGACAATGTTCACCATATTTTTGTCACGTGTGAGCTAGGGTTTCCGCAGGAGGGGCTGAAAATCATAGTCAAAAGTGCAGGTCTGAAATTGAGGTTGAAGAGGAAGCAAGCAACTGTTGGAAGGCTAGTTTGACTATCATTGACTTTGTGGAAGAGGAGCTCATTCGTAAAAAGTTTGACTTGGTCTTGGAGGGGTCTTGGTCAAAGGTCATATGTCTTGGAATTCGTTAATTGAAGTTCTATAAGAAGAGAAGAGTTCTTGTGGGTTTTCCTCTCAAAAGGAGAGGTTTTGGCCTTGGTTGATAGCCTACATCTTGTGTCCTATTGCCTTGTTGATTTTATTGTTTGGTAGGTATTTGATGATAGAGAACACTAATAATAATCAAGTGAAAGAAGAAGCTAATCAAGTTAAGTAAAAATACATCACAAATGGTTATCAAAGAAAGATAAATCACTTAATCTAGCTGTCCTAGATTTCTCAGCATGGTATTAGAGCTAAGGTGACAAGATAAGGAAAGGCAGCTTGAAGAAGGACCATCAAAAGGAGTATCAAGGAAGGTCAAGACATCAAGAGGGCATCAAATCATCAAGAAAGGATACACAAGGGTTGAGCACATGGAAATCATCAAAGGACTAATCCGCTCATCATCTTGAAGGAAGGACTATCAAAGAAGACCTCAAAACCCTAGCTCATCCAAAGAAGGGTTCCACACTTGAAATAGTCATGGGAAGCTCTCACATTTTACAGTCATAATCTCAAGGAGAGAAAATTCTCAAGGATCCCATCTCCAAGAAAGAAGGACTACATATTGAAGCTGTAGTACCCCTTAATCTGCCTTCATATTGATGTCATATGGTCTGGGCTTTATTCTGTGTGCAGAGAGATACAAATAGAAAGATGACATGAAAAGACAAATTAAATAAGTGCCTATGATACATTTCGTGCATGCTGACAAAATCAACATCAAATTGTCTTCTCAGTCGCAGGCGCTATGATCAAAGGATGAGAATAAAAGGAAGGCGGGGTCCACTTACGCCAGGTGTCAACATATTTGTTTAAACGTCGAGCAGTTTCCTGACGGATCGTCGTCCATCGCAGCTCAGTCAACCCCAGAAACATTACGGGGGGGCAACTGGCGTGATCGATACGTTGATACTAGCCCCCGAAGGAAAAAAGTCAAAGTAGACGATCAGGCTGATTAACATTCACGATTTACTTCGGGGTTTTAGGCTCATTCCTGACTCCAAATCCTCAACCCCGCTAGAGAAGTGGGGACCACGCTTGCCACACTGTGTGCTAATGCACTATTGACATCGACAAGTGAGTGATGCGTTCAAAGGTCAAGAGTATTCCCCTCCCTTTCTGTCCAGTCGTCCTACCAACCTCGTAGTGCCACCTGTCACACACCTAACGCTCCCATCTGATGTCATTTTATCGTTTTCTCTCCCGCCTATAAGACCATGACCTGCTAGCCATTTTAATTTCAAAATTTATTCTCACAGCTGAGCACTCCTGCCGCTCTACTGGTCCACTACGCCGTCCGACTGTCAACTAGTGTAGAATCTCCTCAACGCCGTTCAGTTCAAATTCCCCCAGTCATCAGGTAACCCGCAGACCCACAACTCACAATTTTTCTAACATATGCTTAAAATGAAGAAATCTGCGCCAAAAACCCCCAAACCTCGAGAGGTTAAACCCTCTTCAAGAAATATATGTGAAATCTCCTAGAAATATGTGTTGATCAAATTTCTAAAGATCATGAGTTCAAGGGTTTGAAAATCAAGCTCAAGTCAAAGTTTGAAAGTTCTAGGATGATGTTTGAAAAGTCTAGGGTTTTACATCTAAGCTCTAGTGATGATTAAATTCTCTAGTATGTGTATTTATTTGAATCGATATAATGTTGCTGAGAATCTATAGATGGAAAATCTAGGGTTTACATCAAACCCTAGTCAAAGCTATTCATGATGTGTTTTGATGGTCAATTAAAATCTAGGGCTTGCAACTATCTCTAGTGCAAGCTGGTCATATTAATGACTAAGATGTGATTGACTTTGATTCATTCTAGGATCCTTGATAGAACTAATCAAAAACCTAGACAACATTATTTAATATTAAATAAGGATTCAATCAAAGAAATATATACCTATACAACAATATTTAATATTTCAGACATACATTGACCTAGACTTAGCTAGGGATTCAATCAAAGAAATATATACCTAGGGTTTCATTCCTAGGACTTTTTACAATAAGGATTTTGCTTGTAGACCTAACCAAAACCTAGGGTTTCGGTTTATGTCAAAGAAAACCCTTATTCTATCAGGACTTCAAGGGTTCGAGATTTTGAACAAAAACATTTCAACCCTAATATGTTATGTTGATTTGAGGTAGCATCGAATGTGCTCCAAGTCTCAAAATTTGCAGGGAGGCTTAGACACATGTATTCCAGACAACCCAATAATCGTTTGGGGAAATTCCACCCGGATTGTATTTTATTAAATTAATTAATTATTTTTGAAAGGACCTTAAGTCTAAACTTAGGAAAATAAAACAATTAAAGTGAAATAATAGAATATTTGTGTAAATGTTCTAGAAAAGGCGGATCAAGTCAAAAGTTAATCTTAGCTGTTGATTAGAGATCTAATCTGGGCTGTTGAATTTTCAATGAGAAGACTATAAGAATGGCTTGAAGGGTCATTTGGAAACGACATCGACAGAAGACGGAGAAGAGATCAGAGATCGATTTCTTTAGTGAGCAGTGCTCAGGGAGAAATATTGATCGGTTGGTCTTCCACAAAGAGGGGCAATAATTCTGGTTGGAAGCATTTTTGAGCCAGAGAGTGCGTATCAGAAGAGACAGAGAGAGCCATAGTAGCAGCGTAGAGCCAGTAACGCAGTGCTTATGCAGTCATTGTGTAGAGTTTGAAGGGAAGTCGTATTTTTGCTGAGGAGACAATGTTGGGCCAATGCTAGATCCCAAAGAGATTTTCCGGAGGCCAGAAGGCCTCAGTTTCTAGCCAGCAGAGAGAGCAACGCAAAGATAGAGGGTAGCCGTTGCTGTGACGCAGAGACTGCGCAGAGGCAACGCAAGGCAGTTTGTTTTGGGTATTGATCAGCGCCAGGTTCCATTGGAGGAGTGAGGTTTGTCTCACGAGATCTCGCTTGTCAGTTTCTCTGCATGATTTGACAGATCTGTCAATCATAAACTTGTACTTAGAAAAACTTACTGCGTAATATATAAACCCCTAGCTGCTGCACTGGTTTTCCTGTATTGGGTTTTTCCGGGGACATTGGTCCAAAAATAACTGTGTCAGATGTGTGTGTGATCTATTCCTGTTCAATTTTGTTTCCACACTTTTATTTTTTTCCGCATTTTATTTGTGACGGTTTCAGTATGATGTATTCAGTGTTTGCCGTAGGAAACTGCAAATAAATTGTTAAGTTAATAACAATTAGGTGAATATCTTCTAGTTGCTGCAGTAGGATTCCAGATTTACGGAATTTTCACATGGTATCAGAGCTTGTTTAAACTGATTGCAGGAGGAGCAAAGAACAAATCCAACAGATTAGCGTTGAAGCAGAAGCTGGGGATCAAAGAGTTGCGTAAACAATAAATCGATTTCCCAGTGAAGTGTGTAGTCCAAGCCAGGAGGGCTAGATCAATAAGGAAAATCTCTCTTTGAGTAAGCTGGCAGAGAGGTAGGATTGTTCCAGATTGTTGTTTGTTCGAGGCAAAGGGAGCAAACACAACAGATCAACAACTGGAGGGACGCATTTTGCTGTGCAACTGTGATTGCTTGTGCCGAAGCATCAGGAAGAGTAGCTGAGACACATTTTGGGGATTTATGACCTCAGAGAGTTTCTTGCCCAAGGAACTCAAATTTCACGTGCAGAAGCAGTAGAGTTTGTGGTTTGCTCCAGCAAGGAGTGCGTAAAGCCAGTTGCGCAGAGGGTTAGAGGCAACAGATCGACAATAGTTGGGTGAGATGGCCACTAGTGGATTGCGTGTCCAGGACTGGTTGGAGGGCGCCTCCAATTACGTAATCTGAAAGGCAAGGATTTCCTTCCTTCTAGATGAACATGACCTCAAGCAGTTTATTGACAATGCTTAGGTTGAACCGGTGGATGCAACACCATTGAGGGCCTTCAAGAAGAATATGGCTAAAGCTAAGCGGTTGATCCTCGACAGAGTGAAGGATCATATTGTTTCACACATCTCTGGAAAAGGGACAACCAATGAGATGTGGGATGCGTTGGCAACACTATATCTGGGGTCTTCCGAGCAAAGGAAGATGTTTCTGGAGGATAAAATACAGACCACCAGGATGCAGAAGGGAGAGCTCATTTATTCGTTCCTGTCTAGAGTTCAGGAAAATCGAGATTAGTTGGCGGCTGTGGGAGCAGCTCCTTAGGCCATAGAGATGATCAGACTTGCCCGAATTCCGTGTCTGAAGACTTTCAGGTCTTTGTCCAGAGTATCTTGGTCAGAGAGAAGTTACCTGACTAGGAAGCGATGTGGGTAGCTTTTCAGCAAGAAGAGATGAGGAGGGACTTACTCAAGTGTCAACTTGAGGGGAACAACAACAGTGGTTCGAAGGTTAAGAGGGAGGAGGAGGAGAATGCAACCCTTGCATCAAAGGGGCAGCAAGAGCAACACAGGAGGAAGAAGGATCTTTCAAAGATCAAGTGTTAGATGATCTAAATATCCTAATGTAAATTAGGATAAAATATTTGTTAAATTAGAATATTTAATAAATATTAGAGACTCTTAGAAATAGAGTATTGTTAGAAAAGATAGGACTCTAGAATAGAGTCGTATCTTAGGCTCTAAAATAGGAAGAAGGTTAGTAGATTGGATAGAAGATTATTTATTGTAAATAGACACTTGTTATTTTATCAAGTGGTCCATAACTAAATTAAGTTAGGACATGTAGCTTATAAATAGGTTGTTTTCCTAATTGCAAATTAGTGGAAGTTTACATTTGTAAACTCTTGCAATTTTTTATGTAATTTCTTTTCCATTATCAATAAAATTCCGTGTCTGAGGACACTTCTGTATTATCAAGTGCTTCCAGTGTGGCGAGATGGGACATTATGCCATACAGTGTCCTCTCAGAAAGAAGGACAAGGATGAGAAACGTGATCCTCAGGCCGAAGCTGCGAAGATAGAGGAGGAGGAATTCAATATGATTGCCCATATACCTCCAGGGGGGAGGTGGGGTGATTTGGTGTTGTAGACCCAAAGATCTATAAGATGGGTAAGATCCTTAAGGAGTTGACCTCTCGGATCATCACCTTGCTACGGGAGCCCAAATCAGAAGTAGTAGGATGGACGAGTGCCAGTTGATGCAGAGGAGTGCAAAAGTGACAATGCAGTAGTTAGCAGCGCCAGAGTCTGAGCAGGGCAGAGCAAAGTTGGCAGCAGTGCAGGAAGACACAATGCAGAAGCAGTAGCAGAGCAACAACTTCATAGGGACAACCCAGAGGCTAGCAATAGTCAGATCTTCATCACCAAGATGCATCATACTTGTCCAATTTTGGATGTTTTTCAGTTGCAGTGAGCAACTGTGATGCAATGCAGTAGCAGTTGGCAGTGGTAGAGTCAACAACAACACGGATGCAAAATTCAGAGGGAGTTATAGTACGGATGTAGTATTGACAATGGTAGTGTTAGCAATAGTACAGATGCATTGTTGATGGACAACAGTGTCAGACATCAATAACCCAGAGGGAGATGTTACAGAGTCAGAGCAGTACTTAGAGGGTGTATTGCTAGAGCACATTCCTCGCTAAGAGAGAGTGTTGATTTGAGGTAGCATCGGATGTGCTCTAAGTCTTAAATTTGCAGGGAGGCTTAGACACATGTATTCTAGATAACCCAAAAATCGTTTGGGGAAATTCCACCCGGATTGTATTTTATTAAAATAATTAATTATTTTTAAAGGGACCCTAAGTCTAAACTTAGGAAAATAAAATAATTAAAATGAATTAATAGAATATGGGTGTGAATGTTCTAGAAAAGGCGGATCAAGTCAAAAGTTAATCTTAGCTGTTGATTAGAGATCTAATCTGGGCCGTTGAAGTTTCAACAAGAAGACTATAAGAATGGCTTGAAGGTTCATTTGGAAAAGACATTGACACAAGACGGAGAAAATATTAGAGATCGATTTCGTTAGTGAGTAGTGCTCATGGAGAAATATTGATCGAGAGATCCTCTGCAGAGAAGGGCAGTAATTCCAGTTGGAAGCATTCTTGAGCCGGAGAGTGCATAGCATAAGAGACAGAGAGAGCCATAGTAGCAGAGTAGAGCCAAGGATGCGGTGCTTATGCAGTCACTGCGCAGATCTTGAAGGGAAGTCGTATTTTTGTTGAGGAGACAACGTTGGGCCAGTGCCAGATTCCAGAGAAATTTTCCAGAGGCTAGAAGGCCTCAGTTTCCAGCCAGCAGAGAGAGCAGCGCAAAGATAGAGGGCAGTCTTAGCTGTGACACAGAGATTGCGCAAAGGCAGCGTAGGGCAGTCTGTTTTGGGTGCTGATCAGTGCCGGGTTCCCGCAGAGGAGTGAGGTTTGTCTCACGAGATCTCTCTTGTTAGTTTTTCTGCATGATTTGACAGATCCGTCAATCATAGACTTGTACTCAGAAAATTTATTGCATAATATATAAGCCCTCAGCTGTTGCATTGATTTTCCCGCATTGGGTTTTTCCGGGGACATTGGTCCAAAAATAACTATCAGATGTGTGTGTGATCTATTCTTGTTCAGTTTTGTTTCCGCACTTGTTTTTTTTTTTGCAATCTATTTGTGAAGGTTGCAGTGTGTATTTAGTGTTTGCCGTAGGAAACTGCATATAAATTGTTAAGTTAAAATTAACAATTAGGTGAATATCTTCCAGTTGCTGCAATAGGATTCCAGATTTACGGAATTTTCACATGTTAGAGCTTCCATGATCATATCAGAATCCCAAACACGACATTATCAACATATCAATTATTTTAGCCATTTCGTCATTAATATCCTTGAGTAGGTTTAGGGTTTCACACATTATCAACATACCCTTAGGTTAGGGTTTCCAGAGAACTTTTTAGGGTTCCTTTTATGCAGAAAATTAGAGATGTATAAGGTGGGTAGATTCATCAGATGATGAATCACCCCAAACAAGAGTCTTTTAAGATTCAAGAGAGCTAGTCACAACAAATGTTAGTAGTGTAGAAAGGATTTGTCCAAGAGAATTAACAAAGCTTCATAATTTAAGACATACCTTTGTTTCTCGACAAACCTTCTTATGATGCCTTCCTTCAGACTCCTTGATCATTAGAAGTGTAAGTCATGGTCTTTTGGTTCCTTGCACTTCAGATCTTTAGGGAGACCTTTCTTCTTAATTGATTCCTTTCATTGTCAACTTCATTTTTCATAGGACTTTCTTTGGATTCCTTTCGAACTCAATACTTCTAGCATTTGTAGATACCTCAGATCTTTATGCAGACAACTATTCCGAGATCCTCGAATGAACTATTTCTCTGTATATATATCTTTGAATTCTATCGACCATGTCATTGTGGAAACACTGAATTGTGAAACCCTTGTAGTTATATCAAGATGGTGGCTGTACTGAGATTTTGTTGTTTGTAGGAGCATTGTGACTGAGATAATATGTGCTGTAATATACACTGTAAGACCTTATCACTGTACTAAGGTCAATGTGATACCACAGAACTGAAGTGGCATCCTTTCACCGAACTGTGATGGTACCTTCACTGTAATATTTCCGAATTGTAATGGCATTTTTCTTATGGGATTGAAACCACACCCTTATCACTGTAAATTCACCAAAATCATGACTGCACTCAGACACCGAGACTGTTGTTGACCTGGACTTGTTCATTTGTATAGCATTACCAAACAGTATATACTACACTAGTATGGAAACAATATTACAATGGTATTGAAGCTTTATTGTACAGAGACATCCAAACTGTGGTGAACTGTATAGCATTCATTGTAATGTTATAGAGTCTGCCACAAAACTGTGTAGTATCTAGGTAGTTAATCAAACTGTGAGAGCACTGTGGTTTATATTCTGTGACAATGCTGTGATAAAAGTCACCTCTATGCCCTTATCCGAGATCTCTGTACCTATATGAAATTATCTCTGAAATTCTGTCCGAGATTCTGTGACTGTTGTTAGGGCGAGGTCCTCATACTTCTTCGAGTTGCCTTTTAGGACTGAGCTAGTTCACTGTGATCCATTAACCCATAAGTGTCCATCTATGTTCTTTAATAACCTTTCACTGCCTTTGATCATGACCATAGCTATGATACCATATTAGAGAAATGGCAGTTATTTAGTTTCTCTTATCATGACATTATCTTGTGATTATTATTATGTGTTCTTGTGTTTTATCTTTTATAATCAAGACTAATGCCAAACAAATAGAAGAGGACACAAGATGTAGGCATGCTGCCAGGGCAGAGCCCCACTATTTGGGGAAATCCCAGTCAAAATTCTTTCTTCAATAGGTTTAAGATGAGATGACCAAGACCCTTAGATTATAGGCTTCCTCCATCAAGTCATCCCTTCATTATGTTAGCACCAAGATCTCCATGACACTGAGGTCTCCCTTGCTTGCACTAAAACTTCATCCTTCCTTTTCCTAAGATAGCCCTGAGATCCATCATCATTGTGATCACCTTTGTAGTAGCTTCAACTTCTGTAGTACAAGCATGGCATCATCATAGCACCGAATTTAACATCATCACAAGATCATGTTATTGAGCATAGCATCACTTCACTCACTGTATTACCGTCCGAACCTTCTTTCCTGTATCACTGTATCACATCACCGAGTCACTGTCACAGTCATATTGCTGAGCATCATATCACAGATCTTATCATCATACCACCGAGCCATTGTACCACTGTAGTCTTCACCGAGCCTGTAATAAAGTCCGAACCTGATTGCAGAGAGAAGTCCGAAAATTCTGAGTGTGGAAATGCAAAATCACAGTGGGGTATTTATAGTAATCTGTCCCTAGTAAATTAGCCAACTTGTGCACTGTGGAGGTGTGTCTTCCATATAGGCTGACTTGAATACTTTAGTGAAGCCGACTTGTAGGAGAGTTATTTAGGCCGACTTTTGTTGAAGTAGATGAGTTGAATGTTTTGCTGAAGAAATCGAGGATGATGACCTTGATGAAGATGACTTGATGGAGGGGCCTTTTGACCAAATAAACAACCTAATATTATATGATTTAAAAGCCCAAATTGGATCAATTTAAATCTGTGATGACTCACCTAGAAGTCCACAATTAGAATTTAAGACCTTAAACTAAATATGACCCAAGCATGAAACCCATGCTTTAATAAGTCATTTAATAATAATAATAATTTTTTTTTTGACAAATACATTAATAATGAAGACCGAACCTAGTTACATTCTTCAACAGAATATTCAGCTCCTTATGGACAAAGAAGCTGAAATTCATGACTCACCCTACCTGTACCACCTGTTGGACCTCGGTTCAACATGTATGACCAACATTTCAAGGGAGAAGATCCCTTTATGGTAGTAGAGTCAAGACTGTATTATCAAATCTTGCCCTCCGTCTACCACTTCCCCGAATTTGTTTCTTGGCTTGCTGCGTCATACGTCGAAGAGAAAAATTGTTTCATATCCTCTCATGGAGTGAAAATTCTGGAAATAACTCCAAAATTGATACAAAAGGCCCTTGTCTACCCAATTTCTTCCAACCTTGAGAAGTTTACAGAGACCACCTTGTTCTATAGCTATAATGCCCTCTCAGCTTGGGAACAACAAGATTTTCTGCAAAAGATCCTGGCCCTTGGCCACCAAACCCTACCCACCTCTGATTCTTTACCCATAGCCATGTTTACCGAATCCATGCAACCTATCCTCACTATTATTGCTCTACTGTTTGGGGAAGATGACATCGCTAATATCGCTATGGCCGCCATAGGGTTTTTGTGAGTAATGATACAACCGGGCGATGTTTTTGATATACCCTCATTCCTAGCTGAGTCTATTAAATTCCAATTGCATCATTTTCCCATCATTGCCTATTTTAGATACTACTCTATCTTGTTTTATTTGTTCCTATATACCACGGTGGATGAATTTGAATATTTGGGCCCGAATCTTATGGATTTCTGCAAATAGAGAAAAATTGTTTTCGATTGGGATGTTGCTACAAGGAGGAAACCCAGTAATGAGGGTTATTCCCATTTCATTTCCACCTATATGTCTACAACCTATAAATTCATAAATAATGTCTCTCCCCCAAGGATTTGCCTCAAGAGAAAACAATCCTCCAACTCAACAAGGACACGAGGGTGGGAGATTGGTACTTGTTTGAAGATTATACTGAAATTAAGGCTTATGGGTTAGAGCTCCCCCCTTACTGTTTGCTCGTCTTCATGCCCATGAGAATTTTTGCCCTACAATTCATCCGAGAGATCTTGCATGCTGATCAAATCCACTTTGTTCTTTCCATGAAGGGCTACATGTTCAATTTGGGCAAACTAGTAGGTCCTTTTATTGTAAATACCAGACAAGCCTTTCAGCAAGTTGAAGACTTATTGAAGGCGCTGAATTTTGAAATGGGAGAAATTTTGCACTATGACCCCCATGGCATCATCTCAAAGAAAAGGAGGAGTATTAATGCCTCAACTTATGATCATGAATATAGGCCTGAATTTGAATGGAAGGCTAGCTTCGATTCCTGGACTATTAATACAAAGATGGAGATTGAGACACCGACCTCAAAGGATAATTCCAAACAGAGAAATGTGGACGAGATCGGAGACATTGAAATGGAAGAAGCAAAATCAAGCAAAAGGGATAAAATTCAAGAAGCAGCCGATGAAGAGATTGAGACTAGGTTGTTTGAGCCAAACTTTGACCAACCAGGCTTTCAGGTGCATTAGAAAACACCCCTCAAGCTATTGCCTCCACCTCTACAGAGGTAGCAATTTTGGGTTTTGTAGGAAGCACAACAACAAGAAGCCCTATTTGGGCAATGGGGCATTTGGTAGAAGAGAGCAATAAAAGAATTAGGGAGGAAATGCAATAAAAATTGGCATCGCATTCAATCCCTTACCAGACCAGACTTCTAGCTGCCATGGACCTGGAGAGAAATTATATGTTCTCATTACATCATCCCTCAGCATAGTCCCTTCCTTTGGGATCACAGTTAGGACTGTGGATGTATCACTTGACATGACCAATGTCTTTTTGCAGGACAAAATAAATTTTCATTGACAAGTAGGATAAATACTCTACAACGACCTAAGTCGAAATGCCATGACAATCAGTAAAGCTGAGAAGTCATTGGAGAAGGCTGCCAGTAAGCTGAAGCAAGAGAGAGCTAACTCTAGATCTCTCCATCTATAGAATGAAAACTTCAAATAGATCATTGTCAAATTGGGAGTAAACCTAGAAGATAAGACTGTTATAGAGACCCTTATTCAAAGTTCTCAGGTCGAGATTCAAGACCTAAGGCATAAGCTGAAAATACCTGCTAGTGAACATGTGCAATCCAAGGAACTAGCCTAGGTGGAAGGTGAGAAAGAAATCCTAGCCAAAGAGCTGATTGACAGAAAAAACGAAGTGGTGGTTCTCAAGCAATAGGTGGCAGAGCTCCATCAGAGGATCGACTCACATATTTGTGCAGTGATAGTACCAGAAGATCCACAAAATCCCGCTGAACAACTAACTAAGACCCTCACTGAGATGTAACTCTTTGAAGGTGAACTTAAGAAACTGAAGGTGGACCTGGAAAATGCCAAGGGTGTTCTCGCAAAAAAGAAAAAGCAAGTAGAGACTGTTAGGGAAAATGCTAAGCAGATCAACAAAAAATTATTATCTGCAAATTAGGAGATTACTGAGCTAAAAAGTAAGCTGAAAGGTAACATGTCCCTCCTCTAGGCCAAGTAGTTGCAATGGGATGAATCATAATTGAAGTAAAAAGCATTTTGGAGAATATAACTCGAATGGCAGAGCATAAAATTGCTATCATGGACTATGAGTTCTTTATTTTATCAACCAAGGAGGAAGATGGCAAAAATGTTATGATAGCAGGAAAATTCATCTGATACATCAACGAAAAGCCAGCCAACGAGTTAAGGACAATGGACAATGTGAATAGAGTAAGTGCAATCATTAAAGTCTCTAAGATGATTTGAAAGGAAATTGCTAGGGCCAAGGCTGAGGAATATCTGGAAAAGGTGTTTAGAGCTGTGGCTATATTTGATTCAGATTTGATCAAAGGGTTAGAGTTGGTTTGCCCAGTTATTGGGGGAGTACTATAATCAAATGCTGGTTGAAGCTAAGAGCAAGGCTGACTCTTCTCACAAGAAGACCTCCTCCATCAAAGGCAAAACTATAGTAAACTATTTGAGGAGGGATTTCCAGTTGTTGTGGCTGGTGAATACATTATTTCCCACCAAGCCAAATTATGTAGAGCTCACCAGTCTAAAGATTGCTTATCATAATTTCTTCCGTTCTCCTTTACCAAGGCCAACACTATGGCAAAAGTGTGATCAGTTCATCAATCCACCACAACTCCAAATCATTGAGCCAGGATCCTTTCCACCAAAGGCGTCACAACAAGAATGAAGATTTTCCGGATTGTGTAAATCATGACACTTTATGATTTTCATGTTTTTGCAAATCTTCCATTTCAAGAATGCAATCAAGTTAGTTATGTAATAGATAGGACCACTGTGCTATTGGCACACTCGAACAATTTTACTTTTATGAAATCATTAGAAGATCAAGAAGGAATATTTTGTAAGAGGTACTCATCCAAGAGACCCTATAAAACTGTTTATGAGATATTTTTGAGGGGTTCCGAATTTTTTTTCCAAAGGGTGTTCTGAATTTTGAACCTAGCTTATGCTAGGAGGTAAATTATTAATGCAAATCTAGATCGTAGAATGCCAGTGCAAGAGATTATGAGTGGTTATTGTCTTGAATTAAGATTGGTTAGGTTATTTAATTACCTATGTGAGATTTTATCGTAAGAGTACTTAACAATGTTGTGATGCAATCTTAAACAAGATAAGTGCCAAGAGATACACGTGTAAACTTTAATGATACTCCACAAGATACCAAGTAAACAATGAACCCAAGATGCCAAATGTTCATAGATTTATGACATTATTACTTCATAAAATTCAGATCTTATCAATTTTATAACAACGGTAAGAAAGTGCTAAATCAATAATGCTTATGCTTGCCCAAGGTCACAAAAATATGCCGATTTCCAAACAACTTGATTTACTTAGAAAATAGGTATGTTAGCTTTCTCAAGATGTATTCTTTCAACAAAATTTCAGATCTGAAGTATTAGTTGCAGCAGTAAGTTAACCACAGATCAACAAACAAATGATATCGGCACTAATGCCCAAAAATTCCTAAAAATAGTAAAAACCACAAAACTTGAGAAAAATCAATTTTTAGGGTTTTTAGGGCTTGACTAAGAAAATTTCAGAGATAATATATTTATTTCAGCAGTGAAACAGTGGCAGATCAGCAAGTTAAAATTGCTAGAAACAGACGCCCAATATTTCCAAAAACGGCAAAAAATACACTAGAACTTGAAAATTCCAATTTTAGGGCTCTAGGAGAGTTTGATTTAACAATTTTCAGAACTAATAAAACTATGACAGCAGTAAATTGGTAACATATCAACAAATTATAAATACTGAAGATGATCCCCACAATGTCTAAAAATAGTAGGTTTTGCCGAAAAATTGAAAATTCAAATATTTTGGACCTTATTTAGGATGTGTTTCATAAACGTTCAAATCTGATTTTTTATAGTTATGCAGAACTTTCCAGCAAGCTAAAATGTCAAATCTAGGTCAAATTAGAGGTGCCCAAGTGTCCAAAAATTGTGAAAAACAATTTTTTTTCTATTCTAAACACTTTTGACTATATAGAATTTGATTTTAGTGGCTAATTATTTGTGTTTTGCTTGCTGTAACAAAAATGCAGAAAATAAGAGTTTAGAGATCAAATCCTAGGCCTGGAAGATCCCACCGTTGAAAATCGTTGAAGTTTTGGGATAATGTTTCTACCTGAAAATTATGAATTTAGAGACTTCAACCCTGCAAAACCGCCAAGTATTTAGCCTTAAAATTTCAAATTAGGGTTTCAGGCCATTTTTCGGGCTAAAGAAATCAAGAAATGGAGATCAAGGTCATGGGAGCAGAATTTGCGGGATAAAAGGGCTAAGACGATAGATCAGGCATCATGGAGGAAGAATATGGCCAAGAAGGGCCAACAATTTGCCTAATGAGGCTAGCGTTTGGGAAAATGAGGGCTTGGAGGCAAAAAACAAGGCCTAAGGTCCAAAGGCTAGAGAGAGGGAGCCGCAAGCCTTTAGAGGGCTGTGATTAGGGAAAGAGGAGGGAGAAGGGAGGAGAAAGGAGGAGAAGGGGAGTTGAGGGAGGAAGATAGGTTGAGGAAGGAGGAGGAGGGCCGAGGAGGAAGGCTGAGAGGACGGAGGAGGCCGATGAGAGGGAGTGGAGGAGGCAAGGGAAGTCACAAGGCCTTCTAGGCCTGCGGCTAGGGAAAGGAAGGCAAGCCGCAACCCCTAGAGGTCACGACTATCCCTGGGAGGGCTAGAACCTGAGACGCAGAGGGAAAAAAGAGGGATGTTGAGGCCTAGGAGGGCAAATCCGAGGTTTTTGAAACCCTTGTTCCAAATTTTTTTATGCTTCAGCTCTTTGATTTTCTGAAAAATTCTTCTGTGGAAACCCTGCAAAAAATTACAAGAGACTAGATCTTACCCTTAAGTGCCTAGATCTAGCTCTTTCTTCCACTTAACTCCTTGATCTAACCTGCAAAAATAAAAAATAGAAACACCCAAATTGTAATATATACAAAATAAATCTAAAACCCCAACACAAGTTAGAGAATAATTTACAATTTCAAATTTAAAAAATTATTTACAAAATATAGATGGGTTTTCAGATAGATTTTGAGAAAATAATTTTTATGACATTTTTTCCTTGAAAGAATGGCTAAAACGATTCAGAAAAATCATTGCTCACTATAGCCTTAGCGAAGATTCAATCCACCATATAAAAACTAGAGATCCAACCAAAGTAACCCTTGCCCACTATTTGTGAACTTGGAGACCAAGGATCGAGTACTTGCAAACACTATGTATTATCTCAAAATAATAATCATAAAGCACCACATTGGAAACCCGTAGTCAATACATAGCACAGTTCAACGAAACAAGAACACCTCGAGTTGCACCCCAAAGTCTTTTATTATGGTAGAAAAAATAGTTCCCAATGAGACAATAGTTTTACAAAATGCTTCAGCAACAATTCTAGCTAGAGTTCAAGATGACTAGAGACGCAAATGACTCTCTAATTTATAGATAAACCTTCCAAGTGGAAAAATAATGGCTAGTTTCTTTGATTCTTGTCAAAATAGTTTTGGCCGTTGATAAATGTTTCAAAATTTTTTAATCTTGGCGCTTGATTTTTTATTTTTGAGGAATTTTCGAATTTAACATTTAATTCCCTTTTAATTAGCTCAAAATTAATTATTTTGAGCTAATTTTCTCAAATATTTGACTTTGACTTAACCACCAAGGTCCAAGGGTCCAAATTTTCTTGAAAAATACAATATTCCCTTGGTGGAGGACCTTTAAAAAATGATTTCTTTAAGACCCACGAATTTTTCCACTTGGAGGAATAATTTTCCGAAGGCAAATTAACTTGACTCTAATTAATTAATTTTCTGGCTTAGGATTTTATTTATTTTGCGAAAAAAAGTAATTAATTTACACATGAGGAGATTTAATTAATTTTCCAACCCTCATTTACAAAATATTTTACATTTATACCCATGAAGGGAAAATACACATTCGTACAAACCCTCAATACACATAACCCATTTGCAACACATTATGATCTAGTAGACCAAGTGATTTGTAATAAAATAACTAAGCCAAATAGCTTAAATTATTCCCAAACCACTTTTACATTAGACTCGACTAAAACACTAAGACTCATCTAAGATCTTGGTAATAAATTTCACTCTAACTTTGGGGTTTTAAGCTGGAGGGGAAAAACTCCTCGGATTAACCTTGTTTAGAAACACAGGTAATTAGTGAGATTAAAAAACCTCATAGGATGAAATTCGCTACCAAAATCATAGACTTACCTAGGTTGCTACATGGACACAAGGTTTTACTAGGATAATTTACATCATATAACTTGCAGAGTGGGTGACTGTGACACATAAATTGCTGATATGTGATCTGATCTCTTGAAAAAAGGTTGGCACTTCTGCTTCATTGGAACTTTGACATTTTGAGTGCAACAAGTCCCATTTGTCCTCAATTCGTAGAGGACATTACAGAGTTAGATGCAAAACCCTAAATTTTTTAAGGTCTTCAAGGTCTGTCATGTTGAGAATTGCAATTTCTACAAGAATGCAAATGGATTCGCTGCAAAACTCTAGAAATCTTGGACACTAGGACTAAGCCAAATAGCTTAAATTATTCCCAAATCACTTTTACATTAGACTCGACTAAAACACTAGGACTCATCTAAGATCTTGGTAATAAATTTCACTCTAGCTTTGGGGTTTTAAGCTGGAGGGGAAAAACTCCTCGGATTAACCGTGTTTAGAAACACAGGTAATCAGTGAGGTTAAAAAACCTCATAGGCTGAAATTTGCTACCAAGGTCCAAAATCATAGACTTACCTAGGTTGTTACATGGACACAAGGTTTTACTAGGATAATTTACATCATATAACTTGCAGAGTGGGTGACTGTGACACATAAATTGCTGATATGTGATTTGATCTCTTGAAAAAAGGTTGGCACTTCTGCTTCATTGGAACTTTGACATTTTGAGTGCAACAAGTCCCATTTGTCCTCAATTCGTAGAGGACATTACAGAGTTAGATGCAAAACCCTAAATTTTTTAAGGTCTTCAAGGTCTGTCATGTTGAGAATTGCAAATTCTACAAGAATGCAAATGGATTAGCTGCAAAACTCTAGAGATACTATTGACAAGCCTTTTATTTCATTTCTTGATGTCAATACCTAGACTTCATATGCAATGAAATACTTGGTGTGCTAGTATATCAACGATCTCTTATATGTCACTCTCTCCAATCTATATTTATGTAGACTCTTTTACTTTTTTTCAAATGATCATTACCATGATCTAGTGAACTTAACATAGACATTATCGAGACTCAACCAAACTCAGATGTTCCCAACAATATGCTCAAACAAAATGCAACATGGCTCTGACACCATTCTGTTGCTTGTTAAGTCGAGGATGGCGTCAAGGGCGTTGAAGACTAGGAGATTAGAACTTTTTCCCAGGAGGAGCCGCGAAACCTGCTTTGTCCGATAGTTCCAGGTATGGATTGTGCAATGTATCTTGGAACTCCTTTCTTCCAGAATTTTCAGAAACATGGAGCTAGGTATGATAACAAGAAAAATTGTTTTGGCTATTTTTTGGAATTCGAAGGAAGAGAAATATTTTTTCCATTTATAAATTCAAATTCTCCAAATAGGATAAAAAGAATTGAGAGATTAGAGAATCTTATTGCAAAAATGGAAAAGAAAAAAGAGATCCTCAAAGTTGATGAGAATTTGAATCAAGGAAAATTTGAAAAAAAAATTTCCAGCATCAAGAACAGATTTTTAGAATGTTGTTCGGATGATCCAAATGCTTTTTGGCATATCCAGAAACAAGAAGTCGAATTGCCACTAAAGAAGGACTTCAATGGAAAACTCAGGAGGTCTAAAGCCATTCCCATGAATCAAGAACAGATGGCTCTCTACAAAAAAGAAATAAATGATCTTCTGAAGAAAAGGTTAATCAGGAAAAGCAAGAGCCCCATTGCCTGATTTGCCTTCTATGTGAACAAACATTCTGAGATCGAAAGAGGTAAGCCAAGGTTGGTTGTAAACTACAAGCCCCTGAACGACTTGTTAGATTATGATGCTTACTCGCTTCCTAAGCCTTCCAATATTTTATCCCAAATCTCCAAATCCAAGATATTTTCGAAGTTCGATTTAAAATCTGGTTTTTGGCAGATAGGAAATAAAGAATTAGACAGGTAGAAGACTGCTTTCTCCGTCCCAGAAGGGCATTATGAATGGAAAATTATGCCTTTTGGATTGATTAATGCTCCATCAGCTTTCCAGAGAATAATGGATGAAACATTTGAAGGCATGGAAGATTTTCTCAAAAAGTATATTGATGATATACTTGTTCATTCAGAATACAGTCCCTCCCATATTAAGCATTTGAAGCTTTTTCACCAAAGAGTCGAAGAAAAGGGAATTGTTCTATTCAAATCAAAAATGAAATTGTTTAAAACAATGATAGATTTCTTGGGTTACAATATTCAGTTTGGATCATTTGAAGTAATCCAAAGGAGTTTAAATTTCATTGATTCTTTCCCTGACATGATTTTAGATAGGACTCAGTTACAAAGATTTTTGGGTAGCCTAAACTATGTTTCAAAGTTTATACAACATTGTGCGCAGGAAAGAAAGCTCTTGAACAAAAGGCTACAAAAGGATCCAATTCCTTGGACAGAAGAATGTACAAAAGCAGTAAAAAGGATAAAAGAAAGGATCAGAAACATCCAACCGCTTTGTCCCATACAAGAGCAATGGAAAAAGATTGTCATAACTGATGCCAACAACATAGGATGGGGTGCAATCCTATGTCAAGAAAATCCAGAGCTCAAAAAGGACAGTTATGAAATATGTCAATATACATCAGGTTTATGGTCTCCGCAGATGAATTGGGCAAGTTTAAAGAAAGAACTCAGAGCAGTTTGTTTAGGAATTGAAAAATTCAAAGACTTTGTGATTTATACAATGTTTTTAGTAAAGATTGATTGTCAAGCATTGAAGTTTTCCATTCATAAGTGCAACTTTGATGATGCTGCAATGGTAAGATGGATCATGACACTCGGTCAATATAATTTTGAAATCGAGTTCATCCCTGGTCATAGAAATTCTTTTGCTGATATTTTATCTAGAGAATTTTTGGAGAAAAATTATATTCATTCCATATACTGCAACTTCGTAAGAAGGAATGAAGATTATGTCGAAATAAAAACTATTCAAGGATGGGTCAGGTATGAGAATATAAGAAATGCCAGTCTCCTGGACCATGATGAAGATTGGTACCCGCTGAAGGAAATACATTGGAGAGAAGGCATTCCCAATCTTTGGACTTGGGAAGATCAAGAGGTTGAGAATGATTTGGCCATCCAAGAACTTGATTATTTGGTCCATATTAGAAATATTTCTTATGAGACTATTATGAAGATGATAACAGACTCGAGAACTGCAGGCTCACAATTAGACAGTTCAATAATCCTCTAAGAAGAACTGATTATGATCCTGAAAGACAAAGGTCTGCCTTTTTCCAAATGATGAATTTAGAAAATATCTCGTCTAATTTCTTCTATCATCTATAATTTGATTTCAGCTATGAAGATTGGCCGACAGAAAGGATGAACCAGGAATATCCTTTCCCAGAATGGTTTTTAAGCTGGTGGAAAATCTATGGACTCAGTGGTCTTCTCACAATGCCTTTTCAGCTAACCCGTTTAAAGATTGATGGATTCTCAGAACTCGACATGCTTCAGACAAGGGTCTTGTATAAACACCTCATAGATCTCATCGAATTAGAAGATATTGCTTGTCTAAATGCAATAAGGAGATGTGGTCATACTCATTGGTTCGTCACTCAAAAGATCAAAGCAAGACAACTTGTCCCAAATGATGATGGAATCCAAATGGAATATAATGATTTTCATCAACAATCAGATTCGGACATCAATCCTTTTGAGTTAATCAATTTTCTTCAGCCCCCAGAAGATCATGAAGATAAGATTTGGGAATCTGAAAATGAAGTAATAGTACAATACTTTTCTACCTATCTAATAGGTCATTTCCGACACAGCTATTATGCTCATCCACAAGTGTCATTCTTCGTACTGTAATGTCTTTCTAGTCGAAAATGGTGTTAGACGTTTCTTTCGTGGGTTCTTCGTAAAGGAATCTCCATCTTGTACACATATGCACTTAGTATTTAGGCATGTCCAAGAATCTCTGTGCGGATGTCACTTCGGTGTTACTCGGAAACAATGATTCCTGACATTTTACTTTCTTTATGTCACATAATGACCGAAAGGATTTTGATACCTTTGCTCGGGACTATCAAATCCACTCTGGACATTTTACTTTCTGTCAAATAAGTTTGAAAGATGGATACCCTTGCACGGGACGATCAATCTTTCAGAGATTTTCTTTTGAGTCACCTAGATTCACGGATTTTGGGTCCCCCCCTCGAAGATCTATTTAAATGGGAAGTAAGCTCATAAGAGGGCATTTGAGTCCGAGAGAAGGTCTGAGAAGCCTGCGGGTCAATGTGCGAGCATTGATCAGAACCTAAAGTGGCTGGATCTGGAGTGAGTCGAGTCTATAAACTTTGAGTCTGTAAGTCTTTGAGTGGTGGAAGTCTATCTCTGTGGAGATTAGATATCTTTTGAGTGTAATCGCCAGTTATGTATCAGTGCTGCTTATGGTGCTTTTCTTTTCTGTCTGCAAAATTCTTTGAAGCATGCTTTCTTCTGTATGACTTCCTCCCCTCAGAATTCTTAGGACGGGAAAGGTGCCATTGTTTGCATAATTGCTGATAACCATGTGGCTTCTTTGGATTATTTGCAGCTTTAGCAATCTTCATCTGTGAACACAATTCAACAATTATTGTCTTTACAACTTGTCTTATCACACCAAATTTGTAATCACCAATTCGGCCAGGAAGTTTGGTAACTAGTGCTGAAGAAACCGAAAGTGGAAGAGAGGATACAAAAATTTCTTTCCATTTTGGTTCTAGAATTAAATCTGCAGATAAAGTATGCAGTCTGTTTAGAAATTCATTGAAGTATTCATCAAAATGCTGCATATTTGTGAGCTTCATTGCAACCAAAGTAATCCCAGTTAACTCATTGTTGATTTGTGGAAATCCTATGAAGTTAACTGTGATTCCATACAATAGACACCCAATCATGTTGTTTACAGGTAGAGTAGTCTGGGGGTCCATGTATGTAGTGCCATCTGCATTCTTTACTTGAGAATTTTCCCAATTATTTAGTAAGGTGGGATCCTTTATGGTTTCAGCTCGTAACCATGAGTCTAAGGATCCTTCAAATCCACCAATTATTCTTCTAGTGGAATTGACTGGTCCAATGTCATCTGCCAAATAAGTCCTATAACATACTAACATGGAATTCATGGTTGAAAGAATTTCAGCTTCTGTACAATTGTCTATGTTCCATGAGTAAGTAGAAGAGGCCGACGAATCCTTATGATATTCTGCTTTCATAAGATCTCTTCTATCTGGGGCAGGTGACCAGGTGGAATTCCAGGATGATCTGGAAGAAGTTTTATTCACAGAGACTTCTTCTGGGATTTGAAAATAAGCCCTATCTTGAGGTGAAAAGCTATGAATACATTCCTCAAGATTCTCAAGGGATGGATTATCAATATCAAACTTGTTTATACCAGTATCTTCACTATCTTTCTCCTTTTCAAACCATTCTTCTTCAGGTTTCTTTTCTTTAGCTTGTTGTTCTTTGATCCATTCAGTGTAAGATGAACTTAAGCTAGGATTATAGGATGATCCTGCTAAAGAGGAATTCGGCTTTCGATGGCCAAAGAAACTTGGAGCTGCAAGGGTTGAGAAATTAAATGGAGTACTGGGGTTTGGAAATATTATTTCCTCAAGTTTTCTGATCAGGCTAGAAACTGTGGAGGATACTAAATATGGCAGCTGGGCATAAGGTTCACTAAACAAAGTAGTGGATTTATAGGTATCTGCAAGAGACTTCTTTTTCAGACTGTCAAGAGAGTTTGACACGGTCCATACTTGTTTCTTTATAATATCAAGGTTAGAGTTTACCTTGACAATCTCTTTGCCATGTACAATTGCTGCATCAGTAATCTTCTCTTTCAATAGGTAAGTTGAGCTTATCTATACACTCGGCTAGGTGTCTGTCATTACCTACAAGAGTTTCTATATTCTTATTCAGACACACTGTCGCATAATCTTGTTTTTGTAGCATCCTTTGCATCATTTCTTTCAAGGTGCTATCCATTTCTTCTATGGATTTATGCTGATTTCTCAAATTTTTTTCCAAACTGGATAAAGCCAGATTTGTCCAGTTGGAAGCAAAGACAGATTCTTTTAAAGAAATATTTACCTCGTCTGCCTGGATAGGGAATAACTTATAGGCTTTCCCATCTTGCTGGCGAATCACAAAATTTTTCCAGGAGGGAAATCTGTGTCGCTTTGGTAGACCTGCCCATCAAAGAGTTCCTATTTGTGTTTATTTGGAGGGTTAGATCTCAACATATTAATCTGTAAATTCATACAAATTTCTTTCACCAGTTTTTCTCCTTCTGTTTTTATCATCAGTAGATGTCTTGGCAGGTTTGGTTTGGACAACATACTGTGTATTTTAGGGGAAAACACAGGTAAACTTAGAGGAGATGGAATACAAACTTCATTTGCTTCCTTTTTTTCTTGGATAAATTCCTCTTTATTCTCAATCCTTTTTTGTCTTGCTTGATTAGCAAAACTCTTTCTCAGAGATTCTTCTATTTGGTTGGAAGAAGGTTAATACCACTCATAGAAAGAAATCCATTGATTAGTGGCCGTCATCCATTTCTTCCACTCATCATTATTCTGGCTGTTGAATTCTTTCTTTTCAAATTTTGGAATCAACTTTAATTCTTCAACATACCGATTTTCGGCTTTCTGTGTAAAGATATCCCAGTTGAACATATTTTTCTTCCATACATCATTGGGATCATAAGACCCAATACCTTTGTAGATTTGAGGAAGTTAATGATTTTGCCATCCTTTGGTATCTCAACATGTTTAGGTATTTTGTTCACATGATTCTTTCTATAGAAAGGGATCTCTGAAGGATCAATGAATCCTAAGCCTTTGGAGCTATTTTCCCCAATTGATTGTAAAACAATTTCTTCATGGATGTTGAAGAATCGTGTCCTGGTGTGATCTTCTGTGCTTTTACTTTTGTCTGGAACAAAAGTAATCATATTCACCCTATTCCTGTCATCCTTATTATCACCATGAGGAGTAGGTGGCTGTGAGTAGAACTGACAGTAGGTTTTTGAACAGTGGGGATGATCACAATCTGCTGGTAGGGGAGAACTAGAAGAAGCAACTTGAGAAAACATTTGATGATTGAAATTTTTTAATATTTCAGGGTCTATACTGAGAGAGATGGGAGTATTTACAGTATTTACAATGGATCCACCACGCTCAGCATGCGACTCTGAGAATCTAGTATGAACAGACCCATCACGGGTAGTGAATATAGTGGATGATGTTATAGGAGATGGTTTTGATGGTTTTCTGATTGAATCCCAACGGGTTACCCATTCTGCGGGTGGCTTTAACTCTGTTCGAGGAATCATTTGTGGGGCAATCATATTCATCCCATAATTATGGGTTATGAGGGTGGTAAACTCAGACTGAGAGGAAACAACTTTAACTACTGAGGGGGTAGTTTTCTTGTAGAACTTTACCACTGATGACCATCAAATAGCAATATTTTTGCTATCATCATCAAAATCATCGTATCCATGGGTTTGCAGTCCCAACATCAATGAGTTGACAGCATTAGGATTTGTTAATGCGATGGAGAAATCTGGAGTACAGGACCAAAAGGCCGGTCCATATGCTAGGGTTCCTTGACATCCCCCAATGAGAGCTTTAGGAAACACTCTCCATCGTCTGTCAAAAACACAGGAAAAGAAGGCAACATCCTGACCTTTCCTATGTAGAGGTTGTATCCCAATTTGCACATGACCAAAGTGTGCAAAGTTGTAGCCAACTTTTTTGGCATCATCAAACTCAGGTTGGTTTATGATATTCAATGAGTGAAGGATATTGTTGTTGGAGGTTGTTTGTAAAACTTCTTCTTTGGTTTTATATCTTCAAAACTGTATTGTATCCAACAGACCTTACTTTTTATAAACATTCTTAGCATCTATTTTGGGTAAGGACCATGAGTTTGGTGAGATGGGCTCAGAGAACAAATTCACGGTTCTTTCTTGAATGACAGATGTATTTGAACTAGACTGTTGCTGTTCTATAACGGAATCTTCATGTTCTTTTAATAATTCTTCAAAAGACTTAGAACCAAATTCATGTCTAGAACTGGAAGGTCTAGATTCCATACTGAAAAATAAATGACAGCGAGAAGAAATATGTATATAGCGGAAGACTTATGCAATAAACTTATGCAGTTTCAGAGTAAAGATAGAATTCTTCAAAATGATGTGTACCAATTATACCAGAAATATGATCGTAAACAAAGCAGGTTTCGCGGCTCCTCCTGGGAAGAAGTTCTAATCTCCTAGTCCTCAAATGCCCTTGACGCCATCCTCGGCTTAACAGGCAATAGACATTATTGAGACTCAACCAAACTCAGATGTTCCCAACAATATGCTCAAACGAAATGCAACATGGCTTTGATACCATTCTTTATTACTAATACATAACTGGCGATTACACTCAAAAGATACAAAAATTATACATACCTCTACGACCTTACCTTAACTCTCCTTTGCAAAGATGCAGACCTTCTTCAATTGTCAAGTGTCAACATTCTTCAACCAATATGTCTCAAACTCATTCAACCTCATAAAATTTCATTGGGCTGCTTGCATTTCTTTTCTTTTCAAAGAGGTCGCCTTCAATGTGTCATTCATCCTTCTTTCAAGTATAAATCTTCAATGGCATAGTTGTTATTCATACTTGTGTTACATAAATGAGCTTCATATGTCTTCTCATAGTTCTTTTATAAGGAGATACAATACTGCCTTTTGATAATTAGTTTCACAGAGTTCCCAAAGATAGGCTAGATATTTAGACTAGGCATTTCGACATAAATAATTTGACTCAGTTTCTCCGCTTCTAATAAATATTTCAGTTTCTTCTTAGTCCTTCGACGAGCCATATGTTTCTTTTACTTCTGATCACAACACACTCTTGTCCTTTGTTCCATCAAGTATATAATTATAGTTCCATAGAGATGATACACAACTTCGGTCCCTTCATAAGTTATATATTTTAGTCTCTTGATCCACAAAATGTTCGTCTCTTTCTTGATCCACAAGATAGCTCGGATCTTGGAGAGTTATTATTATTTCCTTTTGTCATTTGAAGATCCCTTGTTTCTCTTCGGATTGGAACCGCAGTGTTTTTAGAAACTTCACATAATGGAGATTTGTAAAAGCTTCAGAGAACGTTTAAGTGAAAACTTCAACCTCCTTATCCATTAGAGCGAGGGTTAGAAGAGATCAAATATAATTTCTATGTTTCATTCTTCAATAGTTCCTTTTCATTGTCTTGAGACTTGATGCTTGATCCTAGAGAATTCTCTAGCATATCACAGTGATACATGAGATTTCGTATACCATAGTGCCTCAAAAGTTTCAAGTTGTTTCTACAAAAAAATTGTCACATGTTTAGATTCATATTTTTGCTCTTCGCTGTATCTTGAGATAGACTTCCTTTAACTTCATCATTTGTCCCAAAATATGTCTCCTTCATCTTCAGGAAATTCATATGCCTTGGATGTTTTAAACTTTAAGAATTGAGGTAACTCAGCCCTATTCATAGTTAATGAATTTGGATGCCTTCTATTGGTCTCAGATGAGTTTGATAGTAAACTTATAACCAAGCATTGCACGGTAAGTTGAGAGTACTTATATTTCACATCAGCCATGAACTATATAGATGATGACTTAGGAGAAAGTGCTTATTAGAGATATAACATGTCATATGGTCTTGTATGCCACATGAATTTTTACATGAACAGTGCCTCATAATCTGGATTTTATCGTCCTCAGAACTCGGATATTGGATGCCATCACAGAACACTCGAGAATTCTAATTGTATTTGTTAATTTTGGGAAACTAGGTCCAAACTCTATGTTGCACTGCTCATATGACGATGGTCATATTTTTGTTGGATTCCTCTTTGGATAGGTGCAAGATTGATCTAAAGATCATCTTGATTGGATGAGCTGAACATATATTTTGAATTTATTTTCCACATATGTGCAAGGTCGACCAGATTTGTAATGTAGGCTCACATGCCTAATAGATGTGTCACACAACCTCACTGATGGATATAAATTGGAGAGACTTGGAGGTCATTTGGTCATCAACTCATCACACATTCTCTCATTGTGATTTGATTGTTTTGATAGCCTTTGGAGGCCTTTTTCCCCTCTCACGTGTGGAGCTGAAGCTGCTGTTTTTTGCAGATCTGTTTAGGGCTTGTTGCTGCAGCATTGACCAACGTTGACCGTGGTCAACCCTTGGTTGTTTGACCTCAAATCTTTGCGAAAATTTTGATTTTGAGAGGCCGTACTGCTGGGCACTAAAATCGAGGAAATCAGAGATGTTTGACCGAAGCCCTAATTTGCAGCATTGACTTTCTTTCGCTGTCCTGCGTTGAATTTTCTGCATTGACTTTGGGTTGACCAGCGTTGACTTGTGATGAGCTGTCTTTGAGGGTTGTGGTTGTGACACTCGGAGGATTGGTTGACCAAGAAAAAATTTGCTGGCTGAAGCATCCTGTTGACTACTGTAACGCACAATATCTCATATCTTTGTTGGACAAAAGGAATTGTATATCTGATTTAAATTTGGTTTGTCTTTTGTTGATCTATTATTGTGTTCTATCAGCATTTTACTTTCATGTTTATGTGATTGCTATTTTGTATCAGGCGTAAGAAAGACTGAAGTAAAATTGTATCAAGCATAGAACACCATGGTTATCTAAATTTAACATGGAACCAGAGCTGAGGTGAAGACAAAGTCCAAGCTAGTGTTAGAAGCAATCATTGAAGGAAGGAATCCTATCAAGGACAACTGGCCTCCTCAACCTACAAGGGTTTCAAGGCTGATGATAAATTGACTGATTAGTCTGATTATCATGCATGGAAGATGTCCTTGGATTTGGTTCTAGAAGATCAAGATGTCATGGACTATGTGCAGGGGAAGATTCAAGAGCATCCATCAAATGCAGCTGCTGCCACGAAGACGAAGTATAGAAAGGGGGAAATCAAAGCAAAGATGATTATCCGAGATTCTATTCATAAGCACTTGGTTGCTTACATTTTTGAGCTGAACACATTTAAAGAGATGTATGATAAGATAGTGAGCATGTTCAGGGCTAGCAATACTAATCAAATCCTTTTCTTCAAGAGTCAATTGAAGAACATAGAAGGGCAAGGATGAATCTATTCAATCCTATTTTATGAGGTTCACTGAAATCAGGAATAGCCTCCTAGCTATTGGGGAAGCAATATCTGATCGAGAGATGGTTCTTATTGCACTTGGAGGTATCCCCTGTGATTAGTATGTATACAATACCACTATTTTGGAATATGCCTCTAATGGAAATGGAAGTGACCATACTGCCTTCACCGCTCATGCAAAGAAGAAAAACAATGGTGGCCCGAGAAATCAAAACCATGGAAGAGCCAGGCCCAACGGAAGGAAGGGAAGATGTTACCCTTGTAACAAGTCTGGTCACTATGAAAGAGAGTGCCCTAATAGAATGGACTCTCCCAGGGATGATGACAACAACAACTTGAGAGGGAATGGCAATCAAAGGAACAACAGGTTCAAAGGAAAAAGGAAGGCTCCCTCTGATCGTAGTGGAAATTGGCAATCTTTCAAGAGGTCAAGAAATTCCAGGTACGATGAGTCTAATGTTGTTGATAATAAGAGAAATGAATTTATATTTGTATCTGCCCTCTCTGTTGTATCTCCACCCGACACCTTGGATGTTTGGTTGATTGATAGTGGTGCTTCGAGGCACCTCATTAGTTATAAAGAGGCCCTCTCTGATTTGATTGAGAAGGATACTAATCTGGAAATTATCCTTGGAGATAATGCTACCTATCCCGTGAAAGGGACAAGGACTGTGACCCTCCATCTATCTCAAGGTCAAGTCCTCCGATTACAAGATGTGTTGTACGTACCTGATTTGAAGAAGAACCTTGTGTCCATTTCGGCAATGGAAGACAAAGGGTTCAAGATGGATTCATTGATGGAAAGATACTTATCTGGAAGAACTTCAAGGAAGCTCTTTCTATTTGTTTTAGAGTTGATACACTCTACTAGCTTGGAGGAAGTCCATTGGGGGCTATGTCATGTGATACAACTCTACAAACAGAGTTATGGCATCGGAGGTTTGCACACCTTCAACAAGGAAGGTGGTGACAGGGATGTCCGAACTTAAAAATGAGTTTAATGACTTTTGTAGAGAAGCTGACATTAAGAGGGAGACCACAACTGCGTATACTTCGGAGCAAAATGGTGTTGCTGAAAGAAAGAACAGGACCATTGTGGAAGTTGCCCGCGCCATGCTATGTGACCAAGGTCTTCTGAAGTTTCTATGGGGAGAAGCTGCGAACACTGCTGTGTACGTTCAAAATAGATGCCCGCATTCTGCTATGGACTCCAAAACTCCAAATAAGTCTTCTTTGGTAAGAAACATGATGTTTCTCACTTTAGAGTTTTTGGTTGTTCTGTTTTCTTTCATGTGCCGAAAGAAAAGAGAAGCAAGATGGATGCTTCCGGAAAGAAGGGAATGTTTGTGAGCTACAGTGAAACTTCGAAGACATATAGAATCTATGTGCCTGGTCAAAGAGAAGTGGAGATATGCCACGATGTCACCTTCGATGAAGATGCTACCCTCAAGAAAGTGAGAAATCTACCTAGCTCAAAGGAAGACAAAGAAGATGAAGAAGCGTCGAAGGATGACCTGATGCCCAATGTTGAAGGACCTATGGATCCTATTGATCCGCCTCCTTCAAATAAGAGAAGACCCTCATGGCTTAGGGATACTCTTGTAGATGCCGAGAGACATATTGCCCCAAGGGGGACATTCCGTGAAAGCAAGAAGCTAAAGAGATACCAAGGGTATCTAGCAGCCATGAGTACAATAGTACAATCTGAGCCTGGATCATTCGAAGAAGAAGTAAAGCATCAAGTTTGGAAGGATGCTATGCACGAAAAATATGAGTCCATTATGAAAAATGATGTCTGGGAAGTGGTCTCGAGACCGGAGGACAAATTTTTTGTCACCTCGAAATGGCTCTATAAGATCAAGAATGGATATGATGGAAGTGCTGAAAAGTAAAAGGCAAGATTTGTTGCCCGAGACTTCTCTCAAATGGAAGGCATAGATTGCGATGATATATTTGCACCTGTGGCTCGCTATACCACCATCCGATCTATTATTGCCCTTGCTGCAACGCAAGGATGGAGTCTCCATCAGATGGATGTGAAGACTGCTTTTCTGCATGGTTCTATAAAGGAAGAGATGTATGTGGAGCTACCTCTGGGTTTCGAAGTCTGAGATAGAGACACCTATGTATGCATGTTGAAGAAAGCCCTTTATGGGTTGAAGCAAGCCCCTAGGGCTTGGTATGAGAGGATAGATAGCCACTTGATGAAGTTGGGCTTCACTCGAAGTAATGCTGATCTGAACCTTTATTTTAAGGTTGATAGAGAAAGGCCTCTCATTCTTGTTCTCTATGTGGACGATCTCTTCCTGACAGGTGTTGACCCTCTCATTCATTAGTGTAAGAGGGAGCTAGCTTACGAGTTTGAGATGAAAGACCTAGGACTGATGCACTACTTCCTAGGCTTGGAGGTCTGGCAGAGGCCAGGCGAGATTTTCCTTTCTTAAGGAAAATATGTTGTTAAGTTGCTGAAGAGATTTGGTATGGTGGACTGTAAGTCTGTGTCGACGCCGATGGAACTCAACTTCAAGAAGTTGTGTGGAAACGATGCTGGGCTCGGACTAGTAAATCATAACAAGTATCGACAACTTGTGGGGGCCCTGATGTTCCTAGTGAACTCCCGTCCGGATGTATGTTTTGCAGTGAACACTTTGAGTCAACATATGGTTGATCTGCATCACATTCACTGGATTGATGTCAAGAATCTATTGAGATATCTTCTGGGCACAATCAACCATGGGCTGAGATACACTGTTGGGAGTTTGAGACTCCATGGATATACTTATGCTGATTGGGCTGGCAGTGTGGTGGATCGTAAGAGCACATCTAGATGTTGCTTCACCTTGGGTTTTGCTTTGATATCTTAGATGAGCAGGAAGCAGATGTTGGTGGCTTTGAGGACTGCTGAGGCCGAATACATTGCAGCGAGTATGGCCTGTTGTGAATATGTTTGGTTGTGAAAGCTCTTCAATGAGCTGTTTGGGCATGTGCTAGATACCACCGTTATCCTTTGTGATAACCAGAGTGGGATTCGTCTTTCCGAGAACCCTGTGTTCCACGACCGATCCAAGCATATTGATATCAGGTACCACTTCATTTGGGCTATGGTACAGTGAGGCGCCGTAAGGCTCGATCATATAGGAACTGATGAGCAGGTCACGAATATTCTCACGAAGCCCCTGGGGAAGGTCAAGTTCCTAACCTTCCGTGAGAAGCTTGGAATCGTGGAAAGACTCTATTCTGAGGGTCCTGCTTGAGTTGGACTATGAGCTCTGGGAGCTCCAGGGGGCTTGGGGATAGCTTCTTGGAGCTATAAGCACAAACGGGGCTAGGCTTGCCAAACCTTGTTGTGCTTCTGCCCCACCGTTATGATATTGAGTTGGTTCACCTCTCTTTGATTTGTGCCCCGCACACATCCTACCCATGGAGTTTCAGACTCATGGGAAGTACGTCTCATTTGGCCAATGAGGTGGGAAATGTGGATAGAGACCAATAGCAAGACCGATGGACGCATCAGAGATTGCCATACTCTCTATGTCTAGGATGGCACGTGTCCAACACCTTGATCTGGGATCAAGTATGATGAGGTTCTTACCTCTAAACTGACTTCAGGTCAGTAAACTAACTTTGGGTTAGTATGTGACTCTTTTTGAGTCTATTGAGGTTTTATCCTCCAAACTAACTTCGGGTCAGTAAACTAACTTCGGGTTAGTATGTGACTCTTCTTGAGTCTATTGAGGTTTTATCCTCCAAACTACTTCGGGTCAGTAAACTAACTTCGAGTTAGTATGAGACTCTTTTCGAGTCCAAGAGAGGTTTTAACCTCTAAGCTGACTTGGGGTTAGCTGAGTGTGATGTCTTTGTGACTCACCTTTTTTTGTTCTATCTGAGAACGAGAGCCAGCAAAGCAAGTTACGACAGGATGATGCACGATGTTTGGTAAAAGTACACGATGGTACTGATGGATGACAATTGTGGAAAGATGGAGTTCTCCCTAGTTGAGAGGGAGTGTTAATTTTGGGAAACTAGGTCCAAACTCCATGTTGCACTGCTCATATGACGATGGTCATATTTTTGTTGGATTCCTCTTTCGGATAGGTGCAAGATTGATCTAAAGATCATCTTGATTGGATGAGCAAAACATATATTTTGAATTTATTTTCCACACATGTGCAAGGTCGGCCAGATTTGTAATGTAGGCTCACATGGCTAATAAATGTGTCACACACCCTCACTGATGGATATAAGTTGGAGAGACTTGGAGGTCATTTGCTCATCAACTCATCACACATTCCCTCATTGTGATCTAATTGGTTCGATAGCCTTTGGAGGCCTTTTACCCCTCACACGTGTGGAGCTGAAGCTGCTATTTTCTGCGGATCTTTTTAGGGCTTGTTGCTGCAATGTTGACTAGCGTTGACAACCGTGGTCAACCCTTGGTCGTTTGACCTCAAATCTCTGCCAAAATTCCAATTTTGAGAGGCCGTACTGCTAGGTACTAAATCGAGGAAATCAGAGATGTTTGACCGAAGCCCTAATCTGCAGCGTTGACTTTCTGTTGCTGACCTGTGTTGACTTTGGGTTGACCAACGTTGACTTGTGATGAGCTGTCTTTGAGGGTTGTGGGTGTGACACTTGGAGGATTGGCTAACCGAGAAAAACTTTGCTGGCTGAACCATCTTGGTGGCTGCCGTAACGCAAAATATCTCATATCTTTGCTGGACAAAAGGAATTGTAAATCTGATTAAAATTTGGTTTGTCTTCGGTTGATCTATTATTGTGTTCTATCAGCATTTTACTTTCATGCTTATGTGATTGCTATTTTGTGTCGGGCATAAGAAAGATTGAAGTAAAATTGTATCAAGCATAGAACACCATAGTTATCTAAATTTAACAGTATTGAGTGATGAAAGTCTTTAGTAATTTCAAAAGAGATGTATTTGCTCCAAATGTCTTCCTCAAAAGTGAATGATCTTTGGGTCTACTTGTTGCTGCAATAGAGTCCTCCAATGTTGCTGATGCAAATCTGTCTTGAGGGTGATGATAGTTGTAGAAGTGTGCCAACAAAGAGTGATCTTCAAACTGCCTTTCTTCACCTTAGCTCTGATACCATGTTGATAAACCAATAGGCTAGCAATTAGGGTTGATTTCTCTTGATAATTGCTTGTGAATATTTGTTAGGCTCCAAGCCAGGGCAAAACCCTGCAAGGGGGAAAATCCCAACCAATCTTCTCTTTTTATAGAATCAGATCAAAGTGAGAAATCCAAGAACCAAAAACCAAAACCAAGACCTTCCACAAGACCCGAGTCAGCCCTTGTGCAATCCTTCTTCAATCAAGTTAAATTCAACAAAGTCAATGGTGATCAACACCTTCAAGATCTGGTCAAACTCTGAGTTTTTCAGCCCCTGCAGTAACCCTGAAATTTTTGGCCCTGCAACAGTTCAGAAATCTTGCACCTGTGGCAGGATCTAGGGCAGAAATCACAAAATTCTCTCCTTTGACCTTCTCTCTCTCTCCTTTGAGTTTTGCTCTTATCTCTTCTTCTTGCTCTTCTTGGCACAAAAATCAATTTTTTTTGTGTTAGTGGCACAATGAGGTCGAACTGCTTTCTATATATACACATCCAGGAGGTCGAATTGGTGCCTTTCTGGGCCGGCTTATCCAGGCAGGGCTGACTTGGTCTTGTGGGTGACAAATTGACTCAAATAAAAATTATTTTTCTTCTTTCTTACAAAAGGCCAAATGGGACTTGACTCATGACAAAATTTCCTTTGACTCAATAATCCCTAGAAGCATGAAGAACATACTTTGACTAGAATAATAATAATAATAATAATAATAATAAAATTTATTATTCTTCTTTTTTTGTTTATATGAAATACATAGATATTAGTACAAAAATAATTAGGAAGACTGAACCTAGTTACATTTTCAACACCCCTAGGGTTGCACTTGATTTTGGACTTCGAATATTTTTGAGTGCAGGTCTTGGAGGTAACACGGATTAACTTGGTGAAAATTAGAAAAAATATCAATAAACTGGCATATTTTGTATATATATATATTTCAGGAAAACCCTTGCAAGATCCTCACCCCCCCTCCCTCCCATTTCTCAAAATATCTGGATGGAGTGTGGCTCAACCAACAGCCACAATAATGGCTGGTAATCTAGTGGGACTTGGCCAGACTCAAATATCAGCTGGACATGAATCTCAGATGGGCAATCATGGTAAATCTCATGATGAATCCGCACCTCCCCTTCCTCCCACTTCTCAAAATATCTGGATGGAGGGTGGCTCAACTACCAGCCACAATAATGGCTGGTAATCCAGTGGGACTTGGCCAGACTCAAGTGTCAGCTGGACATGAATCTCAGATGGGCAATCACTGTAGATCTCATGATGAACTCTGCCTTTGAAACAATCCATTCAAACTGATTGAGCTAGGGCCGATTTTTGAAATCTATAGATATATGTTCGATGGATTACCTCTATGCTGTCCTTTGAAATCTGGGTTCTCTCAAGCCATCCTCAATGCCTTCCCCTAATTCCCAAGACTTGCTGGAACATAGAGGAAAACCCACTAATGGTCATTATATTCTGAGTACTAAGTGCTGGTACTGCATATCCGATTGTAAGGGAGCTTTTTCTTCATATCCAAGGTAGATGTCCCAAGCCTTGGTGGAAAATAGAAGAAAACCCACGAATGGTCATCGTATTCTGAATGCTAAGTGCTGGTACTTCATATGGAACTGATGGGGAATGTTTTCTTCATATTCAGGGTAGATGGCCCTATTATAATTGTGAATGCGTTCCAAGTTTTGGAAGTTGATAATTGTAAAGTACCCATCTAATCTCTAATTAACAACATTGTATTAGATGAAGACTATGAAAAATATTATACAATTTTGAACAACGGAGTCTTACTGTTAGTACTGGTTATGTACTTACATTATCTTTCTCATGAGTTTAATAAAAGTTATTGCTTTAGTTGTCTTAATGTGATATCAGATTGATTCTAGATCCTTGATCTTGATTTGAAGTTTGAAGGGTCTCATAGTTTAAAGAAGAGAACTGTGTTGATTTATATGTTTGGTTTCTAAGGAAAGCAGGCAAACCTGTAGGTGTTGAAATGCTCATATTCCTAAACCTCTCCTTCAATTTTTGAACTAATTCTTTTTGATTTTTCAATTCTGTGTTTCCAACTTTCTGAATTTTTCATCTTCCAGTTAAACTCTTAATCTATGCAGATAGCAGGTGGCCTATGCGACAATCTACTTACTTGCATAGTACGTGCATGGGACTTTAACAAGCCTCTCTTTGTAGCTCCTGCAATGAACACTTTCATGTGGAACAACCCATTTACTCAACGGCATTTGGACTCAATCTCAGAGCTCGGAGTATCACTTATCCCCCCGATAACAAAGAAGTTAGCTTGTGGTGATTATGGAAATGGTGCAATGTCAGAACCTTCTACGATAGATACAACTCTTAGGTTTTCACTTGATCCTTCAATTAGATCAAGTGTCTGATCTCCCGTTCAACCATTCTTGTTATGAATCTAACATGCTTAGTATTATGGACGATGGTATAGACCCAGATGGTGTTTCTTGGTAGCTAGGCTAGACAGCATGGACTCAGCTCGTGTGTGGTGATGTTAAGTTCTGATGATAACAATCATGAACTAATGATTTTATGTAACATTTTCTCATCAATTCTGGATACTTACAATAACTGTGTGGATACTCCTGCTTATAAGAGAATGTGTCAAACTACTATGCAAATCATCTAATTTGGAACTTGATGATGTAAGAGCAGTGTGACTTATTTTCTTCCCTGTGATAATTATTAATCTCTATGACTGATTTATATTGGTTCCTATGGACCTAAAGTGTTTTGCGAGAATCTTTTTGATATATATTTTATTTTATAAATTGTATCTTGAGATTGGAAGAGAGTCTAGTTCTCGAGCAACTAGAAGCAAGTTAGCAACCTATTTGCAGTGCTTAAAGTAAATATCTCAATTTACTTTTATTTAATTAATATTCAACATTGGTTTTTTTCTAGGTTCATTGATCACATCGCACGGTCTATGCTTGTAATAATTCTCCTTTGAAAACCCAATATTGTCACAATATTCTCCTCCAGGAACTGAAGGGAGGAAAACATGGTTATGACTTCAGTAGAAGTTAAATTTGTTGTACTAGCTTATATCAAGGATTCCATATTGAACGCTTTCCTCTTATCTGGTGACCTTAAAAAGCCTTTATTTTTAGGGGTTTTAACGGGTTTCATTTTGGTTGTGTTGACTGAATTAGAGAATAAATTGCAGTACATAACCCGTCTCTATTCATAAGGACCGTTGATATGCAATTTTGAATCATGTGGATAATTGAATAGAACTTTCACAACTGTAATAGAGAGCAAAACAACCAGAGGATAGAACCAAAAGCCAAATTAGAAAAATATAGCAAAGTCCAAGAAAATATAATATCTATTTATTCTTGAAGAAGTAGATTAAGATTGCTAACACCCGAACAAAATCTAGAAGCCAACGTTACATGCTAGACCACAATGAGTGCTTTGTGTTAACTTTGCATTCAGGCAGGAGATATGATGGAAGTAACTACTGTAATTTAATGATACACAGGATTGCATGTTTTCAGCCTTTGTCTATACGATTAATTTAATGATGAAGTAACTAGGATTTACAGCCTTGCCACTCATTCTGTAAGTAATGAACAAATAGTTCTTGGAATATTGATATTCTTACACTAGGATTATACCCTTTTTATATGCCAGAAGTTTACTAGTTATAAAAATCAGACGATGGTAATCTATTTGATATTTATCTCTCGAATATGCAAGAGGTTTATAATCTGGTTAATTTTTAATGCTTTTTTTATGTCTCCATTTTAAGTGATTCTTTTGTGCATTGCTCATCTATTTGACGCATGAGGCAAAATTGGACATGAATCTAGCGTGTATTGCCACATGTGAAACATTGCAGCATTTGTTAAATGTATTATTGTTTCATATAGATTGATAGAATTTAGGAATTTTTGTTATGATAAATATTCATTGTATATTTTAACAAAAGAATCGAAATAATTTAAGGTCACCTAAGAGCTCCAACCAATGGGCTTGTGGTTCAGCTGTGAAAGGCAATGGCATGTTGGGGCATCCACCAAGGTTCAATTTCCTCGAGGAGTGATAGCTTAGCTAAATGAAATAGGTTATGTTCAATGGTTTTCCTTTTGAGTCTCATCTTGCTTGTGCAAGAAAGCCACTAGTGGTGCCCAACTTTTCAAAATTGTTGTAATCCTTCTTTGAGTTTAAAGGAAGGACTTCAAACATAAGAACCCAAGATATCCACATACATGCTAAGCATGGTTACAAACCTAATAGAGGACTTCCAACATAAGAACCCAAGATATCCACATACATGCTAAGCATGGTTACAAACCTAACAGTATTCCGGTAATAAGCTTCCTTAATCAATTGAGCAACGTTAGAATTTTTGGTATACATTTTTTTCACAATAGGAACAGACTATACGTTTATCCCTTTGTTGGAGTTTCAGAATCAATGATTAAAATGTAAATTGCAAAATGTTACTACAGGACTTAGGAACCACTGATGAAAACTTGACTAAACTGAGAGAGGGTGGGGTGAGTCAATTTAGTACATTCATGGACTTTAAATCTATTTTCTTTGAACTTATTAACTGAAATTTTAGATGAACAACTTAACATATAATGAACATCAGATTTAATATGTGAACAACAGGTAATAAGTAAACCATAATATCACATCAGCACATAAAAACAAATACATATGTACACTAGATATAAGTGGAAACACATAAAAGGATAAAACTACAATTTCATCATTGTTGTGATGCAAAGACAAGCTCCTACTCCCTTATTACATTTGATTTTCTGTAGGTTCCAACTTACAAGGAACCTCTAGCTCCCATATATTTTTTGCAAGCTACAACCCACAGGGGGCTCCTACCTCAACAATCTACAACCTATTCTTTATCAAACTCCAACTTGAAAGGGGACTACAATCCCCTGATACATACAAGAAACAACATGCTGGTTTACTTGGTCATCAATTTCACATACCTCTGACTTTATCTCTGCCTCTTCTCCCCTTCAAATACACTTCACATTAGTTTCATGTGTGTCAGGCAACTCACAAACAATCAACCTCACATGTTGTCTAACCCTCCAACACCTTTATGCCTTCCAAAATCACATCTTTTATAAAGATAGTTTGCTGACTGTTTGTATTCCACATAAGGATATGAAGTGAACATGCTTGACTCTTTGCCTTCCACTCGTTCATTTCCAAACTCTTCATATTTTGAATATAAGAACGCAAATAAATACTCAAATATTATTTTTAGCCATCTATAATGATTAAATACATCAACATCAACATGATGCTAACATATGCAAACAACACATTATGACATCATAACACATGTAAAACATTCACTCTCCAATGCAAGCTATATGTATGCAACATATGAAAGTAATGCATCACTTGCCAAAGCCATATATCTGTTCCGCAACATGTTGTATCGCTACTTTTTCATGCCATTGTCTCAATAGCCTTGAGTATTGCTTTTGCTGTCATGGAGTCTTTCCTTTTCATTGCATCATAACATCTCAATCATCATATTCATACATGCTTATCATTAGCCACTACTCCATATGCACACTATTTGCCTCACTAATTAACACCACTCAGCGTATGTAAGCACAAGCAACCTTTCACTAACACCCTTTGAAGCATAACAAACATATGAAAGCAAACTTTAACAATTTGTTCTCTAAGGCATAATAATAACTCCAACACAAGCATGTCATCAACAATACTTGTTCAACTTTGCATACATGATCAACCTCTTGTGACACTGATCTCTGCTGCATAATGCATATCACAAGAACCACGAACATCAAGCACCACAAGTATCAAACATACAACTTCTTTGCTGCTCCCTTGCCTTTGCTACTCTTTTTCCCAATGTTGTTGTTCCTTTTCCAAGTCATCAAACAACACCTAAAATGCCATATCTCTTGTTGTTGCTCCTTTGTTGCTCTTGCCTTGTTGATCCTACATACTTCGCTGCTACTGTTGTTTCTTTGCAATTAATGACAACAATGCCAACAATCTCTCACTTTTATTATGGTAGGGAATACATTAAACAAGAAAGAAAAGTATGGAAACTGAATAAAATTGAATCAATCACACATATACAAGTACACACATAAATTTACGTGGTTAAACCTTAACAGGGTGTCAAGGAAACCTCCACGGGGCAAGGGATTGGAAACTTTATTAATCAAGAATGATTCTCCTCAAGTTACAAGCATCTCGGGCCATCCCAATTTAACATGGGCTACTTCGTTAGATAACTGCCTCTTCGTTATAAAACCAACCATCCGGTAAATTCCATTAATTACAATTAGTTGTCACATTTCAACAAACTCCATTGTGACAACGATTTTCCTAATCCCTTGCCCATGCCCATTCATCATCTCTTCTGCAAGCCAAGAGAAGCGATACACCATCTCAGCGTCTCTACTATAACAAGCTTCGTGAATATGTCTGCATGATTTTCCTGTGTACGGACCTTCTTGAGAACTACTTTGCCGCCATCGATTACATGTCTGACAAAGTGATACCTTACATCAATGTGCTTGGTCTTGCCGTGATACGCTGAATTTGTAGCCAAATGAATAACACTCTGACTGTCACAGAACACATTCACTTTCTCCTGCGTCCTTCCAATCTCAATAAGCAGACCTTTTAACCATATTGCCTCTTTACAGGCATCTCAAGCAGCTATATACTCTGCTTCAATAGTGGACAAAGAAAATGTCTCTTGAAGCTTTGACATCTAGCTAATTGCTTCACCTGCAAGAGTAAAAACATAACCTGTAATAGACCTCCTTTTGTCCAAATCACCTACATAATCAACATCCACATATCCGCAGACTGAACCTTCACGACCATTAAAGTTAATGCAATGGTCACTTGCGCCTCTCAAATACCAAAGCACCCATTTCACTGCGCGCCAATGTTCTTCCCCTGGATTTGCCATGAACCCGCTGACAACTCCAGCGGCATGTGAAATGTCAGGTCTTGTAGATACCATCGCATACATTAAGTTGCCTACCGCATTTGCATATGGTACACGAGACATATATTTATTTTCTTCATTAGTTCTAGGACTTAAATTCGAAGAAAACTTAAAATGGGAAGCTAATGGAACATTAACATGTTTCACATTGTTCATACCAAACTTTTCAAGTACTTTCTCCACATACTTCTGTTGTGATAACCAAAGTTAATCATTCTTCTTGTCTATGTGTATCTCCATGCCCAAGATATGTTTTGCCGCTCCAAGATCCTTCATATCAAACATCCTAGAGAGCTGAGCCTTTAACTTGTTGATTTATTCCATGCTTTTGCTTGCAATAAGCATATCATCAACATACAACACCAAGGTAATGAATATGTCATTGAAACTTTTGAAGTACACACAATGATCATACTCACTTCTGATAAAATTATGGCTCACCATGAAGGAGTCAAACTTCTTGTATCATTGCCTGGGCGACTGCCTCAGGCCATACAATGATTTCCTGAGCTTGCAAACTAATCTTCTGTTGTGACCTTGTACAAAACCTTCTGGTTGATTCATATATATCTCTTCATCCAAATCACCATGAGGAAAGGATGTTTTAACATCTAACTGTTCTAACTCAAGATCAAGTAATGCAGTTAGTGCTAACACATTACGAATAGAAACAAGTTTAATGACTGGTGAAAAAATCTCATGAAAATCAATACCTTCAACTTGAGAATATCATTTTGCAACTAGCCTCGCCTTATACCTATCAATACTTCCATCAACTTTTCTCTTCAACTTGAAGACCCATTTGCACCCAACAACACTTCTCCCTTCAAGAAGCTCTACAAGATCCCATGTATTGTTCTTGGCTAAGGAATCCATTTCTTCTTCCATAGCTTTTTTTTCATTTCTCGCTATCTGCATCATCCACTGCTTCCTGATAACAAGAAGGTTCCCCATCTTATGTAATCAACGGAAAAGATGAAGCAGAATCTTCATACATTTTGGGTGTTTTTCTTTCCCTTGTAGACCTTCTTAGAGTGACTGGTTGCTGAATTGGTTCTGGAATTTCTTCAGTTTCCTTTGCTTCTTCACCTTTTTCATCAGAAGTCTCCTTTCTTTCGACTTTCTGGAAAATATTTAGTCTCTAATTGAATTTTCTAATTTGGCGATACCTGTTCCTATTCAACTTTTACAACATCCGATTTTAAAAGAGAAGATTCATCAAATGTTACGTCTCTACTAATGACTATCTTCCGTGAAGAGGGATCTCATAACCTGTATCCTTTCACTGCATAATCATACCCAACAAAGACATAACATTTCGATTTTGGATCTAACTTTGAACATCGATTCCTAGGAATAAGAGCATAGGCATCACAACCAAAAATCTTCAAATGTGAATAATCACAAGACTGGCCCGACCAAAATTCTTCAGGAATTTTACAGTTTATGGCAACTGAAGGTGATCTGTTAACTAAATAACAAGTAGTAGATACTGCTTCTGCCCACAACTCCTTTGGCAGGTTAGCATTGCTGATTATGCTTCCGGCTCTTTCCACAAGAGTCCGATTCATATGTTCAACAACGCCATTTTGTTGAGGAGTATAAACAATGGTTTTATGTCTAACAATCCCTTCATCCTTACAAAGTTGTTCAAATTCTAAAGAAGTAAATTCACCACCATTATCAGTCCTTAAGTATTTAATTGATTTGCTTGTTTTCTTTTCCACCATAGCTTTAAATTGTTTAAAAAAATTAAATACATCAACTTTCTTTTTCAACATATAGACCCAAACTTTCTGGAAGAAACCATCAATAAATGTTAAGAAATATAATGCACCTCCATAAGACACAGTAGGAGATGGTCCCCAAAGATTAGAATGAATGTAGTCTAAAATTTGTTTACTATTATGATTTCCAGTTTTGAACCTTTGTTTACATTGTTTTCCATACACACAATGTTTACAAAATCCAACTACAAGCATTTCAAATCAGGAAGCAACTTGCGGTTCATCAGTACCTGAAGACCTTTCTCGCTCATGTGACCCAACTGCTGATGCCATAGACGAGAACCTTATGCTTTTTTTGATACAATCGCTGCTTCACTAACTTGAGTGCTTCCTTTGAGTCTGTAAAGATTTTCGACCTTTTCAGCCTTCATAACAACCAAGGCTCTTTTGAGACTTTTGGCACTCTATTATGACTAGTAAATTTATAACCATTCGAATCCAAAACTCCCAAAGAAATCAAATTTTTCTTTAATTCAGGTACATGCCTAACATTAGATAATGTTTTAACTGTATCATCATACATTTTAATTTTTACATTTCTCATCCCAACAGTTTGACAAGATGGATTATTTCCCATAAACACAAAACTACCATTTACAGCTTCATATGAAGTAAGCCAACTTCTGTGCGAACTCATGTGATGAGAAGCACTAGAGTCTAACAACCAATTTTCGACGTCTTGAGAGACATTACAAACATGTAGAGCTTCAATAGTTAAAACTTCATCAATCATACTTGAATCAACCTGATTTTCTTCCTTATTCTAGTTTTTTGACTCATTCCGTTTCCAACAATCTTTCTTGAGGTGTCAAATTTGATTGCAGTACCAATGCTTGGCTTTACACTTCTTGCCGCCCTTTGATTTTGATCTGGAAGAACCCCTTGCTTTCTCCTCTCTTTTCTTTGACCGACCTCTACCTACCATGGCTTCTGGTGCAGATGTTTCAATACTAGATTTCCTTCGTACTTCTTCAGATAACAGAGCACCCACAACTGATTCAAATTTCAAAGAATTAGCAGTGCTCAAACTGATTGAAGCTACGAAGTGGTCCCATGACTTGGGCAGAGAACACAACAATGTTATAGTCTTGTTTTCTTCCTGAATTTTAACTTCCATATCTGACAACTGGCAAATCAATGTATTAAAAAAATTCAGATGTTCTGCAACTTTCGTACCCTCCATCTGAAGATTGTGCAATTGTCTTTTCAAATAAATTCTGTTGGTCAATGATTTGGTCATATACAAAGTTTCCAGTTTTTCCCACAAACCTGCAATTGTACTCTGTTCAACGATATTGAAGAAAACTTCATCTGCCATACATAACCTAATGGTACTGAGAGCTCGGACATCCATGTCCTTCCAGTCCAAATCTGTTATGCTTGCGGGTTTTTTCTTCACCCCGTCTAAAGCTTTGTGCAACTCTTGTTGCACCAGGAAGGCCCTAACTTTCAATTTCCACAATGCGAAATTGTTCTTCCCGGTGAACTTCTCCACCTCGAACTTTGCATTCATCATTTTGGCCATTTCTTCCTACAAATCTTCCTATTTTCCCCTTCTTTCTTAAATTTCCAACTAGGGTTAAAAAAAAATTCTTATTTCTTCAGCTAGGGTTTCCTTTTGTTTCCAACTTCCAATCAATTTCTTATAAAACTAATTCTTGCAAATTAAAAAAAAAAATTCTGAAATTGCTCAATAATTTTCCAGTTCAAATTTCCAGAAACCTTCTTCAATTCCCTCTTCAAACATTTATGTTTTCTAAATCATTTTTAACAAGTCTGATTTCTTAAGCAAAGATTTAGAATAACTATGTTTTAAAAAACTATAAATCTCTTCTTAAAAAGAAATTGTACCCGAATTTCTTAGGAATGCGACTCTTCCACAACGGTTTTTCTGACTGGTCTTTGTCTTTAAAAAAAATTGGTTGAGACTTCAATGAATTAAATCTCGAGCATTCTTTCTTTCCTTTGTTTTGCAAGACAGGTTTGCTGGCTCGACTAAAGGTAGCTACAGACTCCTTGATGGCAGCTATGCTTTTAGACCCTCCTGCAATGGCAGCTTGACTCCTCTTTCAAATCGACTGCATGATCTTCTACAACACCGACAACATTTAAATACGCACAGGCTATCACTCCAATCCGATGGTGGCATGCGAGCGACTCTTCTCCCCTTTTTAATTTTTTCAACGACGGAAAGAGCAGAAGGTTTGGACGACTCTTTCTTCTCTGACAGGCGTCCTCCTCCAACTGCTGCCTCTGCTCCAGCGTGCTTCAGTTTGACTAATCGACCTCGCACAACCTCCAGTTGGACAACAAAGAAAAAATTGGACATAAGTGGATTACAACTTGTTTATGGCTCTGCTACCACTTATTAGGATCGAGAATACATTAAACAAGAAAGAAAAGTATGGAAACTGAATAGAACTAAATCAATCACACATATAAAAGTACACACATAAAGTTACATGGTAAAACCTTGACAGGGTGTCCAGGGAACCTCCACAGGGCAAGGGATTGGAAACTTTATTAATCAAGAATGATTCTCCTCAAGTTACAAGCCTCTCGGGCCATCCCAATTTAACATGGGCTACTTCGTTACATAACTGCCTCTTCGTTATAAAACCAACTATCTGCTGAATTCCATTAATTACAATTAGTTGTCATATTTCAACACCTTTGGCATTGATGGCAAAAATTTTCTCCTCCCCCTTTTGTCCCGAGAAAATACTTCTCTTCTCCTTTGCTTATAGGTAGGTGTGCAAATGAGCTCTTAGTACTTTGAGCATTTTTCCAGTTTTCTGTTTCAGGTTACTTTTTAGTTTCAGGATCAAGTGTGTTCCAGGCTTCAGTTTGCAGAGATTGTTGACTTTAGCTTGAAGGTTTTAGCCATGGAAGTTGTAGCAGATCAGGTTGTAGGGTTGGGATCAGCCCAATGGATCAGGCCACTAGTCTATGGTGTTCATGACACCTCCTGAAGGAGCTGCCATCCCCAGATGGAGCCATTGTTAGACCTCTTTATTTCACAGTATCACTAGGTGATCGATTATTGCTTAGATTTTGTCATGACTGAAAATGATATTCCATGGATGATCATTTATTTTCAGAAAAGAAGGAAGAAAGTCTTGTTGATAAGGTGTGATGGAGATCAAACTTCATTTATGCCCTCATTCCATTTCATTTACCCTCCATGCCCCTCATTTCCTCCATGTTCTAAAGTTCTACACCTTATTTCTTTCAAACCCCTTCTTTAACTATTAATACCCAAATTTTATAGTTAAAAATGGAGCAACATTAGAATCAAAGGAAGAAAAGGCAACATAGAAGAATTTAAGGCAGAAAAACATCAAGGGCAGAGTCGTGAACGCGGGGCAAGTATTCTACAAACAACTAAGAAACGAATGGGCGCAACCAAAAAAACAAAGTTGGCAAACCACATCAAGGGAAGCAGTGAGGACCGTTGGATCTGAGCAACGATCAGCGACGGTGATTCAATTGAAATTGCAGATCGCAAGTTTTTTAGGATGGGCACAAGGGTAAATGGTAAAGTCGGCGAAATGCGATATGCGATGAAGTGGGACCCATTCACCCACCACACTTCTTTTCATTTCATTTTCCTTTAAAAAACATTAAACTTCACCCTTTTTTCCACCTTTTTGCTTTGTATTTCTACTTTACCTTTTCATTGCTATAACATTGTTTTTCCTCCACTTTCCCATTTCCCCGATTGTGATTAAAGTGGGGCCATTCTCCCTGACACGTTACCCTTCCCCCACCATCCATCGCAAGATCGCAACTTTACATGTTTAATCACTGTTTCACATCGCAAATATTATAACTTACCTTTTAAGCACTCACAATGTGTCTTGTTTAAATTGCGATGCGATTAGCCCCACCACAGCAGCTTCGCCCCCTGCCCCCCTCCCCCCCTTCAAGCCATTTGAAATACATTGATATATCATGAAACCTCATAAACTTTGCCTTACCACCGAAAACATTCGTCGCTTCGCCGATGTAGTGGGGTCCATCTCTTGATTGCAATCGCAAAATTGCAGATTTTAAAGGATGTGCGCGAAGGTAAATGTTAAATTCGCCGAAGTGCGATATGTGATGCGGTGGGACCCAATTGCAATCGAAATCAAAATGTTTAAAGAATAAGTGCAGAGATAAGGGTTATAATCTCCGAAGTGAGATATGAGTTGATGTGGCAGGGTGACGTGGCAGGTGACGAGGCCCCGACCTCACATACCGTAGTTGATTTATGATGATGTGGCAGATGACGTGGCAGATGACATGGCCTTGGCCCGCATACCGCACATCGCAAGTTTTAAAAGATATCGCCCATGGTAAGTGTTAAGATTGCCAAAGTGTAATGTGTGATGGGTGGGACCCGATCGCAATCGCAAATCGTGAAATTTACAAGATAAGCGCGGGAGGTAATGTTTTATGATCGCCGAAGTGCGATGCGCAATGCCAGGTGGGACCCGATCGCAATGCACACATGATCGCAAATTTTAAAAGATAAGTACTAAGGAAAAGGTAAAGACAACGAAATGCAAAGTGCGATATCAGCGCAGATGTGATGTATTCCAGAGCAAAGACCTAAATATTTTCAAGTCTGGGCATATGAGTTTTGTACACCATTTTGTGAAGAAATAGGCTAAAACATGGAAAGACTCGGGTAGGACCCAAAAAGGGGCAAAAGGTAGAGTGAATCTGAACGTCACGGTAGCAAGGAAATTGACCGAAAAGGTCAACTCGGGCAAAGGGTGTGCACACAGAACTGTTATGGTATACCAGCAGAAATGGAAAAGATAGTAAAAACATCAACACTGTCACTAATCAATGTAAAGTGGCTAGCACTGCACCAGACTTCGTTACCCAACGCCTATCTTTTGAAAACATGGCCAGATGTCAAGGCCATCATTCGTTGCCTCTTCGTGATCATCACGTGCCACCTTCAAGCCTACTTTTTTTATCTTACGAAGAGCCATCAAATTTTTTAGATCCACAAAGAGGCGTTTGAGTTTTGCATTCTTGAAGAGCTACCAAAATTAATTCTACAGGCGATGTTTTGTCAGAGATTATCTTTGTTCGGGTCTTGCATGGCCACACTTGTCTAATTTCAGTTTGTTTGTAATTAATGAAGTTTTTCAAAGTAGATTAGGGAAACCGACTCAAGTTATAGTTAAATACTACTTGAATTTCCATTATGAAGGGTTGGATATTATTAGCCCCTGCATTGTATGAACTACTATATTGGAGCATTGTAATTTTGGATCTGGACATCAATAATCAAAGACCGTTACATGATTCTTTAGCTGTGTCAAAGTGGTGATGTGATACGTGATGTGATACTTCTCTATTTTAAACGTTTCCGTTGTTTTCCCTATTGTGCATCTGTTCATCTAATTGTTAATCAGAAAGTTTAGATTAAGATTTGACGTCAGAGCACCTTACTTCTGTCTGCATTTACAATCTTTATGTTTTCTGCTGAAGTCTAATTAAATAATTTTAACTGCTCTTTAGTCACTATTGAACCTTACTATTTCTTTCACCTCATAATTAATACAACTCTAAAGATCCATTTAGCACAGTTAGCTTTCCCTGTGATTCTGTTGATGTTGATGTGCCAATACAACCTTTGAATCCATAGCCCAATGGAGTAGTCCATGCAGACCTGCTGTCCAACCACACAATCCATCAAAACAAACAACCCAAATCATAAAAGTAGAGAGAGCCCTCTCTGAGTCTAGGAAGGCTAGGTCCTGTACTCCAAAATGATTTGATGTTGTCCTCTGTCGTTTTTTCTTGCCAATATTACAAATTACGGAGTGCTAACAAATGGAAAATGCAACTTATGATGTTTTGACGCAAAATAGAAATCAATAGAAACCTGCTACATGATATGCAACTTTTTCTTCGATGAAAGAGATTTCTACTTGGTTTCTACAAAACAACTACAAAGCAATAAATTTTTCTTTTCTTTTCAATATCACGCTCACACACTCAAAAGCTATCAAAAAGACTACAATGCTTAACGACGCAACTAATGCAAAAACTACCAATGCAAATGTAAATTCTAAGACTACTCACAAAGGGAAGCAAATGAGTTTTTCAATAAGATGGTCTGATCACTTTGTTACAAAACAAAGACAAGCCCAAACAAGAACTTATTTTCACAAAAAATTCCAAAACAACTTGATACAAAAGAGACAAGCCCACTAGAAACCTTCTCTAAAAACCAAGCAACCGGACCAAAATGAGAAACTAGTAAATTGCTCCAAAGAGATGAAAACCATCAAATGGAAACAAAAAGCAAAAGCAACGAAAAAAAAAATGTTTTTTGAGCCTTTAACTTTTTAAGGAGAAAACAAAAACTCTGAGAAAAGAACAAAACTACTAGAGGTCTCAAATCAAGATAATGAGCTAATAAGCAACTTTGAATTCCATAAGACAACTATGTCACTTTCGTGATGGGACTCAATAAGCGGAATGAAGTAGTTAACTCAATAAAAATACTTGAAACAGTAGCATAAAACTTCCAGCAAACAAAAACTTCAATAAATCAAGAAAGACAACTTCAAGATTCACTGGAAAAGCTGATCTCAAGAAACAAGAAAACTAAGAAATTCAACAAGCCAAAAACCAAAAAGTGAAGCAATGAACAAGGCAAGCATGAGCAAACCGACATAGGCTCTTTGTTCTTAAATGTCAGAACAACGAAGAACTTTAGAAAGAAGTTATGGTGCAACAACCACAACTGAAACTTCACTAGAAAGGCAAAACCCTAGGTTAGCTAGGTTTTCAAGTAAGAAAGAGAGAGGCTAATACTCAGCAAGGAGAATGATCCGAATGGAAAATGGCATCAACCCATGGTATTCATCTACCCATGTTATCCATCCACCCATGGAATTTACCCATGGTATTGTAAATAGCATCGACCCTTGGTATTCATCCACCCATGATATTTATTCGCCCATGGTATTATAAGTGACCCATGGTATGTATCCACCCATGGTATTCATCCACACATGGGATTTACCCATGGTATTGTAAGTGGTATCTACCCATGGTATTGGCCTATGGTATCTACACATGGTATTGTAACTCAAAAAAGACTATAAATAACAACAAGTCTCTGGGCTTGTAAAAGGAGAGATCGTCTCGCCACAATGTAGTTTCTTACAATTATTCTATCTTTTATAAAACGAAGTTTTCCGTGGTTTTATTTTCAGGTTCTCCCTTTTTTTTTTTCTTTTTGTCCGGCATTCCACTTTGGTGATCTTATCGATCCATTTCATTTTTTTTAAGATCTTGGGGCCCCCCCCCCAAGATCTGGATCAGTGGTATCAGATTCAGGTTACGCCTCCATGGGAATGAGGGTTTGAAATATATTTCAGTTTCAATGTTTTGCAACAATCTTCAGTAAAATCCATGAATTTTTTTTGGGCGGAGAGTTTTCAGATCAGATCTGAAATTTTTGGTGAAAATTTTACAAAAACAAAGACCATATCTGGATTTCATTCAAAAAAATACTCAAATTCAAAAAAAAAAATCTGGCAAATTGGAGTTCGGATGAGGGAGATATCGCTGATTCAAAATCAGCAATGTTGAAGCAATTTTTCAACAACAATTCATATGGCTGACTTCCCATTAGTTTTTTGCACTTTCTGCAAAATTTCAGAAGAATGAGTATATATTTGAGCTCCTCTTGAAAAATCACCCAATTTCAAAAAAACAATCGGTCGAATTGGAGTCTGGATGTGGGAGTTATCGTTGATTTAAAATCAACTATTTTTTTTTTTCAGAAATTTTGTGATGGCGAGACAGTTCTAGCGCGAATCTGAGAGTCTAAAGTCTCCAGATAGTGGTTTCAAACACATAAGAAGATGCAGAATGATCATTCCATTTCCAAAAATAGGTTATAATAAATATTCTGAGTTATATTGACCGATTTATGCTCATTTTAAATATGGAGCAGCATTCAGAGTGGGTTCCCTTTGGAGACGTGCCCTCCCACCCCGCTTTGTGAGCACTGCCTCACTTTGATCGCTTCATCATAGAAATACCGCTTAAGTTATTTGGAGACGTGTCAGTCTCAATCTCTGTTATCTAGGGCACTGCTACTTCATCAACAATCGCATCACGGTTAGTGGTCAAACGACACAAAATCTTTTCATCGTAATTCCATTTGCTAGGCTGGTACACTGTTAGTAACACATTGGTCACAAGCATTGGCTGTATCTCTATCCTGGACTTTCTTTTGTCAGCGGTTTTTGGTCTATCTACAAACCCAAACTTCATCGGTCCATTTGCTAGGCTTTCCAAAATCGTCAATATCGCTGGCTCAAGCACATGGGGTGGCATCTCTATCCTCGGATCTTCGTTCATCACTGTTATGGGTTAACTACACAAAATCCTTATCTTCAATGACTCTTCATATTCAAAAAATACTTCTGAGGAGGGAACTTCACGCAATGGGGACCATTGCTTCTTAAGGAGGGAGGAATGATCTGAATGGAAAATGGCATCAACCCATGGTATTCATTTACCCATATTATCTATCCACCCATGGAATTTACCCATGGTATTGTAAATGGCATCAACCCATGGTATTCATCCACCCATGATATTTATTCGCCCATGGTATTATAAGGGACCCATGGTATGTATCCACCCATGGTATTCATCCACACATGGGATTTACCCATGGTATTGTAAGTGGTATCTACCCATGGTATTGGCCTATGGTATCTACACATGGTATTGTAACTCAAAAAAGGCTTTAAATAACAAGCCTTAGTTTGTAAAAGGAGAGATTGTCTGCCACATTGTAGCTTCTACAGTTATTCTGTCTTTTATAAAACGAGTTTCTTTGTGGTTTTATTTTCTTTGTGTTCTCTTTATTTTCTTTTTTTTTCTGGCATTCCAATTTTGCAGATCTTGTCAGATCTATTTCAACTTTTTAGATCTTGGGGGCCAGCCCCAACCACTATAACAGAGCTTCGCAACTTTCTGGGTCTTGCTAATTTCTACCGTAGATTCGTGTTGGGATTCTCTCATATCACTTGGCCCTTAAGTCAAGTCACCAAGGGAGGAGCGAGAGCAAAATTCTTTTGGTCGGAACCTCAACAGAAGGTGTTCACAGAATTGAAAAATCGCTTCTGTTCTGCTCCAGTGCTCACATTACCAGACATTGCATAACAACTCACACCAACAGAGTTAAACCTAGACTGCATGGAACAGGCCACCACAGATTGTATCAAGGACATGAAAATAAAGAGCACTCGCCAACAGAACATCCAACTGTATCGGGTTGTCAAAGCTGACCAACTTACCTAAGCAAGTGGTTCACCAGGACCAGTTTGTGAAGTTTCCTCATCTCATGGAAAGAGGAAAGAGCTTCAACAATGGGGGGATCATTGCTTCTTAAAGGAGAATAAGTCCGAGGTGGATATTAGTGGCCACACTTCCTTCATGGGCCCCACCATTACTTCTTTCGTTTTTCGTTTCGTGCAACTTACTGTACATGAGTTTCGGGTCTGAACTTCCGGAGAGCTATTTGAGGCTAAACGCGTTTTTTTTTGGGCATCGCTTTGTAACAAATATTATTTTGTTTGGAAACGGATATTTTAGCGAAGTTGTAGTCTGGGATGAATCTTTCTAATGATGTACCATGTCGTCAAAACGAAGATATTATGCCAAAGTTACGTCCTGGGAAGTTGAAACACCATTATGCAAGGGGCCATAGTTTTGGCTTATCTCTAGGGACAGTTTCGGATGTTTAGAGTTCTCCATTGTTTCTCAATAATAAATAGGCCCTCGAGCCTCATTGTAACTCAGTTCAGAGGCCTGTAGCCACCACATCTCTTCTCAGAGATAGCTACCAACGCCCTAGCTAGTTTTATTTCCATTCTGTCTGAAAGAAAATTTCAGCTCTTTGATATTAATGAAATGAAGTGTTGTTTCCGCTGCATCTCTGTATTTATGGTTATATGTTCATTCTGTTGCGTTCCTGCATAAATCCGGATCAACCCATGGTATTCATCTACCCATTTACCCATGGTATTGTAAGTGGTATCTACCCATGGTATTGGCCCATGGTATCCACCTATGGTATTGTATCTCAAAAGAGGCTATAAATAACAAGCTTCAGTTTGTAAAAGGACAGATTGTCCACCACAATGTAGCTTCTACAGTTATTCTCTGTTTTAAAACTAGCCAGGGCGCTGGTAGTTATCTCTGAGAAGAGATGTGGCGGCTACAGGCCTCTGAACTGAGTTACAATGAGGCTCGAGGGCCTATTTATTATTGAGAAACAATGGAGAACTCTAAACATCCAAAAACCTAACCCTAGGAGATGAAACGCCAAAACTATGGGCCCCGTTTGGGTAAATTGGTGTTTCAACTTCCTAGGGACGTAACTTTGGCATACTATCTCCATTTGATGCACATGGTACGTCATTAGAAAGATCTATCTGAGGACTACAACTTTCGCCACGAATATCCATTTTGGAACGGAATGAAATTTGCTGGATGCGCGATGCCCAAAAAACGTCGTTTAGGGCCTCAAAACGGCTCTGGAAGTTCAGGACCCGAAAAACTGCTAAAAATAGTAAGTTGTGCCGAAACTGAAAAAATGAAAGAGGCAATGGTGGGGCCCCAAGTGGAATAGGTGGGTGGCCACCAATATCCACCTAGATCATTCCTCCCCTCTTAAGAAGCAATGGTCCCCATTGCATTGAGTTCTTCCATGAGATGAGGAAACTTCTACTGAACTTGGTCCCTAGTGAACCACTTGCCTTGGTGCAGGAGTTGGCCAGCTTTCACAACCCGATACAGTTGGATGTTCTGTTGGTGAGTGCTCTTTATTTTCATGTCCTTGATACAATCTGTGGTGGCCTATTCCATGCATTCTGGGTTTAACTCTGTTGGTGTGAGTTGTTCTGCAATGTCTGAGGTGTCCAGTAGAGGTGGGAAGTAAGGACGAAGGCGATCCACATTGAAGAATGGGTGCAGACCAAAGAATGGTGGAATACTGAGCTCAAAGTCATTGTTCCCTACAACCTTGGTGATGGTGTACGACTCGTATTAGAGCGGGCGAAGCTTGCGGTGGGTCCAGTGAGGCACTCCTTCTACAAATGTAGCCATACTTTGTCGCCCACCTGGAAGTTGTGTGGCACCCGGTGTTGATCATGGCGTTGCTTGTACTTGGCATTGGCTCTGTCCAATATATCATGAACCTGTTGGCGGATGTGTTGAATGCGCTCGATGAAGCTATTTGCTTTGTCAACTTCAGACTGGACATGAGCTGAATTGGCCTGAGCAGCTGCAAATGGCATGGCTACGTCAATGGGACATAGTGGCTGGAATCCCAAGCCCACCTGAAAGGGGCTATGGCCGATTGAACTGTGGAGAGCCCGATTATAACTATGTTGTACATATGGGAGGCTCTCGTCCCATGTGCATGGATGCTTTGAATTGTACATGCGCAGAATGTGTACAAGCATTCTGTTGACGACCTCTGTCTGGCCATCTGTTTGGGGATGGAAAGTTGTGGACTTGGTGAGCTTTGTGTCCAACATTGACCAGAGGCTGGACCAAAATGTGCTGAGGAACCTGCTATCTCGATCCGATATGATAGACTGTGGGATCCCAAAGTGCACCCACACTCGTTCAAAGAAGAGTTTAGCAGTGGCTTCTGCTGTGATATTCTTCTTGCAGGCTGCCATAATGGCCATCTTCGAGAATCTGTCGACGACCACAAAAACACAGTCATTTCCCTGCTTAGTAGAAGGCAGGCCCGACATGTAATCCATGGAGATGGATTCCCAAGGCCGACTAGGGGTAGGTAGAGGAGTATATAGGCCTTGCTTCTTGATGGTCGGTTTGGCAATGGCACAAGCAGTGCAGGATCTGATGTGCTTCTCGACATCCTTTCGAAGGTTCAACCAATAGAAATACTTCTGCAGGATTGCTACTGTTTTCTCGACCCCGAAATGCCCAGCGACTCGACTGTAGTGTGCTTCCCATATCATCTTGGCACGCTCGCTTGAAGGAACACAAAGGTGTCCCATGTGACATAAAAGTGCATCTTGAAGGTGAAAATTTGGAACTTGCGTACCCCCCAAGAGTGCCTTGTAAGTGTGGCCGAATTCTGGGTCACTCTCATAGAGAAGCGGCCAATCAGAAGTCTCGTGCCCACAAGAGTTGAGCACGGTGGTGAGCGCCACGATCGGTGGTCGGCTGAGGCAGTCTGCAACATTATTGGTGCTACCCTTCTTGTACTTGATATTCAAATGAAACTGTTGCAGATATGTGGACCACTTCTGATGGCGATCATTCTGCAACTTCCCTTGTGTCTGTATGAACTGCAGGGGCCGGTGGTCTGTGTGGATGATTGTTTCCTTTCCCAAAATGTAATGCTTCCATTGTCGACAGGCTTGCACAATGGAATACATTTCTTTGTCATAGGTGGGATACTTGCGAACTGTCTCAGACAATGTCTCACTGTGATATGCCACTGGATGTCCCTGTTGAGTAAGAACCGCCCCAATAGCATAGTCAGAGGCATCTGTCTCGATCTCAAATGGCTGCTGCAAGTCTGGTAAGGTGAGCACTGGGGCAGAACAAAGGCGATTTTTCAATTCTTTGAACGCCTTCTGTTGAGGTTCCGACCAAAAGAATTTTGCTCTCGCTCCTCCTTTGGTGACTTGACTCAAGGGCCAAGTGACATGAGAGAATCCCAACACGAATCTACGGTAGAAATTAGCAAGACCCAGAAAGCTGCGAAGCTCTGTTATAGTAGTCGGGGCTGGCCAATCCCGAATGACTTGGATCTTGGCCGGATCCACATGCACCCCCCTTTCATCAATAATGTATCCCAGATATTGAACCTGGGTCATGCCAAACGTGCACTTCTCCAAATTGGCACACAACTTGTGTTGCCGCAATGTTTGGAGGACTTGTTGGATGTGGTGAAGGTGCTCTTCCCAAGTCTGGCTGAAGATCAGAATGTCATCCAAGTACACCACTACAAATGAGTTGGTGAATGGCCGCAAGATGTCGTCCATCATCCTCATGAAGGTTGCGGGAGCATTCGTCAACCCGAAAGGCATGACTAGCCATTCGAAAAGGCCTTCCTTGGCTTTGAAGGCAGTCTTCCACACATCGGAGGGTTCAATTGGTACCTGGTGATACCCAGACTTCAGGTCGATCTTGTTGAAATATTTTGCACCTTTGAGTTGGTCCAGAAGGTCATCAATCCGTGGGATTGGGTACCTATTCCGGACAGTGATCTTGTTCAGTGCCCGATAGTCAATACAGAGTCTCCATGTCCCATCCTTCTTCTGTACCAACACGATGGGGCTCCCACAGGGCGATGAACTTGGTGTGACATGACCTTTCTGCAACAGCTCCTGAATTTGCCTCTTGATTTCATCATTCTCCAGAACGGAGCGCCAATAGATCGGTCCATTGGGTAGTGGCGCACCTGGGGTCAGATCAATCGGGTGCTTGATCTGACAGTGTAGAGGAACCCCTGTGGGTGAGGTGAAGATGTCCCCGTACTCCTCCACAACCTTATCCATATGTTGTTGTCGTGTAGAGGAGCCCTGTCTGGAGGTCATGGCCACAGTCTTCTTCTTGCCTTGGGGGCGGATCATTAGGAAAACGAATTTCCTGGTTTGGGAAATGAGCTTACTGCATTGTTTTGCAGTAACCAAAAAGATAGCGGCAGGAGGTGGTACCTCTGGTATCCTGTACAACTTATTTCCCAAAGTAACAATAACAAAGACGAGGTCAAGACTCATGTACACCATGACGTCTGACAAGTATGGTTGTCCTAATAATACATCAAACATCAATAGGAGCAACGTCACATAATACCTCATCCGTGAAGGGCTTGATGCTATAGGGAAGGCGGCACTGCTAGCTGATGCGGAGATCTCGTCCTTGGTGAAGCCACCCGATGGTGTATGGATGTGGGTGAGCTGTGGTTGGCAAGCCCAACTGCTTCACGACGTCTGCTGAAATGAGGTTCTTTTGGCTCCCATTATCGACAATGAACTATATAGGGGAGCCCTTTACCCACATCTGGGAGTGGAAGAGACGTTCCTCCTCCTCTGGATCTTCTGGTTCCTCCTTCTGGATCTTTGTAGTGGCAACAATGGCGTTGGGCCCCGCATCAATAATCTGTTTCCCTTTTTCATTCCCCTTTTCAGGTTCTGATTCGGAGTCGGAGCATGCATCTGACTCAGAAGCCCTCATCTCGGCCACTAGTGACTGCTTGGCCCGACACTCACTTGTGTTGTGAGTGGATAGAGATACCCTGTAATGCTTGTGACCAACTGTGTTATTAACAATGTGCGGCCTAGCAAATGGACTTCGATGAAAATGATTTTGTGCGGTTGACCCATAACCATGATGCTAATTGTTGATGAAATAGCAGGTGCCTACATAGCTTGGGGTGGGAGGGCACGACTCCAAATAACCCAAGCCGAAGACTGCTATGCTGAAACTGATGAATGTGAAGCAGGTGCCTACTAAAGCGGGGTGGGAGGGCACGTCTCCAAAGGGAACCCGCTCCGAATGCTGCTCCAGATTTAAAATGAGCATAACTCGGTCAATATAACTCAGAATATTTATTATAACCTGTTTTTGGAAATGGAATGATCATTCTGCATCTTCTCATGTGTTTGAAACCACTATCTGGAGACTCTAGACTCTCAGATTCACGCTGGAACTCTCGTAGTCATAAAATTTCTAAAAAAATAGTTGATTTTAAATCAACAATAACTCCCACATCCGGACTCTGATTCGACCGATTTTTTTTTTTGAACTTGGGTGATTTTTCAAGAGGAGCTCAGATCTATATCCATTTCTCTGAAATTTTGCACTGAAAACTGCGAAAAATGACAGGAGAGCCGCCGTCCATGAATTGTCGTCAGAAAAATTACTTCAACATTGCTGATTTTGAATAAGCGATATCTCCCTTATCCGAACTCCAATTTCGCTGATTTTGTTTTTGAATTTGAGTATTTTTTCGCAAGGAATCCATATCTGGTCTTTGTTTTTGCAAAATTTTCACCAAAAGTTTCAGATCTGATATGAAAACTCGCCGCCCAAAAAAATTCATGGATTTTGCTGAAGATTGCTGTAGAACATTGAAACTGAAATATGTTTCAAACCCTCATTCCCATGGAGACGTAACCTGAATCTGATACCATTGATCCGGATCTAGGGAGGGAGGCCCCCAAGATCTAAAAAGTTGAAATAGATATGACAAGATCTGTAAAATTAGAATGTCAGAAAAAAGAGAAAACACAAAGAAAATAAAACCACAAAGAAACTTGTTTTTTTAAAACAGAGAATAACTGTAGAAGCTACATTGTGGCGGACAATCTGTCCTTTTACAAAGTGAGACTTGTTATTTATAGCCTTTTTTGAGATACAATACCATAGGTGGATACCATGGGCCAATACCATGGGTAGATACCACTTACAATACCATGGGTAAATCCCATGTGTGGATGAATACCATGGGTGGATAACCATGGGTCACTTATAATACCATGGGTGAATAAATATCATGGGTGGATGAATACCATGGGTGAATAAATATCATGGGTGGATGAATACCATGGGTCGATGCCATTTACAATACCATGGGTAAATTCCATGGGTGGATGGATAACATGGGTAGATGAATACCATGAGTTGATGCCATTTTCCATTCGGATCATTCCTCCCTCCTTAAGAAGCAATGGTCCCCATTGCGTGAAGTTTCCTCCTGAGAAGCCTTTGTTGAATATGAAGAGCCACTGAGGAGAAGGGTTTTGTGTAGTTAACCCATAACTGTGATGAACGAAGATCCGAGGATAGAGATACCCTGTAATGCTTGTGACCAATTGTGATATTGACAGTGTGTGGCCTAGCAAATGGACTTCGATGAAGTGTGGGTTTGTGGATGAACCAAAACCATGAAAAACGAAGATCCGAGGATAGAGATACCCTGTAATGCTTGTGACCAACTGTGTGACTAACAGTGTGCAGCTTAGCAAATGGACTTCGATGAAAATGATTTTGTGCAGCTGACCCATAACTGTGATGCTGATTTTTGATGAAGTAGCAAGTGCCTACATAGCTTGGGGTGGGAGGGCACGTCTCCAAATAACCCAAGCTGAACGCTTCTATGATGAAACTGATGAATGTGAAGCAGGTGCCTACTAAAGAGGGGTGGGAGGGCACGTCTCCAAAGGGAACCCGCTCCGAATGCTGCTCCAGATTTAAAATGAGCATAACTCGGTCAATATAACTCAGAATATTTATTATAACCTGTTTTTGGAAATGAAATGATCATTCTGCATCTTCTCATATGTTTGAAACCACAATCTGGAGACTCTAGACTCTCAGATTCACGCTGGAACTGTCTCGTCGTCACAAAATTTCTGAAAAAATAGTTGATTTTAAATCAACGATAACTCCCATATCTGGACTCCGATTCGACTGATTTTTTTTTGAAATTGGGCGAATTTTCAGGAGGAGCTCAGATCTATATCCATTCTTCTGAAATTTTGCACTAAAAATTGCGAAAAATGACAGGAGAGCCGCCGTCCATGAATTTTCGTCAGAAAAATTGCTTCAACATTGTTGATTTTGAATCAACGATATCTCCCTCATCTGAACTCCAATTTGGCCGATTTATTTTTCTAGTTTGAGTATTTTTTCACAAGGAATCCAGATTTGGTCTTTTTTTTGGTAAAATTTTCACCAAAAGTTTCAGATCTGATCTGAAAACTCGCCACCCAAAAAAATTCATGGATTTTGCTGAAGATTGCTGCAAAACATTGAAACTGAAATATGTTTCAAACTCTCATTCCCATGGAGGCGTAACTTGAATCTGATACCACTGATCCGGATCTTGGGGGAAGGCCCCCAAGATCTAAAAATTTGAAATGAAATTTGACAAGATCTGCAAAATTACAATGCCAGAAAAAAAGGAACACAAAGAATACCATGGGTGGATACATACCATGAGTCAGTTATAATACCATGGGCGAATAAATATCATGGGTGGATGAATACCATGGGTCGATGCTATTTACAATACCATGGGTAAATTCCATGGGTGGATGGATAACATGGGTAGATGAATACCATGGGTTGATGCCATTTTCCATTCGGATCAGAGAAACACTATCCAAACATACAAGAGGTTCTACATGAGTGACCAAAAGTAGGAAGGAAAGACTTACAGGACCTCAAAAATTATTTTTTCAAATTTAACTGGTCATACGCGGATCCACAGTGTGCAACATGCGTGTATACGCATCTATGTCTGAAGAAACTCGCGTATATGCGGGTTCCTTTGGACAAAAATAGATGTATATGTGATTGTGCACACAAAAATTAGTGTATATAAATCACAATAAAGAAAAACAAAAAATCCAAACCTGATCCAGAAGATCAAGATTTCTGCCTAGATGGAAAAAGAACCAACAAGACTGGGAAAGAGATCAGGTTAGTAAGGGAACCCAAAATCTAGAGAAAACAACCCGAACTAGAAATTACATGGATGTAATCCCTAGTAGAGTCACCAATTCTGTTGCGGGAAAATCTACCCTAAAGTCTGGGTTGAGGGACCTAATAGAGAGAAAGGCATACAATCACAAGAAGCATTCAAATTAAAAGTCTTAATGCTTAAACTAGAAAACTAGGGATAGGTGACCTTACCCGTATGTCCTAAGTTTGAGGTCGATCCTGCAAGGTGCAAACCCTATGCTACTCTTTGTGCTTCAAAACCTTCAACTCACTCAAGACAAAGCACAAAGACTAGTTGTACATCATATATATCCTAAATGTCAGTATGTTAGATCATATAAGCTCATAAAATAGTCATGAAATAACGATTATAAGATCATTAACATGTATATGAAACATATAAGAACATGACATCAAGAACAAGACAAAGCTTCTTTTATTGATGTATGTAAAAAGAAAGTGGATATATCACCTGAAATCAGTTGCGGCTCTAAGCGAAATCGTCCTCCAGATCCGTCCAGCCCAAGCCTCAACAATCTTCTTCCATAAGATGTGCACAAAGGATGTCACATAAAGGGGGGTGATCATCACAAGGAACCATGGGCTTCTTGAACCTGGGAAGTGCAGGAGGCACAGGGATAATCAGACTTGATTTGGGCTATAACAGACTATAGTATCAATAGCAGTCTCTCTCCTCCTTTAGGCTTTCCCAATGAGGTGTATTTACACTTCCTCAAATCATTTTTTTCAGTTGGGAAACAGTTTGCCCATGTGCTGGTGTAGGTTATTCTTAGGTAAAACCCATAAAACCCGCCCAATTAATAGGGATTTTATATATCTTTTAATATTTTAAATTCTATATGCGGGTCAGATATGAGCGAACCTGCGTCTACACGCGTAAAATTATGGGCGGAGTCACATATGGAATTAAAAATAATTTTCTTTAAGAAGTTGACCAAGTCTGAAAGGAAAAGGCTACCCAAGACCAATACATAAGTCATTAAGTATATAAAGATGATAAATGATGCTATAACACACCACAACAAGTATGTTATATAATCAAGAAAATAGTGCCCATAATGCAACCATCAAATTTTAATAACATAATCACCAACATCTAAAACATAGCTCATACTTAAAAAAAAAACATCAAAACCTTACTCCAAAATATCAATTCTACATAATACAATCAACAACATAAACCACAATGGTTATGTTCCAAATGCACAAGAGCTCCTGCAAAACAAATGTGAGAGTCACAAACAAGGAGCTATACCAAGCTCTCCATCTCTACCAACACACTTTGCTACAACTCATTTCATCTTTGATTTGCAACCTGAAGTTCTAAATCAATACACTGCTTCAACAAATAGATCTGCTCATTTTGCTACTATTAGAACTCATACATTGAAGCAATCCTTCTCACAAATAGGTCTGAAGCATACTCATAAAATGCAACCTTCTCTAACTCACATTGCCCCTCATTCAACCTTCACCCAACTCCAAAATGAAGAATATAAAACAGGTAGAGAAAAATTCACTTTTGTATTGGGGTCAAGAGATTGTGCACAAATTTGGCGAAATCAATCCTTAACCATCACTACTTGTGCACTAAATGCGTTCACACCCATTGGAATAATTTTAAAACCAATTCCAATCTTTTTCAATTAATCTAGAAGCCCCCCGATATTTCCAATTCGAAATAATCTGGATGTGCATGAGGAATGCGGAGAAATTATAGCTAAAGATACAACTCAATGGAAAAAATTGGTTGATCTAGGTTGCAAATGCATGCACAGGCTTGTCTCCATGTGGTTGGGCCTTTCAACCGCATGCACAAGCTTGCATGGGTGCGGTTGAGGCAAAGATGGGATAACACCAATAAAAAATCCTCGGATCCTACCCAAACTTCTTCCAGAGATATACAAGCCTTTGTGGGACCTCTAGAAGCCACTGTCACTTCTGCAACACTTCTGCAAATAGCCTAAGCATGTCTCCCAAGTGTCACTGTCAAGTTGACCTAAAGGGCCAAAAAAAATTGTTGACTTGTCTGTCAAAAATTCCTTTTCTCTCCTGACACCTACACAAGCTGCAACACCTTTGAACACACTTTGTAGCTCCTCTACAACATCATCATTAGACCAACATAATGTTGAAACAAGTCATATCCATGAGCATAGATGAATACCTAGTATGCCAACTCAACTATTGTGCCATCTCAACAACATGAATGAAACTTGATCCATCATCTCCATCACATGTAGATTTGCACCATCCACCTGTAGCAACATCAACAAACCATCATAACATATCTTGCAAACATGTATACTCAACCTTCGGTTCCTACACTAGGTCAATCATGCACTAGGTCACGACATCAACATAAACACCACTAGTACATTAAAAACCATCAACCACACCAATGCCATCATTTGGCCATCATGAGTGTGACATCATATGGTTGACATCAATGTTAAAACAACAATAATAATGCCAACTCAAAAAACTGCAACCATACTACAAAGAAGGCATCAACACATCAACTAGGCTACACAGGGTTGACATCAATGCCAACATGAGCTAGTTGCCATCACGAATCCAATGCCAACATTAGCTAGTTGCAACCATGAACAACATAATGCCAACAATATCCCCCTTTTGGCATTGGCAGAAACCACACACAAATTCCATAACATCATCCTCTATCACTCCCCCTTTGACATCAATGGAAAAGGGTCAATTCCATCTCATGAGACACAAGAACTGAAGCAAAAATATTGGAGCATTTGATCTCTTGATGGATGAAAGCATCCATGCCTCTCATATCAACAACAAGCAACACATATAACCAGTCTGTTGGCTCCTTGTGATTTACAAGAATGGCAAGAATAAACACTGTAAGGGCCACATCAGAACCACTTTGGAATCCTAGGATCTAGCCTTCCTGGATTCACAGAGGGATCTCTTTATATAAGTGTTTTCAAAAGATATATCTTTATGCTTTATTTAAGATATAGGCTAGTTATGAAGCTCTGAGAACTTTGTTTGGTTTTGGTTGATTGAAAAGGTACTTGAAGGATTAAAGGTTGGAGAAGATTGAGGGAATGTTTCAGCTGGAAGGATGGACTATAAGACGACATTAATCCATTGGGCTATGGAGTCATAAAAAGGGTTTATTTGTTTAACAACTATTCAAGGGTTTTCATAGGGAAAGTTATCTACATTTAATGGATCTCTTTAGATTAAGTTGTGATATGAAACATTAAGGTGTTGTGAAGGCAGTACAACTATAGTCAGTTAAGAATCTTCTAGCTCTACTTAAACAAGAAAAGCCTTTCAAAGTAACTGTTTTGAAGTAAATAAAGGATAGGGCAAACCATAGACTTCTTTGGACGAACTTTTATTACAACAAACTTTTAAGACAACAATCCAGTAATCCTAAGACTACTTTCAGATAAGGACAACAAGCAAGACAACAATAAGAGCAACCTAAGATCAAACAAAAATAATCTAATCTTCTTTTGACAAACTCTTTTAGGGATCTTTCAAAGCAACCTTTAAAGACTAGCCAAAGGACAGGGCATACCATAGAATTCCCTGGTTTAAACTCTACTTAGTATACTTTTGAAAATATATTTTAAGAACAATATCTCAAGTTCTACTCAGAAGGATATGGGCTTACCAACACTCCCTGGTTATACTCTATTGAATCATTCTTAAAGCAAAAAGCTAGATAAAACTGGAGGGAAATTAAGAATCCTTCAATCAAACCTTGCTGAAGAAAACATAAGATAAAGCTTACAGATAGAAATAGGGTACTTTTGACAGTAAATCCTAATCTAAATTTTCTGTTCTTTATCAGAGAAAATGGACAGAATGAAAACATAAGGAGAAAACATAAACAACGAGGAAAAACATCACCATTAACATAGACCAGGATCTTGTGAATCAGCTTGTTTTATTGATGTCCAAACCAATTACATATTCCAGCACAGTGGGTCTTTATAGCTTAAAGCTTCTCTATCCAGCTTAGCATTCCTTAACTAGCTTAGCAACACTCTAAACAACTAACAGTAACAACCTTCTACAATCAACAAGAACCCTTAATAATGGAGTCCTCATGCCATATTTATAGGAAAATGAGGAGGTGAAATAGAACTAGGGCTAATGTGCTTCATTTATGACTGAGTTAATGATTTTTGATCTTTGAGACCATGCAGAGCCCAAGGCAAAAATATCTGAAAGAGTTACTCTACATAATGAATGCTGTTTTTAATTTTTGAGCTACTTTAGTTGTAATTTTTTGACTTTTAGGATTTTTGATAACTTTGTAATAACTATTGAGCTCCTTCTTTTGAAAATATCTCTAACTGTAATAACTTCTGTATTTTTTGAGGGAAAATGAGGCTTGTAGGTGGCCTTTAACCTGTTGATGAAGTAACTGCTTCATTGATTTTGGCATTTGAAGCTATTTCTGGGCTAAGCTGTCTTTCTTATTGCTTTAAACTCTATTTTTAGGCTTGATTTTGCTTTTAGCCTTCATAATCACCTTTCTGTCTTTTTCTCTATGACTGTATTTGACTTTAATCCTTTGTCCTTAAGCCTTTGCCTTTATCTTTAATCACTGATGCTAATCTTTATCCTTTTCTTTAATTCTTTAATCCTTTGGTTAGGCTTTATTCCTTTGTTCTTCATTCTTCAATGTTCTAACTGTTTCCTTTGATTTGTCTGTGTGCAGGGGTTTCTTTTATGCACTGGAAGGTTTCTTTGATTCAACTGATGGTCATGAATCATCAATTTGACCTTCATATTTAAACCCTGGTCCCCTTTTCTTCATTTCTGGCCTCTTGGATCGTCATCCAAAGGCCTCTGCCACTTAATTTGATCGTGGGATGGCCTTTAGGTGCGGGCCACCATTATACCTGCAGCAACAAGACAACATTAATTTAAAAACCTGCGCGTTCTTGGATTAAACTGCTTTCAGGGGGTTTATAAGGCATCAAAATAAATTTTAGAGGAAGGGAAAATGCAAGGGGAGGAGGATTCCATAGGCGGAACAAGCGGAAAGAGGGAAACTTTTGAATTTTGGCGTGAGGAGGAGACCGGGCGGCTTTGTGGAAAACCGGCGGTTTTCGTGCGGCTTATAGTTGGTAAGTGGTTTTGAGCTGAATGCATGCGATTCCACTCATCGTCTAACGCATGGCAGGTTAAAAACCGCTTTTATCACGTAGGTCTGGGCCGTTAAAATTCGGCGTCAATTTCCACGCGATATGGCTTGAGACCGCTAGATCTCAGGTGATGAGATCTACGGTGTGAATGGTTCGAGGGATGTCGTGCAGGTTCGAAGGTGCAGGAATGGATGGGAGGATGATCGGGTGGATAGGGGAGAGGCGGGAGACACGACAACCGTCGGATCTGAAGGATCAACGGTCGGGATGAATTTTGGGGGAAAGTACAATGGCGTGGGATGAAGGATAGGGAAAGGAGGCTAAGGGAAGGTGGAGGAAATGGTCCCGTGGGGGGAAAAAGGACCAAGAGCTTAGGATGAGGGGAGCTTCGAGGATAGTGGGTGGTCAGACCTCAGGTTATATGAAGGAAAGGGGCTGGGGACTTAAGTCAAAAAGGGCTTAAGGCCTTATCTTACAAAAAAGAGCGGATTAGGCCTAAAAGCAGAGATTTTAGTGCTTTTGAAGTTGCTGATAGTGTAAAGAAGAGGATTTAAACCAAGAAAAAGGAGTTTTTCATGGTTAAAAGTCTTCTTAGGGAGAAAAGAGAAATAAAAGGGTCTTTTGAAGAAGTGATAATGGACTTTTTAGAAGGGAAAATGAGTGTTTTGGGAAAATAGGAGCATGAGGGGGGAATTATGGAGGTGAAAATGGGGGAATAAGCCTGAAGCAAGCCTCCTTTGGAACAACAGGGTGACTTGGGAAGTTTTGAATGAAGATTTAGTGAATGGATAAGCTTTGAGATAACGAACATAGTGAGATTTCCAAAACTCACAAGATTTTCATAAAAAATTTGTTTTTGGAAATCTAAGGAAATATTTAGCCATATTATATAACCAATTTTACTGATGGCTAACACAGTCAACATTCAGAGTATCATATCCAACCAAACACCTCTATCAGCAACCATGATATACACCAACAACCATAAGCATCATCAATGAGCGACATCACATAATGTGCAACAATATGCACATGAGCATCAACCAACATAGAGCAACAACATAAATAGACAACATTAACCTCTTTGCTCATATCATGAGGTTAAATCCCAACAATCAAAGCATAGCATGAGGCACACCATGAACACCTCCAGGTGGACCATGATGCCAACAATGAATGGTTGAAGTAAACAAGAGAAAGTAGATGTTCCCCCTCAACACATGTCATCTCTAAAATTAGCTCCATCCTACAATGAAGTGCTTCTGTTGTAAACAATGTTTCCTTTCCAAAAATAGAAGCACCATATTGACATAGGCTCCACATGATCATGACTAAATGACATATACATGATAAATACATGGATGTAGTAGCGACATAAGACCTCATACATAACTCAGATGACCATAACATGACCTCATGACTCATGAATAAATGACCCAATGATACATACAATAGAAGTACATGGCTTCATGAGCATTTTACATGGATATATCAATAAATACATTGTAAGGTCCCTTCCTAATTATTTTCCTAATGTTTGAGGAATTAATTTTGCAATTTTGATTAATAATATCCCAAGGCAATTTTGTGAAGAAAACATAGGAGAAAGGAAATATTTGCATGTTAGTGGAATCTGGGGGCCACTCACCCACATGCAATACGCACTAAGGGAAGAAGGAAGTCGAATTCCCCAAGGAAAATCAAGTTCTAGATGGGGCCCATAAGGAACTCATGGCCAACAACTATAAATAAAAGGAATGAAGGAGAATTTGGGGTCTTTTGTCTAATTGAAAACTGAATTTTCCTTAGCTGTTTAGCTAAGCCAATATTGTGTTGTTTAGCACGAGATCTTCCCAAGGAGAGAATCTCAATCTTTCTTCGTTAGAATTTGAGTGCCACCCAAAGAAATATTTTCTTTATCACTGAGACCGGTGGAAGAACCATCTACAGGTTCCATGCAGTTTTGGAGGCATATTACATAGTTTGGGAGAAACTACTACATAGAAGGAGGAGCCATGTTGTTATTTGTGGAGAAGTGTTGTTGGGGCTTGACCGGAGAAGACATAGGAGTGTTGCTTCTTCATTTTCAGGAGGGTGGAGATCAACTACAACGCAAAGAGCCATCCTACACGCAGTTCTCATTCATCACACATAGAAATTGTGTCATCACCTCCATGGCTGCGCAGTTATTGGAGTGAGGCTTTTTGGGGAAACATTATTCTGGGGAATTAGGAGCTAGGGTGTTGGGAAATCACTTGGAGGGTCACTTGAGTAAGATTGTTGGAGTTTGGAGAGAAAATATTGATAGTATCAGCAGCAGTGACCGATTTTGAAATTGGAGGAGGGTTAAATTTTGAAGGTTGGAACCAAGGGAAACTCCTTCTGGGTTTGGGGCAAGAGTCACATCCCCAATTTCCTAGAATTTTCTGGGCAATATAGAGGGGGGAAATCAGTGGGTGAAGTCTGGCGGTAGTGCACTTTTGGAGCAGCAACACAATTTTCTGGAGGATTTATCTATTGCAATTGTTCGACTTTTCTGTACTCATGACCTGGTGCTTGTAGCTTGCCTTGCCCAGGTGAATTTTCTCCAACTCATTTGTACCACAACTAAATTATTAATAAATATTTTCCAGTTTGAGAATTTGGAGAAATTTATAGTTTATGTGTATGAATTTCTGAAAAATTTCTGTGTTATTATATTTGCATGTCTTTGTTATCATTGTAAAATTTCCATTAGGAATATTACAATGGTATAAAATCGTGTTCTTGGCCAGGGTGGGGAACAGGAGCAGGTGATGCCACCGAGATATCAAGGAGTAGTTTTACATAGAGGTCGTGGTAGAGGTGGAGGCAGAGGCCATGGTAGAGAAGGAACCCAAATCCATTTTCAAACACTGAAGTAGAGAACTAGAGAGAAGGAATGGACCTGCATGAGGAGGATGAACATCCCAGACTAAGGGGCCAGGACAAAATTCTGGAGGAGATGCTGAGATCAAATCAGAAGATGATGAGACAAGGGTAGATCATGATGGACATGATGCAACATGTGATGGGGCTACATGTGGGTGGAAGGCCAGATGGAGCAGTAGAGCCTCAAGGTGATGGGGGTTTTAGAGCAGGGGGAGGAAGTTGTACCTATCATCACCCACACACTCCTTAGCATGGGCAGACTAGTCGTCCCTTGATGCCTCATTTCGTGGATGAGTCAGAACCGGAGAGGAAGCCGAACACGCTTGAAAATTTGGTCCACTCAGTTGCATTTGGTATTTATGAGTATGATGGGTTGGATGCCCGGATTAGGCGTGTGATGTCCTTTAATGATGAGTTTATTCACCTCAAGGAGAGGCATACTACGGGAGTTAGAAACCAATATAGAGGAGGATCATCCAACCAGGATGTATAGAGGTTAGCCGGGAAGGTTACACTCCCAAACTTTGATGAGTCATCGAATAGTTCAGCCAGAGCTTGGACACACAATTTGGACACATACTTTCATTTGAATCCCATGATGGAAACAAATTCCATTTGTTTTTCCACCCTTCACTTGGAAGGTGATGCTGAAGAGTGGTAGTACCATGGGTTGGTCACATTGGGGCACATCAGCATTACCTCTTACACATAGTTCACTTAGAGGTTGTTGGAGAGGCTTGAGAGGAAGGACTCAAGCTTAGGGAGTTATCTCACCTTAGACAGACTGACAGCGTAGAGGCTTCCATCACAGAGTTCTAGAGGCTAGCGGTTATGGTGAAAGATATTTCAGAGGGCCGATTGATTATGTTGTTTGTGGAGGGACTTGTTGAACCACTGCATGGTTAGGTGAGGGCTTACAAACCCACGTCACATTAGGATGCTATTTCCAGGACCCGAGATATGATCAATGCAGTGCCCAAGAATCGATCCTTTGTTCCCACGAGACCCATAGCCCCATAGGGGAACAAAGATACTAGTCCACCACTGAGAGATGGAGGAAGTGGCCAGTTGGATGATGATACACTGAGGGACCTCGGGAGTAGGAGGTTGTGTTTACATGCCAGGATCCTTGGGCACCTAGGAACAAGTGCACCAAGGGCAAGGCACACTTCAGTGAGGTGTTTTCAGATAGTGAGCCAGAGGAGGAGGAGACTAGGATAATAGATGATTCAAGGGATGAGGTAGGGCCATCATCAGGAGGACCACCACCACCACCTAGAGGATGACCCTTTTGGTGTGCCAAATTATTTGACACTCAGGATCAGAGGGACCATATAAGGGTAGTGTGTGTCGGTTCTGGTTGACATTGGGGCCACCCACAATTTCATTGATGCCAAGATGGTGGAGTGTAAGGGCATCCAGATAGCTACATTTGAGGGGTTCTTAGTTTTGGTGCCAGGAGACCAGACCATGTAGTGTATGAATTATGTTCCCGGGTTTACCTTGAAGATGGGGAACTACTCTTCAATGATCATTTCTTTGTGGTTGATGTCCCAAACACCAATGTCGTGTTGGGATTCCAGTGGTAGTAAGCATTGGGGAAGGTCACCACTAATTGGCAGAAGTTGGAGATGGATTTCAAGGGGCCAAATGGGAAGCCTGTATTACTAAGGGGAATGCACTCTTATCCACCTCAGAAAATTTCAGCCCATAGGATGGAGGTCAATCTATGGCACGGGGATGTGGAGTGGGCAATTGAGTTGAGGATTTTTGAGTTAGGGGCATGGACACAGGCTACACATCCAGATATATTAGCTTTGTTGGAGAGCACCAGGGGGTTTTTAGCGATGTTCCATCATGTATACCACCAAACTATAGATTTGAGCACACCATTGAGTTGGAGAATGGGGTGAACGTAGTCATCACCATCCCTTATAGGCATCCAAAGTCCTATAAGTATGAGATAGAGTGAGCCATTCGAGAGTTGTTAAGATTGTGACACATCAGGCCTAGCTTGATTCCATTTGCTTCTTCCATAGTGTTGGTGAAGAAGAAAGATGGAACACTGCGTATGTATATAGATTATCGGGCTCTCATTAAGAAGACAGTGAAGAAAAAATATCCTAGTCCACATATTGACGAGTTGATAGACAAGCTTAGAGGATCTAAATACTTCTCTAAGATAGATCTACGTTCGGGATATCACCAGATCCGCGTGAGGGAGAAGGATGTCCCAAAGAATTCTTTTCACTTCCACTACGAACATTTTGAGTTCTTGGTGATGCCCTTTTGGTTAACCAACGCTCCCACTACATTCCAGTCATGTATGAACCACACATTTCATGGGAAGTTGAGACGCTTTGTCCTATTTTTCTTTGATGACATACTTATTTACAGCAGGACATGGGAGGAGCACCTTCAACACTTGGAGGTACTGCTTCGCATACTTGAGGAGCAACAGTTGTATGCGAAGATGTCCAAATGTGATTTTGCACTAATGGATATGTTGTACCCAAGGCATGTGATTGGGGAATATGGAGTGAAGGTACATCAGGAGAAGATTCAGGCTATTCTGGATTGGCCCACACCCAAGAACGTGACAGTGGTGAGGGGGATCCTGGGAATATGTAAATACTACATGAGATTTGTGAGAGGATTCTCACAAATTTTTGCTCCTTTTATATATTTGACGAAGAGGGGAGCGTTTGAGTGGACGCAGGTAGCAGAGGATGATTTTAAGCACCTCAAGTGAGTCCTGAGTAGTTGCCTAGTTTTAGCATTGCCATATTTCATGCGGCCCTTTGTACTAGAGTGTGATGCCTCTGATCAAGGGGTTGGGGGTTGTTTTTATGCAGGGGTACTATCCTATTATTTTTGAGAGCATGAAGTTGCCACCTCTTGAGTGGTTGTACTCAGTGTATGACAAGAATATGTTGGCAGTGATGCATGCACTAGCCAAATTCAGAAAGCACCTGGTAGGAAGTTGATTCAAAGTGATGACTGATCACAACAATATTTGGTTCTTCCTAGAGAAGCAGTCACTAGAGGATAGGTAGAAAAAATGGGTGAGTAAGCTCCAAGCTTACGATTTTGAGATTGAGTATGTGAAGGGAAAAACACAATGTGGTAGAAGATGCCCTCTCTAGGAGACTAGCAACATTGTCCTTGATGGATTTTATGCAGGATTGGAAGACTCAACTATTGGTTGAGTACTCCAAGGACAGGAAGGCTTGTTACATTTTGGATGGCACACACAACGATGATCGATTCCAGGTTATGGATGATGTAATATACTACAAGGACTAGATCTATTTGGTGCCAGGATCTTAGCTGAAGGAGAGGATCATGTAGGCAGCCCGTGATTCTCCATTAGCAGGGCACCCGGGCTTCCTCAAGACATATCATGTTGTCATGGAGATATTCTCTTAGCGAGGGTTCAAGGGATATGTTTTGAGGCACGTGAGGGAGTGTATGGATTTTCAAAGGAATAAAGTGTAGTTTTGACACCCGGTCGGTTTGCTACATTCGCTTCCCATTCCAGAGAGGAAGTGGGAGAGTGTATCTATGGAATTCATCACCAGGCTTCTAGTTGCATAGGGGTGGGACTACATCTATGTAGTGGTCGACAAGCTGACTAGGTTTTCCCACTTATTCACTATTCCATATAGATCTTCAACCTCCTAGGTGGCTGAGTTATTCTTTCGGGAGGTCTTCAAGTTGCATGGTCTTCCAAAGATCATTGTGAGTGACAGGGACAAAATATTTATGGGGGATTTTTGGCAGGAATTGTTTTGGTTGGTGGGGAAATAGCTTACACCCAACACTAGCTATCACCCCAAATTTGATGGGCACATTGAGATCGCGAACAAATGGCTGGAGGGGTACGTAATAAATTATGTGACTAGACAGCAGAGAGTGTGGGTCAAGTGGTTGACACGACTTATCATATGTCCATTGGTATGTTCCCTTTCTGATATATTTATGGGTATGATGTTATTACTTTTCTCTGACATGGTATTTGGAGATGTTAAGGCCCCAGGAGCGAAGGACTGGGTTCAAGAGAGCCAGGATATTCTCCGAGGTCTCAAGAACAACTTGCAAGTGGCCCAAAATTAGCAGAAGATATATGTTGATAAGCACAAAATGGAGAGATAATTTGAGGTAAGAGACATGGTCTACCTATGCTGGTATCCATATAGACAGTCTTCACTCAAGTATATGGGTGCAAAAAAACTTCGGCCACGATTCTATGGACCTTACTGGGTGTTCAGGAGGGTAGGTGATATGGCCTACGAGTTGGAGCTACCTTCAAAGAGTAGGATCCATAATGTATTCCATGTCTCATGCCTGAAAAAGGCGTTGGGACAACAGGTAATAGTAGCAACCCAGTTACATCCATTAGATGATGAGAGGCATTTGGTTTTGAAACTAGAGCTTATGTTGGAGACCTGAGAGAGGAGGTTGAGAAACAAGGTTCTTTGGGAGCATTTGCTCAAGTGGAAGGATTTGTCGGAGGAGGATGCTACATGGCAGAATGAGCGGAATTTGCAGCCTCTAGTTTTACAGTTGCTTGGGGTTAAGCAACATCCGGGAGGGGAGGACTGTGATGTCCCTTCCTAATTATTTTCCTAATATTTGAGGAATTAATTTTTCAATTTTTATTAATAATAGCAGAAGGAAATTTTGTGAAGGAAACATAGGAGAAAGGAAATATTTGCATGCTAGTGGAATGTGAGGGACACTCACCCACATGCAATACACACTTGGGGAAGAAGGAATTCGAATTCCCTAGGGAAAATTGAGTTCTAGATGGTTCCCAGAAGGAGCTCATGGCCAGTAAATTTAAATAGAAGGAATGAAGGAGTAGTTTGTGTCTTTTGTCTATTTGAAAACTGAAATTCCCTTAGTTGTTCAATTGAGCCAATATTGTGATGTTTAGCACAATAGATTCCCAAGGAGATAAGCTCAACCTTTCTTCATTGGAATTCAAGTGCCACCCAAGGAAGGCTTTCCCTTATCACTGAGACCGGAGGAAGCACCATCTATAGGTTCCACGCAGTTCTGGAGGCATAGCACGCAGTTTGGGAGCCACTACTGTGCATAGGGAGGAGCCACGTTGTTATTTGTGGAGCAGTGTTGTTGGGTATTGATGATCCGGATTTATGCAGGAACGCAACAGAATAAACACATAACCATAAAGATAGAGATGCAGCGGAAATAACACTTCATTTCATTAATATCAAAGAACTGAAATTTGCTTACAGACAGAATGGAGATAAAACCAACTGGGAAAACCTTAGTATTATCTGCGAGAAGAGATGTAGCGCTACGAGGCCTTTGTTGCTTACAATGAGTGAGGCCTGTTTGAGAAACAATGGAGAACCCTAAACATCCCAAAAAACCTAACCCTAGGAGATGAAGCGCCAAAACTATGGGCCCCGTTTGGGTAAATTGGTGTTTCAACTTCCCAGGGACGTAACTTTGGCATACTATCTCCGTTTGACGCATATGATACATCATTAGAAAGCTCTGTCCGAGGACTACAGCTGTCGAGGCGAATTTTATCAGAAAATTCGCTGGCGCTTTCGTACCCAAAAAACGTCGTTTAGGGCCTCAAAACGGCTCCGGAAGTTCAGGACCCGAAAAACTGCTAAAAATAGTAAGTTATGCCGAAACTAAAAAAATGAAAGAGACAATGGTGGGGGGCCAAGTGGAATAGGTGGGTGGCCACCAATATCCACCTGGATCAATTGACCAGAGAAGCCACAAGAGTGTTGCTTGTTCATTTTCAGTAGGGTGGAGAGCACCTATAACACAGAGATCCAGCCTACACATAGTTCTCATTCAGCACAAACATAAACTGTGTCATCACCTCCATGACTGTGCAGTCATTAGAGTGAGGCTTTTTTGGGCAACATTATTCCAGGGAATTAGGAGTTGGGGTGTTGGGAAATTAATTCAAGGGCCATTTGAGGAATATTGTTGGATTTTGGAGAGCATATATTGACAGTATCAGCCACAGTGACAGATTTCAAAATTGGAGGGGGGCCAAGTTGTGAAGGGTCAAATTTTGAAGGTTGGAAACAAGGGAAACCCTTTTTGAGTTTTTCTGGGTTTGGGGCAAGGATCACATCACCAATTTCCTAGAATTTTCTGGGTAGTATAGAGGGAGGAATCAGTAGGTGAAGTCTGGCAGCAGTGCAGTTTTGGAGCAACAACGCAGTTTTCTAGAGGATTTAGCTATTGCATATGTTTGGATTTTTTGTACTCATCACTTGTTGCTTGGAGCTTGCCTTGGGCAAGCCCAAGTGCATTTTCTCCAACTCATTTGTACCACAAATCTATTATTAATAAAATATTGGCGAGTTTGAGGATTTTGAGAAATTTTTGATTTATGTGTGAATTTCTGAAATTTTATGTGTTATTATAGTTTCATATCTTTTTAATCATTGTAAAATTTCCATTAGGAATATTACATACATGGTTGCTATGGTCATCTCCTATGGAACAATGACACATAATGGTTGTCACATCATCATAATCCCATACAAGTGGCTACAAAATAGACTCATGAAACTCCTCCAAGACATGCCTAACGCCATGATGACTCAACATACTATTGACTAGACTCCCAACCAATACATAATGATGAAACAATAAAAAGTACATGGTTGTAATAACGAGCATTTAACATCCCATATATTGCTAGTACATGTCTCATTTCAATTGTATTCATCCTATGCCAATGAACTCTGTATATGCATGTTTGTACCATATTTTCAACCAATTTGTCAGTGAAAACAAAAAAAATATATGGCTTAAAAATGTACTATTTCACTTAGAAAACATATGTAAGGAAACTTCATATAACTGTGTGAAAATCTATGAGGGAAATTTCAAATAACTCATGTAAATCTCATACCATGCATAGCTCCCCCTGAGCTCAATATACCTCCAATAGACAAGATGATCCTATGGCCCTGAATGTGCATGAGGCTCAAAATAACTCATCATATGTTTCTACAACAACTTGTACTTGTAAAACTGCCATACTTCTACCATATGCTCCCCCTGAGGTTATGCACCTCTAAGGAGCTTTGTAGTCCTCTTAAATATGCAAGAAATAATAATGGAATACAAGAGGGGTTGCTCTTCACTTTCTCTTCACTACTTGAAGAGTTGTTGCTCCTTTCTCCACATGGTCTTTGGCTACTTATTTTCTTCCTTCATTGGTTTTCTGCTAGGTCCTCTTTGTTTTTGCTGATTTTTCCAAATTTTCCTTGAGTAATGGGGCAACATGTAGCATCTTGCCATATGGCCAAAATTATGCCATATGTAACACTCCACATGGCCAAGATATGAAGCAAGGGGAATAAATTTCCTGCTACTCATGCCATATCTATACATTGCATGCAACGTGCTTCTCCTCCATTGTTTATATCTATAATTAGATGCCTTATGGCCAAACAGGTTACATGAATAGCAATAACCATAAAAAGAATGATTATACTTGTTGGCCAACCAACTTGGTTGTTTATACTGCTGCAATCTCTACTGATTTCATCTATACATTCTGCTCTTGCTGTTGGATGCAACATGTCCAAGCTTGTGGCAGTTGTAACACTCAACCTTGACCATCAAAGGAATGAAGGCTTTGATTCCTTTGAAATCTTACAAATATGCCACAATCTTCTCTTGGAGAAAAATATATTATAAATGTAGGTGCTCCTTGAGGTTTTATTTTCTGTTAGAGTTGGTTCTGCTTGTTTATCTATTATTGGATTCTTTTTTTGCTACACTTATTGTTGGCATTGTTTGTTACAGGTTATTTTGGTTCTCCTTTAATGCTTTTACCTACATGCAAACTAGACTCGCCCCTTTGAAATCCAAGACCAAATTTATCCAATGGTGATATTTGGATCTCAAGCAAACTATCTAAGGCCATAGTGCTCTTCTCCATCTTCTGCTTATTTCTCAAGGACACCACTTCAACTTCTAATCTCTCAAACTCATTTTCCTTTTCTTGGTACTTCTTCCTCATACCTTCCTCAACTTTTTTGGATTCTGCTAATTTAATCTTTAAGCTGATAATATCCTCCTTGAGATTGGCCTCCGTATCATCACAAATATGCAATAGTTTATCTTGATCCTTACATGTAGTTATTAGTCTAGAAATATAAGCTCTAAGAACCTTAATATCATTCTCATCTTCACTAGGCACTTTAGCATGATCAAAATCTGAATCATCAAAATTGTAACTCAAAATAAAATCATTAATATTGATACCTTTGGGTTCATGATTTTATGATCTCTTCACATCATTAGTTGAATCATTTGCAGTAATAGGATGAAACTCTTGTGGTTGAGCTTCTTTTTTTTGAAGTCCCTTATTCTTATTCGTGTTCTTGTTCTTCATTTTGTTTCTCTTTTTCACATTCTCCATAGTGTTTTTGGTACCATCTCCAAATATGGACTCTAACTTGTCCCACATTTATTTGGCATATTTCAAACCTACTAGATTCTTCAAATCATCATCATGAATATCCTTGTAGATTATGCATCTAGCTTGTGCATCTTGTTGCAAAATTTTAGGTGCTATTAGATGCTTGCCACATCCTTCACATACCAGTATCCAAATGTTAGATTGACAAGACAAAAACTCATATTTAAATTTTTTTATCCATATCTTGTGCTATGCAACAACCCCCCCATTTATATTATCAAATAGTTAATATTTGTAATACAAATGGGGACCCTTTTAAAATTTTTCCATTTTGAATAAATTTCAGTTCCAAAAATGTTTTTGCCCTCAAAAAGCCTTTTTTAATCTAACCTAAACTCAATAGATTTCATTTTATCCCTTTACAAAATCCTCATCGCAAATCACATCTTGCATATTCCTTTATCAACAAAGCTAAAAAGAAATCCCGATTTGCGACTTGCGATTCATGCGATATCGCGATCACATATCGCACATCGCACATTGCAAATAATCATTGGAAAACTTAACCGTTACCCACCAATACTCCGATGTTGTGATACCCCAATAGTGCGACATTGCGATTTTGTGATTTTGCGACTTGCGATTTAAACTTCGCATACAATATCATGATCACACATCGCACAAATAATCATTGGAAAACTTAACCGTTACCCACCAATACCCCGATGTTGCGATACACTGATAGAGCGACCTTGCAATTTTGCGACATCGCATATCACAAAATCCATTAAAAAGCTTCATTCCGAAATGCAATTTCAAATATGCGATATGATGGATTTGATAGGGGTTTAATGAAGGTTTAAATCGGATACGAGTCAGGTCAGAATGAATTAATATGTTTAACATCCTGATGCAAGCAATCATGGTTTTCGTTATATATTTATTAATGATAGAACCGCTCCCTGATCTTTTCTTAAAGTTTAGTCATTTCACTAAATATTTCATTACATGCGCCATTTGATTGCTACTCTGTTTTAATAGGAACTCTTCCAAAGAGATGTCCATACGAAAGGTGATGTAGAAGCACAGTAAGCAAACCATTGCAGAATTCGAAGACGTAGAAATGTCGTCCACATTCACAGATACTGTTTGCACTGTAGATGGAGGCGCTAATGCATGGAAAACTATCTATGCTACTCTGGAGAATGAGAAACCTGAGGTAATAGAAGTCAAATAAACTGTTGATACTGCTGAACCTTCAGATGCACAATTCAAAGATGCTGCATGCTCTTTCTTTCACAGAATAGTAGCAAGGGCCAGGCTTTTACCAATGATAAGATGGGTGGTTGAGAATGCAACATTTTGAATCAAAAGGTCGAGCAACAACTCTTTAAATTACAGCAAGATATGGAAGTACTTAAGATAATTCATGAAAATGACTTATCCAACAAAAAACACACTGATTAAAGATTTGAGAGAAAATCTTATAAAGTACAAAGGCATTCCTACTACAGAGGAATTCATTAAAGAAGTACTGGCATTAAATGCCCTACTCTCAAAACAACAAGACTTGTTTGTCTTACAAATGTCAGGCATAGTTCCACATTTGGAAATCAGTGAACAATTGATTAATACAGTCATTGATTAGAGAATTGAGTTTAATGAACTCAATACCAAAATTTCTGACTATATTGAATGGCAGGATTCAGAGCAAGGGAGAAGATCAAATATCCCAAAGATCAAAGAAACTTATAAAGATATTCTCTTTACTGACTGGGATACACAGGTAAAACAAGCAGAATTGGCAATAGCTAGAGCATCAGGCATATCAAAGAGCATTGTCAAAACAATCAACCACATGTTACATACCTCCAGTTTAATTAAATAAGGAGATCCTAAATAAATTCCCGATCTCAAAATATTGGAGAAAAGATGGAAAAATATAGATCAAATACGAGAAGAAACAATTGCACGGCTGAAAAGAACCAACTGGGAAGCGTATTGGCAACTCTTAGTCAAGCCTCATAGTCAGATAATGACGTTGAATTGTTCCTTAGATTCTGTACAAAATATGCTTCCGCCTCTACTTGATGCTATATTTATAGGACAGTTGAGAACACAGTTCAAGATGCCACCACAGGTCAAACCAATGTCTGATATTTGTGAGCTGAAAGGCAAAGCTGGCACTAGTGACTCATCAAGAAGGCCATGAGTCATTTTGAGCAATTATATTTTTAGAAGTTGGATACTAAGAACGAGGAAGGTTGTTTGAAACCTCCTCATAGATATTTTGTATAATCTATTTTTGTAGTTAATTAGAATAGTATTTAAACCATTCTCATGCATTTAGAGAAGGGTACAAAATTTTTATTGAGAACTTTTATTAAGAATGCACTACTGTATGTTTGTGGATGTCTTGATAAAATAATGGAACATGGTCTTTTCAATTACATATCATCTTGGTTGATCACTGTTGATGCACTATTGTATTCTTTGAAAGACTTATTGATAGAAGATTGATTGTGGCTTATTATCACTAGTCAGATGAGCATGACAACACACATCTGGTACTATTATCGTGTATGCTAAACTTCGTTTTAACATTAGTGGTAAATCTATTTTTCATGAATTATGTATGAAATCAATTATTTTTGTTTGAAGTATCAGTTGCACTATTGTATGATATCAGAATAGAAATTGTTTTGTTTTATATATGATAATCAGAATATATGCGATATGTTTCACATCTTCCTTTGATTAACTATTTTCTCAAAAGGATTACCTTACAAAAGTATTAACTCTATTAAGTCTGTGATTGATCTATATCATAACAGACTGAATAGACATCATTTTAGATTTCATAAAATCAGCGTTATCCCGGTTTAGATTAGATAAAATTTAATTCAAAGTTTTGCATATTAGAATAAAGTTGTCTTAGTTTTTAGTTATTCTTCTTGCAAATCATTTGAAGGAAACCCAACAATCATATAAAACCCAAAACTAGGAAACTGGTCCCCAGTCGGAGCCACTATCCGAAACGGAAAAGGAGTTGCTTTAAGGTCCGGACCGGGTGGTTATCCCCCTTGTTGTTGCCACAGATTTCTGAGGCCTCAACATTTTTGGCGCTAGAAGGAGGGCCCCAACTATGAATGGCATTCAAATCTAAATCTCAAATTAGAAGCCTTCACAAGAGTCAATCCCCCTCAAAAACTCCTACATCTTCTCGATCACACTCTAAGTCACCAACTCATAAATCAGAAATTGTAGAAACCTTCCCCTCATCCCCTGAAATATCTCGACAATCATCTGCTTCAGAATATAATCCCAAGTCTCTCGAAGTTTAGTCTTTAATTCAGAAATTAGAAGGAATATCTATTTCTGTTGAAAAGCCTGTTAATCCCGAAGCTTCTGAAGAAAGCGTTACTTCCCTATTTAAAGAAACTGGTATATTAACCTGATCTTAAAGCGAGAAACTTGGTATTCCTCCTTTAAAGTTCCCAATATAATCACATCACAAATTTTTTTATGTATCCATATATAAGTCAGATACGAGTGAAGTCACGTCATCTTTCCCTTCAGTTACTTCCTCACATCCTCCTACTCAATCTACATCTTCTTATTCTTTCATTTCTTCTACTCAAACAATTAGTACTATCACAAGTAGTACTGTTCTAGTTGTAAGTTCTACATCCATTCCCCTACTTCTGTATCTTCGCAAACTTCAAATCAAATTATGGCTAATCAGCCTTGGACTAATCCTGGTGCTGTATTGATTGCAAATCCACATGCCTTTCCAGATCATCCAGAAAAATAGCTAGCTAAATATAATCTAGATGATGGTCTTCTTGCTGAAGAACATATAAATAATTTTATGTTGGCCATGAATCTTAATGGAGTTGCTCATGAAGATATTGTAGTAAGATTGTTCCCTTATACCTTACAAGGATCTGCAGGATCCTGGTACTTTTCGCTTCCAGCAGGATCTATTATAGATTGGGAAACTTTTGAACAACTTTTTCTTGCAAAATTTGGAGATGATAGAACTGTTGTATCTTTGATCAATGCTCTTTCCAATCTAAAAACAAACTCAGGCGAAAGGATCAAAGATTTCAACTCCAGATTTAATAAATTATTAAACAAAATCCTAACTGCTTCCAAGCCTGTTGTTGATGTACAAATAGAGTGGTATATTTCTTCTTTGCCTTCTAATATAGCTATTTTTGTAGATAGAGTTGGTAAAGCTACCCTTTTAGAAAACATGAAATAAGCTCTCGCTGTAGAGAAAATAGTCTTAGCTTTGGAAAAACGATCAGCGATAGAAGACAAGAAATCAAAGAAAGTGACATTTAGTCAAGATTTCAAAAAGAAAGTCTCAAAAGATCCATTCGATCTTGAAGTTATTTAAAAAGTGTTAAAAACTATGTCAAATGACATGATTGAGATAAAGAGATAGGTTGCTGAAACATCACTGCCTAAGAAATTATATCGCCCATATAAGAAAAAATCCTCTTCACCATCTCAACCTCCAAATGTGATTTCAAATGCTGAATCCGATCAAGGTATTGAAGCTCCCTCACCATCTGAATAGGAACCAAAGTTTGAAGAAGAAGTTGAACTGAATGGGTTATGGGACTTCATTCTCCCTACAAAATAAGAAAGAGAAGCTATGCCTGTGTCTACAAGAAGTAAATATTCTTCTGATTCAACTATATCAAATCAGAAACAAAAATCTCTCCCCACAAAGGAGAAAACAATAGCTAAAAAATCTAAAACTGTTCAGACAGATCCTATTTCATTAGATCCTCTTAAAAATTCCAAAATTTTAATAGTTTCAGATACAATGTAATACAATATAGTTGAAGATATGAAAAATACCAAAGCAAACATTTCATTACATGAAATGACCAAACTCAAACAACAACAGAAATTTTTACTCAAAGAACTCAAAGCAATCCCTGTAGATCCTATACAACCACCGATTATAGCCCAAGCTTCTAAAGATATGGGAAAACCTCCATCATCTTCAAACGAAGTAAATCATGACAATTTTGTTTTAATTGGTGATAGATCTATTTCTCACACTCCTCCTTTACTTTTTACTTATGAGATTTTCAACAAAAATGTTCATAATTGTCTTATTGATTCAGGAGCTTCTTCAAATATCATGCCAAGAACTGTGTGCATGAAACTGAATGTCAGTCCTCAAAATCTGCTGTACATAGAGTTCAATTAGATAGAACAAAGGTTGAGGTCGTTGGAGAAATGTTGTCAGTATCCATTAGATTATCATCCAATCCAAAGGTACTACAAGTAATTGATGTCTTGGTTTCATATATCCCTGAATTTTATGGTCTTATTTTAAGCAGGGATTGGTCTGAAAAGTTACATGGATATTTCGATACCGATTGGTCACATATGTGGTTACCATACAATGGCAAACCAAATCAAATCAAAATTGACAGCGAAAAATTTATGAAACATACAGTCACTGAACTTCAAGAAACAAATGAACCTGTAGCTTTCACTAATAATATTATTGGAAATTACTCAGATGAATCGTTTATTGGATCGTTCAATGCCCAAATTTCACCTTTTTCAATAAATACTGCTATTTCTCAAACATACACTTCTAAATGTATTAATCTTAGCAATAAAATTCCAAATCATTCTTTATTATGGACTTTATACTTTGACGGTTCAAAATCAGACGATGGTGCAGGAGCAGGTTGTATTTTAATCAATCCGCAAGGAGAGAAAACAATGCTAGCTTGTAGACTAGAATTTCAATGCATGAATAATACCGCTGAATATGAAGCATTGATACAAGGCGTGTACAAAGCTATGTAGAAATTTCTTGTTTTTCCCACCCTAGTTTTCAGTTTCACCTTATTTCTCCTTTTAGTTAAATGCCCTTTCCCATATCTTTACATTCAAAAACAAAAAAATAATTTTTGTTGAAAACACAAATTCTGGAAAATTTACAGAATGCTGGAAAATGCAGAAATAAAAATCAGCAAGCTCAAAACATCCATTCAAGACATTTCAACACAGAGATTTTTGGTCAACATGACCCTGGAAAAACCCCCTACAAATCTTGGGGAAAACCAGTATGGAAGCTTCTCTTTTATTTCTGAAAAATGCTTTTACAGTGAACAGTAATAGACAGAAAATTACAGCAAACACAAAAATCAGTTATCTCGACTTTCATGCCACCCTCCACCTTGAAAACCGTGCCAAACAACAAGCAGAATTTTTTTAGAGAAATTACAACATTAAATGCTGTCTTAGCTGCCTCGAAAAACGTGCTAGGAATGACCGTACTGACTGTACGGATTCCGTACGGATAGGACAGCAGCCTCATTTCTCGATTTTCGTGCCCAAAAAATCAACCTAGAAAACCGTGCTCCTTGCTGCTGTTCCAGTTCCTCGAAAACAATGCTGCCCCTCTCTCGAAAACCGTGCAAACTGCTGTACCGATTTTCTGCCTCGGTTAGTGCGCCAATGAAACTCTGCTGTATGGATTTTCAGCCTTGGGAAGTGTGCCCTCTTGCTGTACAGATTTGTTGTGCTGCCTTTGCTGCTCTCCCTCTGCTCAGAAATTACTCTTCAGCTTCCTCTCCTCCTCTCTCAATCTGCTCATGAAAGAATGAATGACCTTTTCCCTCCTTTTCCTCCTTTAACCTAACCCTAAGTGACTTTTGGGGAATCCCTAAATCCAATGGTTGAAATAGATTGAGATCTAGGGCTGAGATTAAATGCTCATTTAAATCTCACTTTCTATTTTTTAATTCACCCCACTTTAATAAAGACCCACTTAGTTTTTTATTTCCAAAGTCACTTTTTCCTTTCTAATTTTATATTGACTTTATTAAAGTCACTTTAAAATTAGACTTGACTTTATAACTTTATAAAGTCACTTTAGTAACTTTATCACTTAAGTCACTTTTAAATTAGATTTAACTTTATAAAAATTATAAAGTTACTTTAGGAGAAAAAATTAAATTCTTTTGGACACTTTTCCCTAGGCCAAAGATCAAAGCCTTAGGGAACCACCTGTCCTCCGGTACCAAATTACAACACTCCCTCTTACCGAGGAAGGTGTTCCTCACCACACCCATCTTGTCTCTGAAGTAGACATGCTTGCCCCGTGGTAAGGCTTTGGTAAGAATATCTGCAACCTGCTCATCAGTGGGAATATACTCAAGCTTCACAGCTCCTTTCTGAACATAGTCTCTGATAAAATGATATTTGATCCCGATATGCTTTGACCTGTCATGAAATACTGGATTCTCCGTGAGTTTAATGCAACTCTGATTATCACAGTAAATCACTGAAGGTCTCAACGGCTGACCAAATAAGCCAAACAACATCTTGCGAAGCCGGATGGCCTCACAACTAGCTAGACTGGCTGCCATATACTCTGCTTCCGCTGAACTCAATGCTACTGACTGCTGCTCTCGGGTGAACCATGACACCACTGCCGAACCCAAACCAAAACAACACCCTGAAGTGCTCTTCCTATCAAAATCACAACCTGCCCAATCAGAATCAGTGTAACCTGCCAATCTAACTCCATCCCCCTGCCTGTAGTCCAGACCATAATCCATTGTCCCCTGCAAGTACCGAAAAATGTGTTTTGCAGCCACCCAGTGAACCTTCCTAGGCTCACACATAAACTGACTTGGTATTTGAAAAGAAAATATACGGCCTAGTGTTGACCAAATACATCAAGGAACCAATCAGCTGTCTGTACAATGTGGGATCCACCAACTTGAAATCCGAAGCATGAAGCTTCTTCCAGTTGGTAATCATCGGTGTCGACATGGGTTTACAATCCTCCATGTGGAATTTGCCAAGGATGTCCACAATATACTTCCCCTGCCCCAGGAAGAAATGCCCCTCCTCCTGCCACACCTCCAAACCCAAAAAGTAATGCATCAAGCCGATGTCTTTCATCTCAAACTCCGCCGCAAGATCTCTCTTGCAGTGCTCTATGAGTCTCTCTGCACCCGTAATGACCAAGTCATCCACATACATCACCAGAATGAGAGGCTCCTCACCTATCACAATATAGTAAAGGTTCGGATCTGCCTCACTCTTTGTGAAACCCATCCCCTGCAAGTATGTATCTATCTTGGAGTACCAAGCTCTGGGAGCTTGCTTCAGGCCATAAAGGGCCTTCTTCAGTCTGCACACATGGGACTCCTTCCCATGCACCTCAAAGCACTGTGGCTGCTCAATGTACACCTCCTCCTGTATGAAGCCATTGAGAAATGCGGTCTTCACATCCATCTGGTGGATCTTCCAACCCATCTCTGCTGCTATCGATATAATGGAGCGAATCGAAGTATATCGAGCCACGGGAGCGAAGGTCTCCTCATAATCAACTCCTTCTACCTGGGAGAACCCTCTAGCCACAAACCTCGCTTTGAATTTCTCAATGCTGCCATCTGCAGCATGCTTTACCTTGTAAAGCCATCTGGAAGTAACCACGGATTTTCCCTCAGGCCTCGGCACCACCTCCCAAACATCATTCTTCATGATAGAAGAATACTCCTCCTGTATGGCCTCTCTCCAGACCTGCTGGCTAGCTGCCTCCTCATAGCTAGAAGGCTCAGAGTCAAGGATGCTGGTAGCCATTGCCATATAGCTACAAAACCTCTCAGGTGGTCTGCTCTCTCTGACCGGCCTCTTAGGCCCAACAACAGATGTGGCCTCTCTCAAGGTGTCCTGAAGCCACTTGGGCTTCCTCTTCCCTGAGCACACTTCTCCCACTGGAGAATGAAACTCCTCCTCCTCATCGTCATCAGGAGCCTGAACTCCTGACTGTCTGTCTGATGTCCTCCTGCCTGCACCTGAACCTGTAGAAGCTGAGGTACCGTGTGAACTGTCCATCAATGGACTCCCTAGTGAACTGCTCTGTGGACTTCTCTACATGCTGCCCGAAGCACCACCCCTCTGACTCTGCGAGCCACTGCTCACTGACGGACCAGACATCGTCATAGATGTACCTCTGGATCCTCCTGATCCCTGCCCACTGGATCCCTGTGACTGACTCAACTGCTGCTGAGGGTCTGGCTGATCCAGATACTCTAACTCCCGTGACCTCCTAAAGGCCCTGTCCTCCTCGAACTTCACATCCCACCTGACAACAACTTTCCTCTATGCAGGAATGTAAATCCGAAAGGCCTTTTAGGTCTCACTGTAGCCCATAAAGATACCCTTCTCTACGGTGGGCTCTAGTTTGGTCCTCTTCTCCTTGGGTATGTAGGAGTATGTGATACACCCAAAGATATGAAGATGACCAATATCAGGCTTCTTCCCAGAAAAAGCCTCCTCTGGAGTCATGTGCCCCAAGGCACGATGCGGACTCCTGTTCTGCAAATAAACAGCTGTGTTGCAGGCCTCTGCCCACAAAAACAATGGCAACCCCTGATCATGTAACATGGCTTTGGCAGCCCCTCCGATGGATCTGTTCTTCCTCTCCGCAACCCCGTTTTGCTGGGGGTTGTAAGGAATAGTGAACTCCCTCCTAATGCCTGCCTCCGCACAATAGTCAACAAACTCTCCAAGGGTGTACTCTCCTCCATTGTCCGACCTCAGGGACTTGATCTTCCGACCTGTTTGTGTCTCCACAAGAGCTCTGAACTCCTGAAACCGCTTGAAGACCTCACTCTTGGTCTTCAAGAAATAAATCCGGGTCCTCCTGGAGTGATCATCAATGAATAAAACATAGTACTCATATCCACTCAAGGAAACATGAGACATCCGACCGCTCACATCGGAATGAATCAAATCAAGTATCCCAGTCGCTCTGCTGTCACTGCTGGGAAAAGGGGATTTGGCAAACTTGCCCATCGCACATCCTCTTCAAGTATCAAAGTGATCAGTACTGAAATCTGGCACACCTGTAGTGATCTCCCGCAAAGTCCTCAAGGCTCCATGATGCATGTGCCCCATCCTGCGGTGCCAAATCTCACACTGCTCAGAACTGCTAGCTCTGCTGTCGGTACTGCTGCTCAATGCCAAAAGGGACTGAAATGCAAACTTGTACACCTTTGCATGGCATACACCTATCACTCTAGCTGAATCAGCTGGAGTGCCCCTGGGATACATCAACACCTGTCCTCCCCTGAATAGTATCTCATATCCTCTGTCCTCCAAAGCTGAGACGGATATGAGGTTCTTCCTCATCCCCGGCACATAAAGAACATCTGACACCTTCAAGGGAGGTTTGGACTCCCTCTGAAATGTCAATGTTCCCACACCGACTGCTCTAACAACTCTGTCATCACCGAGTACTACCTCTACATCAGTGCCACTCTCTGAAAGCTCTGAGAAGTACTCACGGACTCCTGTCATGTGACGTGAAGCCCCACTGTCTACATACCAGATACCCGAAGATGCTCCGCTAATCGAGGGAAATGCATGCTCCCTCTGAACCTCTATGGCAGATAATCCTGCACTAGAAGACTCACACGCAATGAACCCAAACTCCCGGTCAAAGCGATCTGCAAAGTCCTCAACCTCTGCTGAAGCTGCCATGCTTTGGTTCTTCCCCTTCTTCTTCTTCTTCTCCGGACACACAACTGCATAGTGTCCCATCTTCTGACAATTCCAACACTTCACCTTGGAATAGTCCTTCTGTGTGTTATCCTGTTTACCTTTACCTTTGTCTTTGCCCCCACCATTGCTTGTGGAAGCCTGCTTCTTCCCTTTGCCTTTCTTGCGTCCTGCCAACAGTGCTACATCCTCATCCTGCTCAACTGGCTTGGCTGCCCCAAGCTGACCTTTCCTGATCTCTGTCTGAATGCAATCATCCCAAAACCTCTCCCATGTGGAAAGGGTCTCACGTGCACAAACCCCATCAGCAAAGTTCATCCATGAACTGGGGAGGCCATTCACTGCTATCCGCACCAACTCAGTGGGTTGAATGACGTCTCCAATTGCTGCCAACTCATCTCTCACATTAGTAATATTTGTGAGATATCCAGCTGCACTATCAGTCTTACCCATCTTAATGGTTTTCAGCTTCTCCTTCAGGACCATTTTCCGGTTCTCATTGGTACTTTGGTAGAGATTGGACAATGTTGTCCACATCTCATGAGCATTTCTCTTTCCTCTCACATGAGGAATGAAATGGTCTTTGATTCCCTGCTGTAACCGCCCTTACCATTAACAAAGTCACGCGAGTATGAACCATGATATCCTAGACTTCTGCCTCCTCAAAGATACTCTGCATTCTCTCCTTCCAAACGCTGTAATTGGTATGCCCATCCAACCTATCCTCCAACCTCAATCCCAATGACATCCCGCTATCCTAAAACTGAAAAAATAGCACTGCTGTAGTAAAGATAAAAAGTCTGTTTGTGAAAAATCAGCTTGCTGGAATTTTCTGAATGAAAAAATCAGCAGGCTGTATTTTTCTTCTTGCTGTCCCAAACTGCACTTTCAGCGTTCAAGCTCTGATACCATGTAGAAATTTCTTGTTTTTCCCACCCCGGTTTTCAGTTTCACCTTATTTCTCCTTTTAGTTAAATGCCCTTTCCCATATCCTTACATTCAACAACAGAAAAATAATTTTTGCTGAAAACACAAATTCTGGAAAATTTACAGAATACTGGAAAATGCAGAAATAAAAATCAGCAAGCTCAAAACAACCATTCAACACATTTAAACACAGATATTTTTGGTCAACATGACCCTGGAAAAACCCCCTACAACTCTTGGGGAAAACCAGTATGGAAGCTTCTCTTTTATTTCTGAAAAATGCTTTTACAGTGAGCAGTATTACACAGAAAATTACAGCAAACACAAAAATCACTTATCTCGACTTTCGTGCCACCCTCCACCTTGAAAGCCGTGCCAAACAGCAAGCAAATTTTTTATAGAGAAATTACAGCATTAAATGCTGTCTTAGCTGCCTCGAAAAATGTGCCAAGAATGACCGTACTGACTGTACGGATTCCGTACAGATAGGACAACAACCTCCTTTCTCGATTTTCGTGCCCAAAAAATCAGCCTAGAAAACCGTGCTCCTTGCTGCTGTTCCAGTTCCTCGAAAACAATGCTGCCCCTCTCTCGAAAACCGTGCAAACTGCTGTATCGATTTCCTGCCTCGGTTAGTGTGCCAATGAAACTCTGCTGTACGGATTTTCAGCCTTGGGAAGTGTGCCCTCTTGCTGTACGGATTTGCTGTGCTGCCTTTGCTTCTCTCCCTCTGCTCATAAATTACTCTTCAGCTTCCTCTCCTCCTCTCTCAATCTACTCATGAAAGAATGAATGACCTTTTCCCTCCTTTTTCTCCTTTAACCTAACCCTAAGTGACTTTTGGGGAATCCCTAAATCTAATGGCTGAAATAGATTGAGATCTAGGGCTGAGATTAAATGCTGTTTTAAATCTCACTTTCTATTTTTTAATTCACCCCACTTTAATAAAGACCCACTTAGTCATTTATTTCCAAAGTCACTTTTCCTTTCTAATTTTACATTGAATTTATTAAAGTCACTTTAAAATTAGACTTTAGTAACTTTATCACTTAAAGTCACTTTTAAATTAGATTTGACTTTACAAAATTATAAAGTCACTTTAGGAGAAAAATTAAATTCTTTTGGACACTTTTCCCTAGGCCAAAGATCAAAGCCTTAGGGAACCACCTGTCCTCCGGTAACCAAATTTCAACAAGCTATTAGACTGAATGTTAAATATTTGCAAGTATATGGAGATTCTGAGATAATTGTTAGGCAAGTCAGGAACACAATTCATTGTATTTCTGGACATTTGAAACACTATCAAGCTTTAGCTTAGAGTCTTACTTCCCATTTTACTGCATTTAATATCTCCATTGTCCCTATATTACAAAATGCAACTGCTAATTTAATTGCTAATGTAGCATCTAAGCTAATACCATCTGAATAATTTAGCCCAGACAAATTTTCAATTGAGTTAATTTTTAGGCCTTCCATTCTTGATAACGTGACAAATTGGAGAGTATTTAATAACGATGCAGATATAGTGAACTTTCTTACATCAGACGGATCTTACGATGGTCAAATTATAGATGAACATGAACATGACTTACAAATTGAAAATAAATAAAATGCTAAAACAATTCCCAAATCTGTAGTCAAAATGGAAGATCTCTATGATTTGAAAGATAGGTTTAAGAAGATTACCAATTCAAAAACCCAGAGTTCTACTTTAAAATTTGAATTGATTAATATTGGTACACTAGAAAAACCTCAAAACATTAACCTAGGTCTTGGTTTAAAACCTGAAGAAAGGATGTCATTCATTAAGTTGCTGAAAACATATAAAAATATCTTTGCATGGGAATATTTAGATCTCAAGACATATGATACTTCTATGATTCAACATACCATACCTATGATATTAGATGACAAGCGCGTTCAGCAAAAACTTAGAAAGATCCACCCAAACTTAGAAAGTAAGATTAAATCTGAATTAAATAGAATGCTCAAAGCCAAAATTATTTTTCTTGTTAGACATTCAAAATGGGCATCAAACATGGTCCCAGTTAGGAAGAAGAATGGAGACATTAGGATTTGCATAGACTTTAGAAATTTGAATAAAGCTTGCCAAAAGGATAATTTTCCTTTGCCTACCATGGAACATATATTGTAGTCAGTTGCAGGATCTGAATTAATGTCTTTTCTCGATGGATTTTCAGGATATAATCATATTATGGTACATCCAAAAGATAGATTAAAGCAAATATTCAGAACAAAGTGGGGAACATACGCATACCAAAAAATTCCATTTGGGCTGATTAATGCTGGTGCTACATTTCAACGTGTTATGGATATAGCTTTCAGAGGAATAATCAACAGCTCAGTTTTTATATACTTAGATGACATTACTGTCTACTCCAAGCATAGAAACAATCATGTTAGTCACCTAAAACATATTTTTGAGAGATATAAAAAATTCTCCATTTCCTTGAATCCTAAAAAATGTTATTTTGCCTTATCAGAAGGTAAATTATTAGGGTTCATTGTCTCCAAAAAAGGAATCTATATTTACCCTGATAGAATTCAAGAAATCGAAAATATTCCCCTGCCATATAACAAAAAAAACCATGCAATCATTTTAGGGCAAATTAATTTTGTAAAAAGGTTTGTTCCTGGTTTTTCCCAAATCATCTTACCCTTGCAATCAATGATCAAGAAAAATTCAATTTTTAAATGGGGAAAATATGAGAGAAATTCTTTTGAGTTGATTAAGAAAGCCGTCATTAAGGATCCTTCTTTAACAACTCCCAATTTTCTTAAGCCATTTGTGTTATACACATTCTCTTCTGATACATCTTATGCAACAGTTTTGACATAGCTAAATGATCAAAACATTGAAGCACTTATTTCTTTTTTCAGTTTTAACCTACAAGGTGCTGAGTTAAATTATTCAGCTGTGGAAAAATAGACTTTTGCTGTGTTTAAAGCCTTGAAACATTTTAGACCTTTTCTCCTAAAAACACATACTAAAATAAAGTACCTTACTTAGCAGTAAGGCAATTATTAATTCAACGAGAGGTAGGAGAAAAAAGAGAAAATTGGGTTACCGCACTTCAAGAATATGATGTAGAGATACATCCTACTAAAATTGTTAAAGGTCAAGGTATTTGCAGGATGTTAACTGGAGCCTCTCATTTACCAACAGAAGAAGATCAATCAAATGAAATACAACTATCCGAGGTAAGCCTAAACGATTCTCAGTCACAATACGCTGATATGAAATTTTTCTTAAAAAATGGATATGCTCCAATATATCTCAATTACACAACAAAGCGTGCTCTAAGGCTTAAAGCAAATCAATATCAACTCATAGATGATTTTTTATTTAGGAAGAATTATGATTCTGTACTGTTGAGATGTTTAGAGAAAACTGAAGCTGAAAAAGTAATGCAGGAATTACATGATGGACCAGCTGGAGGTCATTTCGGAGGAAACACCACAACTCATAAAATACTGCATGTCGGTTACTATTGGCCAACACTGTTTAAAGATGCACATGAATATGCAAGGAAATGCAAAGTATGTCAAACTGCGGCAGGAAGAGAAAGGAAAACAACATTTCCACTACAACCAGTAAATATCCAACAACCATTCGAACAATGGGGGTTAGATATCATAGGTGAAATAACTCCAAACTCTTATAAACAACATAAGTATATTCTAACTGCAACAGATAATTATTTCACAAAATGGGTAGAAGCTATCCCATTAAATGTGGTTAATACACATAATATTATAGATTTTATTCATCTGTTCATAATCACTAGGTTTGGTCTCCCATCAACTTTGATATTTGACAATGCATCTTACTTTTCTGGAAACACTATTGTAGAGTTTGCTTTGAAAAGAGGTTTTAAACTAAAATACTTAGCTAACTATTATCCGCAGGGTAATGGATTGGCTAAAGCTACAAAAAAAAACCTTATTAGAATCATGAAACGAACTATAGAGAAAAATCACAAGAATTGGCACAAAGCACTAATATTTTCTCTTTGGGTAGATAGAATCACTCAGAAGGCCTTAATAGGCACTTCTCCATTTGTATTATTTTATGGGAAAGAATAAATTCTACCTACAAACATAAAAAAACCATCATTTGCTTTAGTGTAATTTATTGATGAAAGCCCTTCTTCTTCCCTTCAACTTAGACAAGATCAAATCCTTCAACTGGAAGAACATAGGGAGAAAGCCAAAGCTATACATGCCCATCATCAACAAATAGTTAAAACTTCGTTTGATACAACATCTACCAGCCCAAAAGCTTTTGAAATTGGAGATCTTGTTTTAAAATGGGACAAGGCACATGAGGGAAAAGGTAAACATACCAAATTCCAAAGATTGTGGCTTGGTCCATTTCAAATCACAGAGAAAATAGGCTCATCCACATTTTTATTACAAGATTTGTCAGGTAGGAAAGACTCTTTGCTTGTAAACGGGAAAATCCTTAAAAATATTTTTCTTAGGAGATAAGCTTTAGTTTTACTTTTGTTTAGGAAAATAAAAGTTGAAATAGTATTTCTATGGCAGTTAAAAATTTAAATTTTTGATAATTTATTTGATTTTTCGCTTCTATAAGTAAGTAAAGTAAAAGGATAATTATAACTATGAGGATTAAATAAAGCTTATTTATTTGAAAAAATTTGAATTTACCAAAGAAATTTAGTTTCTGAAAAGCAATCTTGATTTTATAGAATATAGATGTTATGTATCAATCAAGAAATGAACCTTTAACTTAACAAGAGTTATCTACGAAAAGGTATCTACCAACTCTACAATTATCATTCATAACTCTTAAGCGAGCTAATGATTCATCCTATTTGATAAAATTTCTTCTTCAAAGTATAGTTCGAAAAGAAAATAAATATATACAATATACAAACTCAAAATAAAATAAGTCTCATCACGAGCTTGTTTATCATGATCATAGAGAAATAATTTAGACTAATATTACCAATACTGCATATCATAACAAGGTAATAGCTAATGATTGTAAAATCAAAAGACAAGGGGTCTCATCACGAGCCAGCTTGTTCAGTCTAAATTACAATCAGTGAATGACATTGTCACTATCAGTTTATCAAGCCTAGACAATGACTTTTAAGATTGTGTAAAGTAAAAAATTACCACATAAAAGAAACAAGTTTCAAGTAAAAGGAAATTGAATAAGATTTTAATTAAATTTAGAAAATAGGAATCAATTTCAGATGGGACTATGAATCATTATTGGTTAAAAGATAACCCTGTCGAGGCTATAAATGCCTACTGCCAGTAGTGGCTCTATCTATGATAAATGAATAAAAACCTATGAAGCCAATTTGTAGAGAATACCTACTTTATCTTTTTGAATCTAAGTACTGACTGATACAGACATTTATGTTTTACTACGGAAGGAGTCAAGTAGGAGACTAAATGAGATAGGTAAAGAATTTATGTTCCGAAGAAACACTGTTTAATTTATGAATCATGCAATTATTATTCTTATAACTTTTCTTGTTTTGAAAGTTGCAGAAATGTCAAAGAAACCAATTAGATATAGCTGGTTCTCCCAAGTGAATCGCCAATTTTTGTGCTATGCAACAACCCCCCCCATTTATATTATAAAATAGTTATTATTTGTAATACAAATGGGGACCCTTTTAAAAATTTTCCATTTTGAATAAATTTCAGCGCCAAAAATGTTTTTGCCTTCGAAAATCATTTTTTAATCTAACCTAAACTCAATAGATTTCATTTTATCCCTTTACAAAATCCTTATCGCAAATCACATCTTGCATATTCCTTTATCAACAAAGATAAAAAGAAATCCCAATTTGTGACTTGCGATTTGAACTTCGCATGCGATATCGCGATCGCACATCGCACATTGCAAATAATCATTGGAAAACTTAACTGTTACCCACCAATACTTCGATGTTGCGATACCCCGATAGTGCGACCTTGTGATTTTGCGACTTGCAATTTGAACTTCACATACGATATTGCAATCACACATCGCACATCATAACTAATCATTGGAAAACTTAACCATTACCCACCAATACTCCGATGTTGGGATACCCCGATAGTGTGACCTTGCGATTTTGCGATTTTGCGACATCGCATATCGCAAAATCCATTAAAAAGATTCATTCCGCAATAAAATTTCAAATATGTGATATGATGGATTTGACAGGGGTTTAATGAAGGTTTAAATTGGATATGAGTCAGGTCAGAATGAATTAATATGTTTAACATCCCGATGCAAGTAATCATGGTTTTCGTTATAAATTGATTAATGATAGAACCGCTCCCCGAACTTTTCTTAAAGTTCAGTGATTTCACTAAATCTTTCATTACATGCGCCATTTGATTGCTACTCTGTTTTAATAGGAACTCTTCCAAAGAGATGTCCATACGAAAGGTGATGTAGAAGCACAGTAAGCAAACCATTGCAAAATTCGAAAACACAGAAATGTCATCCACATTCACAGATACTGTTTGCACCGTAGATGGAGGCGCTAATGCATGGAAAACTATCTATACTACTCTGGAGAACGAGATACCTGAGGTAACAGAAGTCAAAGCAAATATTGATATTGCTGAACCTTCAGATGCACAATTCAAAGATGTTGCATGCTCTTTCCTTCACATAATAGTAGCAAGGGCCAGAATTTTACCAATGATAAGATGGGTGGTTGAGAACGCAACAGTTTGAATCAAAAGGCCGAGCAACAACTCTTTAAATTATAGCAAGATATGGAATTACTTAAGATAAGTCATGAAAATGACCTATCCAGCAAAAAACACACTGATTAAATATTTGAGAGAAAATCTTATAAAGTATAAAGGCATTCCTACTGTAGAGGAATTCATTAAAGAAGTATTGGTATTAAATGCACTACTCTCAAAACGACAAGACTTGTTTGTCTTACAAATGTCAGACATAGTTCCACATTTTGAAATCAGTGAATAATTGATTAATACAGTCATTGATCAGAGAATTTAGTTTAATGAACTCAATACCAAAATTTCTGACTATATTGAATGGCAGGATTCAGAGGAAGGGAGAAGATCAAATATCCCAAAGATCAAAGAAACTTATAAAGATATTCTCTTTACTAACTGGGATACACAGTTAAAACAAGCAGAATTGGCAATAGCTAGAGCATCAGGCATATCAAAGAGCATTGTCAAAACAATCAACCAAATGTTACATACCTCCAGTTTAATTAAATAAGGAGATCCTAAATCAATTCTTGATCTCAAAATATTGGAGCAAAGTTGGAAAAATACAGGTCAAATATGAGAAGAAACAATTGCAAGCTGAAAAGAACCAACTGGGAAGCGTATTGGCAACTCTTAGTCAAGCCTCATAGTCAGATAATGACGTTGAATTGTTCCTTAGATTATGTACAAAAGATGTTGCCGCCTCTACTTGACACTATATTTGCAAGACATTTGAGAACACAGTTTGAGATGCTAACACAGATCAAACCAATGTCCGATATTTGTGAGCTGAAAGGCAAAGCTGGCACTAGTGACTCATCAAGAAGGCCATGAGTCATTTTGAGAAATTTTATTTTTAGAAGTTGGATACTAATAACGAGGAAGGTTGTTTGAAACCTCCTCATAGATATTTATCCTATCAACAATTGAGTTCCTCCTTGAGTGCCTACGTCAAGATTTAAGTTTTCTTCACTAGTAGTCTTCATTATAACTAGGAACAACTAGTATCACATACTGCATATGTTTTGAATGTTGATAACATTTATTCTTAATGTAGACATAATAAATGAACTTTTATGACTTGAGAATGTGAAATATCACAGAGCATTTCTCCTTGAGATAACCCTTCTTTAAACCTGTCAACAAAATTTGAGGCAAATGTTCTAGGCTTAACATTAAATACACAGTTGAAACTTTGCGCTCTAGTTGCACATAAGGATCAACATACCAAGGTTGAAAAATCAATTAGAGTAACATCCCTATATTCCAAAACACAGTTGATGAACCATTTCATCCAAATATGGGGGCTACAATAGGACAATATGAGTCCATTGAACATTGAAAGATAAGAGCAATAGGTAACAATTCAGGCTCTCTTCCAAAGATCAACTAGATACCAATGCTCTAGGTCCCTTGGGTTTGTACAAACAAGGTACCTCAAAATTGCATGACTTAAAAAGTTTTGAAGCCACATATGCAATGTTTTATACACAACATTTTTTTAATAGAATCTGCAAGTCAAACACTTGGAAGCTATTAAGGTAGCCACATTTTTGATAAATTAGGGCAGAAAACCCTAAATTCAATGTACCAAAGATATATATGAAGGCTTCAAAAGATCTTGAATAACTATAAAAATGGCCGTAACTGATCCAGGTGGATATTGATGGCCACCCACCTATTCCACTTGGGGCCCCACCATTGTCTCTTTCAGTTTTTCAGTTTCCTTAATTACAGTAGAATTTAGTATTTTTAGTGATTTTTCATGTTTTGAACTTTCGTAGTCGTTTTTGAGGCCCTAAACGATGTTTTTTCACTAAAAAATTGTAGTCCTCAGATATATATTTCTAACAAGGTATAGTGCGCACCAAACAGAGATCGTATGCCAAAGTTACGTCCCTGGGAAGTTGACATACCAATTTACCCAAACAGGGCCCATAGTTTTGGCGCTTCATCTCCTAGGGTTAGGTTTTTGGATGTTTAGGGTTTTCCATTGTTTCTTAATAATAAATAGGCCCTCGAGCCTCATTGTAACATAGTTCAGAGGCCTGCAGCCACCACATCTCTTCTCAGAGATAAGCTACCAGTGCCCTAGCTAGTTTATTTCCATTTTTTCTGTAAGAAAATTTCAGTTCTTTGATATTAATGAAATGAAGTTTTATTTCTGCTACATCTTTGTATATATGGTTATATGTGTATGTTGTTGCATTCTTGCATAAATCCGGATCAATGGTATCAGAGCGGTCTGATTTTTCTCGATCCTTCTTTGAATGTCCCCAATGAGGTTAGGGTATAAGGAGTTAGGGCTTGATCTGGTTGAACCTTTGCAAGATCAACCTCACAAATCTCAATGGCAGCTCATGGGGAACAAAAAGAAAGATGGAGGAGTAGGAGATCCTATCAAAATATTGCTCAAGGAGGTCCTCGAAAAACAAAGGAATGCAATGATAGATAACTTTACCTAGATCCTTCAACGATTGCCCATTGATGGCGCATTTGCATCCAAAAGATACTCTAGACGCACGACTCCCTTTAAGGTACAAGTAAACTTTGACATTCCCATATTTGAGGGCCAAATAGATGCATATGCCATAGATAGATGGTTGAATCTATTATAAGGATATTTCTCGGTTCATGACTTTTGAGACTGAGAGAAGATTATTTTTTTCACTCCTCAAAGCTACCCCCATGTCAAGGACTGGTGGGAAACCTACTGTGAGAAAAAGGATGAGACAAAACCCTCTCTGTTCTCGGCTGTAGCCACTTGGAATTCTTTCCGAGACGCCATCAAGGAACAATACTATCCCGCGGGGAGCTATGAGGACAAGTACATACAATGGACCACACTGTGACAACAAAGGGATCAAGATGTGCATGAGCTAATGAATCTGTTCCATACCATGCACACAAAGTTGGGTATCAAAGATTCAGAGAAACATTTGGTGGTAAAGTATCGCAGTTGTCTGCACAGATACATTTAGGAGGAAACAGAGTTCCTCAACATCTCCTCGCTTGGTATGACATATCGGTATGCTGCCAAGATTGAGTAGAAATTCAAACAGAAGAAGCGAGACTTTGGATCTGCGAATCGAAAGTAAGGGAAAGGTGCCCCCAAACTGCAGAACAAAGGACAATTCCAAGGCATGGTGACCCAAGACAACCTACCAAAGCGTCAAGCAAAGAAAATCACCACAAAGCTAAAGAAGGACACAAGAAAGTGGTGTGAGTTCCATAAGAGCTCCACTCACAACACAAGTTAGTGTCGGGCCAAGTAGTTGCTGGTGGCCGAGATGAGGGATCGTGAATCAGATGCATGCTTCGACTTTGAATCAAAACCTGACAAAGGGAATGACAAAAGGAAGCAGATTATTGATGCGGAGCCCAATGCCACCGTTGCCACTATAAAGATCCAGAAGGAGGAACCGGAAGATCCAGAGGAGGAGGAGCGTCTCTTCCACTCCCAGATGTGGGTAAAGGTTCCCCGCTACAATTCATTTTCGATAGTGGGATCCAAAAGAACCTCATTTTATCAGAAGTCGTGAAGCGGTTGGGCTTGCCGACCACAACACACCCACAACCATACATCATCGAGTGGCTTCACCAAGGATGATATCTTCGCGTCAGCCAATAGTGCCGCCTTCCCTACAACATCAAGTCCTTCACGGATGAGGTATTATGTGACATTGCTCCTCTTGATGTTTGTGATGTATTATTAGGCCAACGATACTTATGGAAGCAAAATGTTGTGTATGAGTCTCGACCTTGCACTGTTATTATTACTTTGGGAAATAAGTTGTACAGGATACCAGAGGTACCACCGCCTGCTGCTATCTCTTTGGTTACTGCAAAAAAATGCACTAAGCTCATTTCCAAAACTGGGAAATTTAATTTCTTGATGATCCGCCCCCAGGGAAATAAGAATACTGTGGCCACGACCTATAGATAGGGCTCCTTCGCATGACAATAAAAAATGGACAAGGTCGTGGAGGAGTACGGGGACATGTTCACCTCACCCACAGGGGTGCCTCTGCATTGTTAGGTCAAGCACCCCATTGATATGACTCCAGGTGCGCCGCTACCTAATGGACCATTCTATCGACACTCTCTTCTGGAGAACAATGAAATCAAGAGGTAGATTCCAGAGTTGATGCAGAAAGGTCACATACGGTCAAGTTCATCGTCCTGTGGGAGCCCGATCGTGTTGGTACATAAGAAGAATGGGACTTGGAGACTCTGTATTGACTATTGGGCGCTGAACAAGATCACTGTCTGGAATAGGTACCTGATCCCACGGATTGATGACCTTTTGGACCATCTCAAAGGGGCGAAATATTTCAGCAAGATTGACTTGAAGTCTGGGGATCACCAGGTACCAATTTAACCCTCCGATGTGTGGAAGACTACCTTCAAAGCCAAGGAGGGCCTTTTCGAATGGCTGGTCATGCCTTTCGGGTTGACGAATGCTCCCGCAACCTTCATGAGGTTGATGGACGACATCTTGTGGCCATTCACTATGTTTTCGCTCCTAGAGACAGCCTATAGTTGTGCTAGACCAGTGCCTAGGACATCTTATATTAGCAAGGAGCACATGATATAACAGGGGAAGTTATCAATAAAAAGCTCTCATGCTATTCTCTTATAAACAAGAAGGTTAATTTAAGTGGGACCAAAACTTACAGAAACTGACACAGAGGAAGGAATACTGCAGGGGCAATATGCCAAACTCCAATATAAAAGCAACAGACAATTCAGAGACAGCTTACTGTAAAGAGGGCCGATTCAAGTAATATGTCGCAGAAATCAATTATCAGAAAGAGTATGTAGTGAATGAAATATTGAGAAGATATTAGTTATCATTGAGTTGATATCTAGATACACAATACCACCATGCATGGGCTTACCAATCTAAGAATCCATACATGACAATAGCCTTTTAAAAACACCCTCTCAAAGAAACTAATATAGCAGAAATACGGTTTAGATGAATAGTGGAACAGAATATCATGCTTGAGCCATATTTAAAGCGCTTGACTAATCCAAGCATGGGTATCAACTAGGATAAATCCATACTGAAATCATTGAGCCACTCGCATTCCAGAAACATGATACAGGAAAGATGGATGAAATGAAATGATCTATTTAAATAACACATAAGAGAAAGTTACAGACTGTGAAATACCAAAGACCAAAATCCTCTTTAACAGATGGAACTCCTCCTCACTGAGACCCTACGGGCTCTGAGCCTTCATACAAGAGTTCAACAAAATGTATACAAAAATCCTTTCACCACATAATTTTCTGATAAAATCTGGAACCCTAAATCGTCTGTTCTTTGGGAGCTTTATAGGAGAAAAAGAAAGCTCGAAAAGGGAGTAGGTGATGAATATTTAATTTGCTTCATAAAGGCAGGATGGCTGAAATGTGTGTTGTGGATCATTTGCATATCCTTTTCTATTTTATTTTGAAAAAAAAAAAAAAAGGCAAAAAAATCTGAAATTTAGAAAAAGTATATGCTATAGTATAATGTTTTTTATACTGTAACATAAAAAAGAAATGTTTCTAAAAGCTCGACGCAAATTAAGTTTATTGTTAAACTTTATTTGGATGTATATTATAGTTTCATGTTTAAACGTCGAGCAAAGAGCTCGTGAGTTATTGAATCAAGTGCCCACACAGTTGACCTATTTGACTCGGGGTAAACAACGATCAACGGTGTAGATTCACTGCGGGGGGACTAGCCAAAGTTTGCCGCCGTACTTCAGGAGCCTCCGCAATGACGTCATGAGGCAAAGTGGAAGACAACTGTAATCCATGATAAACCTTGTCAATGACTTTTTACACGTCATTTCAGGCATTTATTATGGGTTTGCGCGGCTTTTAAATTGATCTTTATCACATTTTCAAATCATTTGTAATTGTTTTCCCCTTTGAGCCGTGTCGTCGCCACCTTTTCATTCTGCACTACTTTACGGATTGCTTCTGTTGTCTGTACAACCATGGCCAAGCGATTTTCACTACCTAGTTCGACTAGCCACATTTCCCTCATGGACAATGAGAGAGACATCCAACATACCATGTCTTCCATAAATCATCCCCTCTTTTATCATCAAGTAACCCTAAATGCCGAGAATTCCCTAGTTTTTTCTGCCATGAAGAAATCCGGTGCCCTGTCTGCATGTATCCCAAAAGCTCATTTCTTTCCCGAATTTATCTATTGGCTGGTTTCTTCAATGTATCCCGGTAAGTGCTTTATAATGAATTCATAGGGGGAGAATGTTCTACAGGTGTCGACGCAGTTGATTCGCCAAGCGTTTTGTTTCTCCGAAGACGAGTCATCACTTCAATTCTCAGAAGACTCATTGGAAATTTATTTTGAAAACCTTTCAGGAGAATAATTTAATCAGTGTATGTTTCATTTGAGACCAAATTCAAAAGAATTTCAACTAGAAGGTGAAGAATTCAATTTGGAGATTTTTGATGCTGAGAATAGACTAGTTCTGAGTTGTATTGCAAAAATTCTGGGCAAAGATAATGACCTTACAGTTGACAAATCAATATTAGGAATGTACACAATGATGATGAAACCGGGGACAGTTCTAGATATTCCATCTTTCTGGCAAGAGATTGTAAACTGTCAGTTGATGAGCTTTTCTCTCACAGGTTCCTTTAAATTCCCCTCATTGATTGTTTATTTATTCTTATATCAAAATGTTGAGGAATTTATGAGTTTGGGGTTAAATATAATGGATGTCAACAAACAGAAGCAGTGAGTTATATTTTGGATTGACATAATTAGAAGAGAGGGAAATGAAGCAGGGTTGTTTGAGTTTGCCAGTTAGTATATGTGAATTGCTTATAGAATATTGAATGGGGTTTCTCCCCCTTGTTTTCTACCAAAAGCCAGAGAATTTTTACAGTTGGGACCTAGTTGCAGGTTTGGGGATTGGTTTGTGTTTGAGGAATATTCTGAGACAAGATTGTATGGAACTAATATTGAGCCTTACAGGCTCCCAAATTTTGTGCCTATGAGGCTTTTTTCCCTTGAATTCATTAGACAGAGTCTCAACGTAGATCAGGTGCATTTTGTTCCCATGAAGAAAGGTCTCATGTATAAGTTGCCCATGAGTGTGGGACCCTTTGTGGTAAATAAGAGACAAGCATTTGGTGAAGTGTCTAAGTTGTTGGAAGAGACACATCTGTTACTGGGTGAAAAATGGTCATATGATCCTCATGGAGTGATTTCCCAAAGGAGAGCTGAAAATGGATATTCTGCTTTTACTCATGAAAGCAGACCTAAGTAGGAAAAGTTGGCAAACCCAAGAGAAGTAAATTAAGCAAAAACAAGCATTCAGACACCTATTATAACTGAAAAGATAAATAAAAGAAGTAAGGATTCTGTTGTTGAGTTAGATGATGAAGAGCCAAGAGAGGAGAAAAGAACTAAGTTGGCTGAAGATCATTCTTCAAATTCACCAAGTTTTACCTTCCATTTAAATGAAGAGAAAAATGCTCCCTCTTCTCCTGGAGGTCATGAGCTTTACCAAGAAAAGGTGCCCTCAGTCAAACAGGTGTTTACACAGATTGAAGAGAAGAATCAAAGAATAAAAGCTAATGTGGAGGCTCAGGCAGAGCATCACATAGCTACTAATCAAACTAGGTTTCTAACTGTGATGGATCTCGAGAAGGATCAGTTCAGAATGGCTTTAAGACATCCAACAAGGATGTCTCTTGGATCCTCAAGCGGTTTCAATGCTATAGATATAACTATGGATGTTAAGAAGATCCAATTGTTGGATAAGATGAATCTACATATGCAGACTGGACAATTAATTGTCAATGATCTAACTAAGACCAATGCCACGGCTGTTAAAGCTGAAAATATGCTAGAAAAAGTTATCAAACAGTTCAAGTTGGAGAAGGCCAATTCAAGGGCCTTATCAGTTCAAAATGAGGAGTTGAAAACGATTATCATAAAGGTTGGTGTAGATCCTAGTGACAAAGCTGCATTACAAAAGTTCATGGAGAATGCTGAAATAGAGATATCCACCCTGAGGAAAGAGCTGAAGTTACCTGCTACAGAGCATTCAATGGCTGCAGAAGTGGCAGAGGTGGAGAAAGAGAAAGAGGAACTCCGTCAGCAATTGTTGCATAAAGATGAAGAATTGTCTAAAATAAAGCAGACTGCCATCTCTTTACAAAATCACATTGAAAGTCATACTTGTACCTTTGTTTTTCCTACAGGTGATACAGATCCCCAAGCACAGATTGCTCAACTCAACACAGAAATGAAGATGGCAGAAAGAGATTGCAAGCAAGCTCAAGCAGAATTAGAAACGACCACAAAGATCATACGGTCATTAGAAAATGAAGCTGATCAGAATAAACTGAATTTACAAAAGGCTGAAGCTGAGATTAAAGATATCAAAGAGAAATTAAAAGGAAATATCTCACTTATAAAGGCTAAAGATATCATTTGGGGTGAAATTATCTCAGAAATGAAGTCCAATTGGAACTTCTTGAATATAGTTGCAAAGGAGAAAAGCCTTATCTCAGAATATGAAGAAGAGATCCTATCTGATAAGCGAACAACAATTAAGAGAGCCAATTGGGCTAGGAAGTTCATAAACTTTATTAATTCCAAGTCAGATGAGGAATTAGAAGACATTGGAATAAAGGATAGATATTTTTATGCTGTGGAGGTTAATAAGATGATAATTAGGAATGATCTCCGAAAAGTTACAGAAAAGAGACTACTGGGAATCAAAGAGACAATGAAAAAGTTTGATATATCATTTGATAAATTGACAAGAATAGGTTTACCTTCATGTTGGACAGAGAAAGGAAACATTCTGTCATGGAAATTTTATGAAGATTCATTAATACTGGCAAAAAGCAAGATGGATAACAGGCATGAAAAGACACAGATTTTAAAAGGAGAAATAGTGTTTAATTTCTTGCAAAGGCATTTCAATTTGTTATGGATGGTGAAGACTCTCTTCACAGAAATACCTACACAGTCAGATTGTTGCATTCAGGTTGGAATATCATAGTTTCAAGAATTCATCAACAACCCAAAGTGAGATATGGAAAAAGTGCAAAACATTCTCAATGGACTCAGCAAAAGGAATTCTGGCATCTCTACAAAAAGTAGTCGTTGACTCAACAACCGTATCACAAGCGGCTGTTCTTATAGATTAGGAATTTTCAATTTCACGTTATGTTATTTTCTCAAAATCATGTAAATTGTAATAGGACCTTTTTGAGGCATGTAACTCCGTAACTGTAAGTAGTTAAAGCAGTTAGAATTAGTTTCATCGCTGGAAACTGTTTTGTTATTTTGTATTTAAAGAAGATTCAAAGAAAGGAAAAGGTTCCGAGTTTTGAACCTTGAAGCCAAATTTCTGTACTCAAGAATGGAAAATTAATGAATGAGTATGCAAGTTTCTATCATTCTGTTTATGCTGGAAAGTTATCTAGTTTACACAATGTTTTCTTATCTGTGAATAAAATAGAGTAATGAGCAGCAGGTCTCTTTATACATATGTATTTAAGAGTTAAAAAAACCTTAATGTGCACTCCTCTATTTTAACTTTGTCTTTACTTAATTCTTCAGGGTTTTAAAATGATAGATTCTGTTTGAAACAACATATCAGATTGAAATCCTCTTCTCTTTTTCTTCCGTTCATTCATTTCAACATAAGTGGAATATAGCATTGCAGAACATGCATGGATTTGATATTTAAGGGTTACATAATCAATGTTTAAGGGTTTATAAGACATAGACAGATATATATTCATTGGTGACATAATCAGATAATGTCTTAAGCACTAATTCCTTATCACAGCTAAGGGATTGTCTCTTAAGGTACAACAACGTGCATGCCCATACTGCTTGATAATTCTGTAACGTTGCATGTACTCTGTGGCCTGCTTTCTGAAATAAATGCATTGGGTGAATGTCTGTTCAGGAACACGGTAGAGGAATAAAAACCTCATGGGCAGTCTGTCCTTTCCAGAAAGAAAATTCTGCTGAAACGAATCCTGGAAGGTATTGTTTCTGGTGCATTGTACCCTCTGCCTTCTAAACCCTCGATTAAGGCTTAAAATATTTAATTCTGAATGTTGAATTCCTCTGATCTCCCACTGATACTCTTTGCCGCAACATTAATGTCTCCGATTGCAAAATCTATGCTTTGAATGACTTCGGAGGGTTTGACAGATTTTAACTCTGTTACTTTAATGGAAGTCTTGTCGGCATACCTTCCCAGGCCTTTCTTCATAATTCAGCTCTGAAAAATGGTCCTTTGACGTGCTCTCTATCGCAGTAATAGAGACTGTGAATCATGATAGTTTTCCGCCGCTGTAAACCTGCAAAACCCGCAAACTCGTCCAGAAAACAAATGCATGGGGATGACGATGCAGTGGGGATGACTGTGTAGCAATGCGGCATGATGAAATGGCGGAAGTATGCGGGGTGGTGATGAAAAATGTAGTGGAACAATGGTGGATTGGACTGGCCAAAGTTATAACGTAAAACATTAAAATATGACATATGAATGGAATATATAAATGTTAGAGGAAAAATGCGATAAACACGTGGGACGGTGACGTGGAGGAAGACTGGGTTAAGGCGGGGGCGATCAAATCTGGACTGTCCGATCTTAGGAGGAGATCGACGGCTGTGAATGCATTGGAGGCGATGCACAATGGGTCAGGGGCACTGTACACTTGGATTAACACCTGTGCATCTCTGTAGTGTGATGACCGTTGGATGGAGACCCCCAGATCGGACGGCTATAATGCATATCGCTCTGTATCCTCAGTCGAACGATAACGCGCGATGAGGTAGCGGTTTTGGAATATTGACGGAGCCACATGTTGCGCGATGTATGGAATCACTCCGAATTGAGAAATACTTCCCGCCTACGAAAGGCGCTGCAATAGATACCGGGCAGTTTTGAATAGTGGACGCGGGGCGGGACCACCGGGACAGATAGACTCCGGGCCGTTGATTTTACGATTTGATCAGACGGTAGGCAGGTAGGCTACGGGCGCGACAGAGATGAACGAACGCCGTTTGATCTGTACAGATCGACGATTATGAACGCGCCCAATATTCATTTGATAAGCACCTTTCGGGCTGCGGCTTGGTCTAACACCTAGGTTACGTGGAGAAAAATATTGAGGGGCTAGGGCCGAAAGCTTCCAGACCATACATATTTTCAAGTGTGGGTTTTTTCCCCTTTTAATGCCATTTTGAGTTTAGAAAAGGGGAACGATAGGTGGAAAAATGATTTTTTTAGGCCAAACAGAGGGGGTTTAAAGGGGATTGTTTGTTAGAATTTAACAGAATTTAACAGAATGCTGACATGATCAACATTGGCTCCACCTGGGGATGACACGTTCATCCCTGGGTGTGTCGAGAACTTCGCAGACCACAGGTAAATATTCTATGTGGACACTGCTCTTCAGCACTTCCATTTTTCTTTTCATGATTCATCACGACACCCACATTATTCAAATAAAGATGAAACAGAAAACTAATATAAAATATAATACACCAGGCTGTCCTTGCCTGCATCACAATTGGAAGTAGGGCTTAAGGAACTGACCATTCACAGGGGCATCAAGCAAATATCCCTGTAAATTCTCCAACCTAAAAGTGTTATTGCCCCCCTGTTCCACAATTTTGAAAGGACTTAACCAAAGTGGGTCAAATTTACCATGTTTTCCTTTTTCAGCCCTCCGGATATCCCACCTGAGCACTAAATCACCAATCTGCAAGTTTCTGTCCTTTGCATGCTGATCAAAAATGTATTTCATCTTCTCCTGATATTCAGTCAGCTTTTGACTTACTTGGTTGCGGGTTTCTTCCAGCTCCACCAACTGGTTTATTCTCCTGGTCATATCATCAGGCTCTTCTTGACTTTCTTGCATGAATCGGGCTACTGGTAGGGCTAATTGTATAGGAAAAACTGCTGCCCTCCCATATACTAATTCATATGGGGATTTTCCAGTTTCTCTTTTGCTGGTGATTCTATTTGCCCACAGAGCAAATTTTAACTGGGAATCCCAATTTTTCTAGTTTTCATTTATAGCCTTCTTTAGTGCCCTCACCAGGGTCTTATTGGAAGACTCTGCCAAGCCATTTCCCTGTGGATAATAGGCTGTATAGTGACTTAGTGTGATGTTATACTGCTGACAAAAGCTTACAAAATTTGCAGACTTGAAGGCCTGTGCATTATCAGTCACTATTCTGGTAGGGCAGCCAAACCTGGATATGATGTTTTCTTCCATGAATTTTATTATCACAGTATCCGTGGCGTTCCTTGCAGGTATGGCTTCCACCCATTTTGTGAAATAATCAGTGGCAGTTAAAATCCACTTATGCTGACCACTCGATGGAGGATGTATTTCACCTATAAAATCAATTCCCCATTGCCTGAATGGTTCATCCACGTGCACGGGAATCATAGGCAGAGGTGCCAACTTCTGTCTTTCAGAAAATTTCTGACACTTCTCACAGGCTCTCACCCGGGCAAAAATATCTCCAAAGAGCTTGGGCCAATACAAGCCTGCCTTCAGGATTTTGTGAGTAGTGGCCCTCCAGCTGTAGTGGGCCCCACAGATTCCTTCATGAAATTCAGCTATTATTCTCTCTACCTCATCCTCTGTGAGACACAGGAGTAGGATGCCGGAGGGGTCACGCCAATATAATTAGCCATTAGTGACTATGTAATTCTGTGATTTCAATCTCAGCGTTCTGTATTTAGCTTTATCACAGCTTGGAGGGCAGCTAAGTGTGAGGAGATATTCTACTATCTCTTTGTACCACTGACTGGTGAGATACTTTATATGTGTTTGTGGAGTAGCTAACCCAATTCCCTGTCGCTCTTCTTTCTCTTCAGATTCCTCATTTGCTGTCGTGGACAAGTTTATACCCAAAGCTTGATAGTTTGATTCAGATAAGATTTTGGCAAGCCCTTGTCCTTTGATCAGCTTAGTAGGGAGGATGTCTAATTCATACTCCTGTATCTTGGCAATCCACTTCCCTCTTTTTCCTTCACTGTCCCCTTGAATAAGAATATCTTTTACAGCAGCTGTAGGCACAAATGCAGTGATATGGGATTGCCAGATATATATGTGGAATGATTTGAGGGATTTCACTAGGGCATATGCTTGCTTTTCCAATATGTTATACCTTAATTGTGCATCATGGAGCACCTGACTGAAGAAGGCAATGGGCTGCTCGTACCCTTCCTCATTTTTCTGCAATAAAAATCCTGCTATTGTATGAGGTGATGCAAAAGAAAAGATCATGAAAGGTTTAGCATAATCTGGTCCAGCTACTACAGGGGCTTCTGCAAAAGCATTTTTTATTCTGGCAAAGGCCTCTCGTGATTCTTGGGACCATTTAACCTCATTATCTTTCTTCAGCATGTCAGTTATATGTCTAACTATTTCAGCATAGTTAGGAATAAACCTTCTCAGGAAATTGATACGCCCTAGGAACACCTGTACCTCCTTCTTATTCCTAGGAAGAGGAATACCATTTATAACCTCTACCCTCTTAGGATCTATCTTCACCCCATCTTTAGTCACAATGTGTCCCAAAAGTTTACCCTCTTCTAATGCAAATAAAGACTTCTGAGGGTTTAGAGAGAGACCATACCTCCTGCATTTCTCAAAGGTTCTACGCAGATGTTCAATATGCTCAGTATCATTCTTTGAAAATACAGTGATATCATCAAGGTAGACTACCAGAAATTTATCTTGCTCCCCAACAAAAGCAATGTCCATGGCCCTTGCATTAATCAACCCAAAAGGCATCCTGGCATACATAAATGTACCCCATGGTGTGGTGAAAGCAGTCTTCTTTTGATCTTCTGGAAGTACAACCACCTGATTATAACCAGAGAATCCATCCATCATTGACATTCTAGAAGCTCCAACCACCCTCTGCAAGATGTGATCCATCTTAGGCAGTGGATAATTATCCTTTAAGGATGCTCTGTTTAAATTTCTGAAATCCACACACAGCCTTATTTCTCCATTCTTCTTTCGTACAGGGACTAGGTTTGCCACCCATTCAGAGTACCTCAATGGCACAATTATTTTGGCCTTCAATAGCTTCTTAATTTCCTTCTCAATAGAAGGAAGCAACAAGGGATTTATCTGTCTGAGCTTCTGCTTGTGAGGCTTTGCATCTCCCTTTAGTGGAATTTTGTGCTGCATTATATTGATGTCAAAGGTTTTCAAATCCTGATAGGACCATGCAAACACATCTTTGTAAGACCGAAATAATTTCTGATATAGCTTTTTATATTCTTCTGGGACTTTCTTGGACAATTTTACAATTTTGGGGTCAGCTTCAGTACCAAGATTCAGGCCTTCTACCTGATTTTCTTCTACCATTTTTCCTGGCTGCAGTGGGACATCATTTTTGTCAAATAGTCTTTCTAGAGGCACCAGTGCTCTAGGTATAATGTTTCCCTTCAATTGCAACACTTTATTACCTGCCATTTTCTCCTCCCAATTTCTTTCTGGAGTGTCTCCAGACTCACCTTCTTCATCAGCATAAATCTCCATATTTGAGAATTCTCCTACTGTTTCCAGGAACTTCTTCATCTGTTCTTCATCCTTAAATACCTGCCAGTGCTTGATGTTATCAGGGATTGACGGCCGATAACGCACCTCAATTTCATATCTTAAAAGAGGGTTCTGAGGTTGATGAAATGTACTAGAAGCCATAGCAAGGGAATCAACCATCCTATTTTGTTCTCGGGGCATGAAATGGATATTGAATGTCAAGAAGAAATTCTCTATCATGTCCCAAAATTCATTCCTATAAGCCCTCAGCCTAGGATGTTTGGTCTGACACTGAATCCTGACTTGTCTAACCACCAGTTCTGAATCTCCCAGAACCTTTAAACTTTGTATGTTCGTGCTCCTGGTTGTCTGCAATCCTAACAGAAGTGCTTCATATTCAGCCACATTATTAGTAGCTTCATATTCTAGCTTGAAGGACAATGGAACCCATTTCCCTGTAGGAGAAATCAATAATATTCCAGCTCCATTACCTTATTTTGAATTTGCTCCATCAAAATGAAGTGTCCAGATTCCTACTTCATGGCTCTCTGAGGGCTGCTCAGTCTTGATCTGGCAGAAGGATGGTTCATGAGCATAATCTTGATCTTCTTCCAGCATCAAGCATGAGAAATCCCCTTCTTTACTGTAGACTGGTGAATTAACAGAGTTGTCAGCCTTAGTCACCGTCTTGACAAATCTAGTTTCCTTGTACAACCTCCTCTCCTGGCCACCAGAAACTGGGATAGTGGCATATGTTAAATCCAATTTAATAGACCCACCAATTTTTGTTCCCCAGGACCTTGAAAGCAGCATGCCGAAGCGAGCTGGGATGTCAGCCACCACGATGTCCATTACCACACTTTTTACTGGGATTTGGGCCAAATTGACTACCAAATCCTTAATCATCCCTAGACATTTAAATCTTTTGGAATCAAATGAATAGAGGTCTCCGTATGGACGGGTGATTTGTAATCCTAGTTGTTCCATGACTGATAGAGGCATAAGATTATGGGAAGCTCCAGAATCTAACATACAATTATGTAATAGCAGGTCATGAATCATTAGAGACACATAGAAGGGAGGAGTAGAGGGATCTAACTCCTCAACATGTGGGCAAAATAAAACCATGGGTCTTTCTTCTTGAAGGTTGAGACTATTTGGGATGAGTGTTGCTTCTGGAGGGAGCATAAAAGAGGTGACTTGAGATTGGTATGCAGTTTGTTTTAACAGTTCAGTCAAGGGGACTGGGATTTTGACCTTCTCAAGTTCCTTTTGCAGACTGAAAACAGGGGAGGACTTCTCTATTACAACTTCTTTTGATTCTTTATTTTCAGCTGAGAGTTTAGCTTCTTTTGACATAGACTTGGTATTAGGGGGGATGACTACTTTTGAAGAGGAAGGAATTTGATCATTAGATTGCAAAGGTTTTTTTAGAGGGCCCTTACCTTTGTCTGTAACTTTCTGCATCGTTGACTCCTTCTGAACAGGTGCTTCTTTCTGGGGTGGCTCTTCTTCTTGATCTTGAGAACGGGTCCTCTTCCTAGAAGATCTGAGATCATATCTTCTGTCGAACTGTGCTTGCATGAAATCAACAAATTGCTTACAATAGTGATCAATTTCTGCGTCTTCTGTGTCTCTAGCCTTTTCTGCTTCTTGTAATGAGCACTCGGTTCCATCATTTCCTTGCAGAGGGCATTCTTCTCCATCACTATCTGATAAAGCAAGATTTGCATCCTCCAGTTCATAGGAAGTATCTCCAGTAGGATCATCCACTGGTCCTTCCAAGGACAGTGGGTGTGGTACCTGATCTTGTTTCTCCTTTAGTTCCCTTGGCAATATTTGCAGGGGTGGTTTCCTATACTGAGGATTGTAACCTCTGTTTGGAGCATTGTGGAAATTCTTGGAGGCTGAATTCTTGGCCTCCAATTCAAGCTTGATCATTTTTTTAATCATTTTGCTCATTTCTTCCATTCTGTCATTAGGTGGGTCTCTGTCTTGGTTAGAGGTAGATACCTCCTCTTTGCCCCTCCTTCTAGTATCTTGTTTAGATTTTCCCTTTGATTTACCAGTGGAGGCGAAGTTTGCTTCCAACTCTAGTGCATCTGTCTGAGCATCATCCAAAGTAGCAGGCTTTCTTTCTCTGAGAGAGAAACCAAAATCTAAATCAAAGGCTACTACAAAGACAACTTTAGCAGCAGTTTGATGAGGCTTCATATCAACAGGAAGACTCAAATACAATTTATTAAATCTCTTGATAAATTCTGATATTCATTCATTATGTCTTTTCTTTAGTGTATTGAACTCAATGAGACAATGTCCATGATCTTTCTTCTCTCCCCATTTCCTGAGAAAAGTATCTTCCATATTATCCCAAGTGGTGACATAACGGTTTTCCAGTGTCTTAAACCATTTTCTGGCTTCACCATCAAGAGATTGGACAAACAACCTTAAGACCACATCTAAATGTTCCACATTAAAGTTCTCTGCAAAAGAGCAGAAGGTCTCAAGATGTTTTTGAGCATCAATCTCACTTTCCCCATTGAATCTGGGTAAGATATTCAAATAATCCTGTGGCATATCATTCAACACTCGAGGTAATTCCAGGGGATCATATTTGTTCAGTAATAATCCTAGAACATTGGCCATTGGAGGAGGCGGAGGTAGTGCAATAGTTTGATGTGTAACTGGAGGAAGAGGAGGGGGTGGAAGTGGAGTATGAATAACAATAGGAATATATTGTACAGCAGCCTGAGGTGTTGATGGGAATAGTTCATGGTTAACAACAGCTACTTCGGTTACTTCTTTAACCTCTTCAGCCTAAGGAGTAGGGTGAAAGTTATCTTCAATTCTGACACCTCCTCTGGGTGGACTATCTGAGTAGTATTCTGTATTTTCCACAGTGGAGTGTGGATTTTCTACTTGGACTTCTTGAGAAGAAGAGGATGGAAAATCTTCTTCAGAAATTCTAGGGATTTTAGTGTGTACTGATTGCCTTTCTTTCCAACTTCTATGTATGATATTTTTTGGGTCAGACACATAAGATGTCTTTGGCTAAGACATATCTGACCTCAGGTGTGGCTTACGAGGAGCTAGGACTGCAAGTAAATGTATCAAATAAATAAAAATGGAGTCGCCAAGGTGAGGGATATACAACTCTCAACTCTCCATACTCACCTACTTGAAGAATGAATTAGGTTTTGTCGAGGCCCAGGGATTTAAATTTTCTCAACTTCCTTCTCCAGCAACGGCGCCAAAAAGATGTTGTCGCTCCTAGAGACAACCTAGAGTTGTGATAGACCAGTGCCTAGGACATCTTATATTAGCAAGGAGCACATGATATAACAGGGAAAGTTATCAATAAAAATCTCTCATGCTATTCTATTGTAAACGAGAAGGTTAATTTAAGTGGGACCAAAACTTACAGAAATTGACACAGAGGAAGGAATACTGCAGGGGAAATATGCCAAACTCCAATATAAAAGCAACAGACAATTCAGAGACAACTTACTGTAAAGAGGGCCGATTCAAGTAATATGTCACATAAATCAATTATCAAAAAGAGTATGTAGTGAATGAAATATTGAGAAGATATTAGTTATCATTGAGCTGATATCCAGATACACAATACCACCATGCATGGGCTTACCAATCTAAGAATCCATACATGACAATAGCGTTTTAAAAACACCCTCTCAAAGAAACTAATATAGCAGAAATATGGTTTAGATGAATAGTGGAACATAATATCATGCCTGAGCCATATTTAAAGCGCTTGAATAATCCAAGCATGGGTATCAGCTAGGATAAATCCATACTGAAATCAGTGAGCCACTCGCATTCCAGAAACATGATACAAGAAAGATGGATGAAATGAAATGATCTATTTAAATAACACATAAGAGAAAGTTATAGACTGTGAAATACCAAAGACCAGAATCCTCTTTAACAGATGGAACTCCTCCTCACTAAGATCCTACGGGCTCTGAGCCTTCATACAAGAGTTCAACAAAATGTATACAAAAATCCTTTCACCACATAATTTTCTGATAAAATCTGGAACCCTAAATCATCTGTTCTTCGAGAGCTTTATAGGAGAAAAAGAAAGCTCGAAAAGGGAGTAGGTGATGAATATTTAATTTGCTTCATAAAGGCAGGATGGTTGAAACGTGCATGCCCATACTGCTTGATAATTCTGTAACGTTGCATGTACTCTGTGGCCTGCTTTATGAAATAAATGCACTGGGTGAAAGTCTCTTCAGGAACACGGTAGAGGAATAAAAACCTCATGGGTAGTCTGTCCTTTCCTGAAAGAAAATTATGCTCAAATGAAACCTGAAAGGTATTGTTTCTGCTGCATTGTACCCTCTGCCTTCTAAACCCTGGATTAAGGCTTAAAATCTTTAATGTGAATGTTGAATTCCTCTGATCTCTCACTGATACTCTTTGCTGCAACATTAATGTCTCCGATGAAAAAAATTGTGCTTTGAATGACTCCGGAGGGTTTGACAGATTTTAACTCTGTTACTTTAATGGAAGTCTTGTCGACATACCTTCCCAGGTCTTTCTTCATAATTCAGCTCTGAAAAATGGTTCTTTGACGTGCTCTCTATCACAGTAATAGAGACTGTGAATCATGATAGTTTTCCGCCGTTGTAAACCTGCAAAACCCACAAACTCGTCAAGAAAACAAATGCATGGGGACGACGATGCAGTGGGGATGACTGTGTAGCAACGCGGCATGATGAAATGGCGGAAGTATGCGGGGTGGCGATGAAAAATGTAGTGGAACAATGGTGGATTGGACTAGCCAAAGTTATAACGTAAAACATTAAAATATGAAATATGAATGGAATATATAAATGGCAGAGGAAAAATGAAATAAACACGTGGGACGGTGACGTGGAGGAAGCCCGGGTTAAGGTGGGGGCGATCAAATCTGGACCGTCTGATCTTAGGAGGAGATCGACGGCTTTAAATGCATCAGAGGCGATGGACAGTGGGCCAGGGGCACTGTACACTTGGATTAACACCCGTGCATCTCCGTAGTGCGATGACCGTTGGATGGAGACCCCCAGATTGGACGGCTATAATGCATATCGCTCCGTATCCTCAGTTGAACGATAACGCGCGATGAGGTAGCAGTTTTGGAATAGTGACGGAGCCATGTGTCGCGAGATATATGGAATCACTACGAATTGAGAAATACCGCTCGCCTACGAAAGGCGGTGCGATAGATACTGGGTAGTTTTGAACAGTGGACGCGGGGCAGGGACCACCGGGACAGATAGACTCCGGGCCATTGATTTTACGGTTTGATCAAACGGTAGGCAGGTAGGCTACGGGTGCGGCAGAGATGAACAAACGCCGTCTGATCTGTACAGATCGATGGTTATGAATGCGCCCGATATTCATTTGATAAGCACCTTTCGGGCTGCGGCTTGGTCTAACACCCAGGTTACGTGGAGAAAAAGATTGAGGGGCTAGGGCCGAAAGGTGCCAGACCATATATATTTTCAAGTGTGGGTTTTTGCCCTTTTTAATGCCATTTTTAGTTTAGAAAAGGGGAATGATAGGCGGAAAAACGATTTTTTTAGGCCAAACAGAGGGGGTTTAAAGGGGATTGTTTGTCAGAATTTAACGAAATTTAACAGAATGCTGACATGATCAACACACTAACTCATTTGTAGTGGTGTACTTGGATGACATTCTGATCTTTAGCCAGATGGGAAGAGTACCTCCACCACCTCCGACAGGTCCTCCAAACACTGCGGCAACACAAGTTGTTTGCCAATTTGGAGAAGTGCACTTTTGGCATGAACCAGATTCAATATCTGGGATACATTATTGATGAAAGGGGGTGCATGTGGATCCAACCAAGATCCAAGTGATTCGGGATTGGCCAGCCCTAACCACTCTAACAGAGCTTCACAACTTTCTGGGTCTTGCTAATTTCTACCGCAGGTTCATGTTGGGATTCTCTCATATCACTTGGCCCTTGAGTCAAGTCACCATGGGAGGAGCGAAAGAAAAATTGTTTTGGTCGGAATCTCAATAGAAGGCGTTCATAGAATTGAAACATCACCTCTGTTCTGCCCCAGTGCTTACATTACCAGACTTGCAACAACCATTTGAGATTGAGACAGATGCCTCTGACTATGCTATTGGGGTAGTTCTTACTCAACAGGGCCATCTAGTGGCATATCACAGTGAGACATTGTCCGACACATTCCGTAAGTATCCCATTTATGACAAAGAAATGTATTCCATTGTGCAGACTTGTCGATAATGGAAGAATTAAATTTTGGAGAAGGAAACAATCATCCACACAAACCACTGACCCCTGCAATTCATACAGACACAAGGGAAGTTGCAGAACGATCGCCATCAGAAGTGGTCCACATATCTGCAACAGTTTCATTTATACATCAAGTACAAGAAGGGTAGCACCAATAATGTTGCAAAATGCCTCAGCCGACCACCGATCATGGCGCTAACCACCGTTCTCAACTCTTGTGGGCACGAGACTTCTGATTGGTCGCTTCTCTATAAGAGCGATCCAAATGTCAGCCACACATAAGGCACTCTTGGAGGGTACGCAAGTTCCAAAATTTCACCTCTAAGATGCACTGTTATGTCACTTGGGACACCTTTGTGTTCCTTCAAGCGAGCATGCCAATATGATTTGGGAAGCACACTACAGTCGAGTCGCTGGGCATTTCGGGGTTAAGAAAACATTGGCAGTACTGCAAAAGTATTTCTATTGGCCGAACCTTCGACAAGATGTCGAGATGTACATCAGATCCTGCACTGCTTGCGCCATTGCCAGATTGACCATCAAGAAGCAAGGCCTCTATACTCTACTACCTACTCGTAGTCGACCTTGGGAATCCATCTCCATGGATTACATGTCGTGCCTTCCTTCTACTAAGCATGGAAACGACTGTGTTTTCGTGGTTGTCAGCAGATTCTTGAAGATGGCCATTATGGCGGCCTGCAAAAAGAATATCACAACAGAAGCCACTGTTAAACTCTTATTTGAACGAGTGTGGGTGCACTTTGGGATCCCACTGTCTATAATCTCATATTGGGACAATAGGTTCCTTAGCACATTTTGGTCCAGTCTCTGGGCAATGCTGGACACCAAGCTCACCAATCCACAACTTTCCATCCCCAAACTGATGGCCAGACATAGGTCGTCAATAGGATGATTGTACACATTCTGCGCATGTACAATTCAAAGCATCCACGCACATGGGATGGGAGCTTCCCCTATTTACAACACATTTATAACTGGGCTCTCCACAGATCAACCGGCCACAACCCCTTTCAACTGGGCTTGGGATTACAGCCACTACGTACCATTGACGTAGCCATGCCATTTGCAGCTACTCAGGCTGATTCAGCTCATGTCTAGTCTGAAGCTGACAAAGAGAACAGCTTCATCGAGCACATTCAACACATCTGCCAACAGGTTCATGACATATTGGATGGAGCCAATGCTAAGTACAAGCAATGACATGATCAACATCGGGTGCCACATAACTTCCATGTGGGAGACAAAGTGTGTTTACATTTGCAAGGAGCGCCTCACAGGACCCCACCGCAAGCTTTGCCCTCTCCGATATGGGCCGTACACCATCACCAAGGCTGTATGGAATAATGCCTTCGAGCTCAGTATTCCACCATTCCTTGGTTTGCACCCAATATTCAATGTGGACCACCTTCGGCCCTACTTCCCACCTCTAGTGGACACCTCTGACATTGCAGAACAAATCACACCAACAGAGTTAAACCCAGACTACATGAAACATGCCACCATAGATTGTACCATGGACATGCAAGTCAAGAACGCTTGCCAAAAAAATATCCAACTGTATCAGGTTGTAAAAGCTGGCAAACTCCTGCACCAAGGCAAGTGGTTTACCAGGGACCAAGTTCAGCAGAAGTTTCCTCATCTCACAGAGGAACTCAATGCAATGGGGACCATTGCTTCCTAAGGGGGGAGGAATGATCCATGTGGATATTGGTGGCCACCCGCCTATTCCACTTGGGGCCCCACCATTGTCTCTTTAAGTTTTTCAGTTTTCTCAGTTATAACACAATTTACTATTTTTAGTACTTTTTCCAGTCCTGAACTTCCGGAGCCGTTTTGAGGCCCTAAACAACATTTTTTGGAAAAAAAATGGGAGAAACATGGGTCCATGGACTGATGTTGCTCACTCAAAATTTGTAGTCATAAGATAGATCTTTCTATGAGGTATGGTGTGCGTCAAACGTAGATCGTATGCCAAAGTTACGTCCCCGGGAAGTTGATGTACCAATTTACTCAAATGGGGCCCATAGTTTTGGCACTTCGTCTCCTAGGGTTAGGTTTTTAGATGTTTAGGGTTTTCCATTGTTTCTCAATAATAAATAGGTCCTCGAGCCTATTTTTAACACAGTTCAGAGGCTTGTAGCCACCACATCTCTTCTCAGAGATAAGCTACCAACGCCCTAGCTAGTTTATTTCCATTATGTCTGTAAGCAAATTTCATTTCTTTGATATTAATGAAATGAAGTGTTATTTCCGTTGCATATTTGTATTTATGGCTATATGTGTATGTTGTTTCTTTCTTGCATAAATCCATATTAGTAGTCTAAACGAGTATGCTTTTTTGCCCTAAAAATTATGGAAATTATGGTAAGATTTTGATAAAATCTTATATAAATTTTTGTAAATCCAGTTTAGAGTTGTCAAAATTCAAGTTTCTGGGTGCCTTAGAGGTTTTTGATGGTGTTGAATCCATTTCCACCATCAAAAACATGATTCAAACACTGCTACTGCAAGATTTTTTGAATTTTTTTGCCTAGATTTCTATCACTTTTGACCGTTCGGGCAATTCCTCTACCTCAGTGGATGACTCCATAAAAATGTTCTCCATAATATATTAATGCACAATAGACAACATAGTATCGATGATATGAATTTCCATGAATGAATGTTGCTCCATAATTAAAATTTCTCCATAATAAACAATCTCCATGAATGCATTGTATTTAATGCTTTCATATCAACACATTGTAGACAATATGTTGCAAATCAACACACTGCAAACAATATGCCGCTGTAAATATCAACACACTGCAAAAAATACACTACTGCAAATATCAATGCGCTGCAAACAATATGCTAGTTCAAATATCAATGCTGCTACAAATACATTAAACCATTTGCAATGTGTCAAATCACTATTTCAATATTTTCCATAATATATGTATTGCAAACACTCTCCATTTCAAACTCTCTCCAATATATTAAATGAAGGCTTCCATTAATTAAATAAATGTTGTTCCAAAATTTTGAAAGCTGCTCCAAACATTGATCTTGTTTCCAAGAGTGTTGTATTAATCACCAACATGTTTCCAATAACTCTATTTAAAGAATTCATGGGAAGAACCTCAGAAAAAATGTGTATATACCAAGTTAGGGCACAAAACCCTAATTTATAAAAGTAGTATAAATCAAGATATCAATTCATAAAGCAAAAGCTGATCCAAAGCAAAAGGAAATTCAATTAAACACACTTTTCTTCATAATGTATCAAAGCTGCATAAATATGAATGTTGCATAAATAATGTATCAACGTTGGCTTGAATATATTCACAATATTCAATGATGATCTTGTGCAATTCCTTTCGTAAATGTTGCATAAATAATTTCTCTTGTAATTGCTCTTGTAAAAGCTGCTCTTGTGTAATTCCTCTTGTAAAAGCTCTATACATAATGTAAAGAACACTCTCTCAACACATAATAATTTGGAGAGTCAATGCATTGTGCCGAGCCATAATTATTGAGGAAACACATAATACTTTTTAGGCAACTAATCCTTAGTTTGTGTTAGGTAATCGGTTATTAGAGTCCAAGAAACCTGGGGAACTGTTTCAATGGTTTCTTGATGTATTTATATGTGTACACATTGTACATCATTCCTTGAAACATTCATTAATATATTGTTGAGTTTGTTTCCAGTTTATGTGTTGTGTGTCTTACAGTGGTATTAAAGCAGGGGAAATGCTTTGTTGAATGAGAGCAGAGGTTAATCTAAATTGAGCCACTAGTTCTTTGGCCTTCTTGAGTGATTCGTCTGTCCTATTCATGCGTGTTTTTCTTGTCGTGGGATGATGTAAGGGGAACGATGTTGGAGTTTAGGTTCTATAATACATAACATGCAAAGGGTTCAAAAATATCCTTGGGATTTTGGCGTGATTCGAACTGCAAAATCTGCTAGACTGTGGTCCCATATGGTGAATGCACCACCACTTGAAGGAAATGGCTGGAAGACGCCCTCAAAACCCCATAGTGTCAAAGTTGTTGAAAATGCTCTTGCATGCATGATTGATTGCTCGACATGGTAGAGCGTAGCCAAAGAGAGGTTTGAAAACCACTTTTCATATTTAATTCATCAATCTGTCTCCAAAAAAATAATTAAGGCTCTCCCAACCATGGGAATTGCATACGCTATTTCTGTAACTCAAATTGATGAAGGAAAACATGATTTTGTACTCCCTTGTTATTTAGTTGGTTGAAAGAAACGCCGTGCACTTGCTCGTTGTTTTTCTGCTATCAAGACTCTGTCTGCTACTTAATCTTTGGAGTTGTAGCCTGATAATTTTGGGAGAAATTTTCCGATTTATATTTAATTTGTAGTTTATATAGCAATTCCAAGAGAATTTTTCCGATGTGAATATAAAGAAACTCAAACTCAGGAAACTGCACATCATTTATATTAATGTCTCTATTTTCATGACTCAAACAACCATGCATTGCTCTGCGTCCTGTAGACAAGACATAATCCATCTTTGCTAAATGGCAGGCAACGAAATTCTCGGATCCTCTGAACTGAACGCAGCGGCCTGAACATTCGGGCATACTTATATACTTGTTTGTTGAGATAGTTCGTTGAAGGACTGGACCCCAGCCAGTGTGACAGGCCGGTTTATTTTTCAAGAATTCAGAAGAAGATGTGGTGGTTGGGTGCATAAATTGTCGTTACCAGATTGCTTTGAAGAACTTATAAAGGAAGAGGTCGCAGGTATTGTTGGATAGGAGAAAGGAACGTCGTCGTTTGCTGTGTGAAGCAACCATGACAAGCATGAAGAGTCAGTCTAATGGGCCTGGAAGAGACAAGAAGAAAGGAGCTTTGGTCGATAGTTATTTGGGCGATTTTGAATCCTACTGAGAATTTTATGGTTTGCATAAAGAAAATCAGATGACTAGCCAGTAAAATACAGGTACTTTATCATATGATATATCTGTGAGTTGTTTATGAAAAAACATTTTTTTAAGAAAGAGTTAAACAAAAAATAAAATATGGCTGAAATTGGAAATTAAAAAGTATATTGCTTGGCAGTGATTTATTAAAAAGAGAAAACCGTAAAAGAAAATTCATAGAATAATTTTTTACAAGTTTTGACAGGAGATGAATAGTGCTGTCCGGAGATGAATAGTGCAAGAAGTTGGGCAGTCAAGAGGGCTTCTCAGTAGTTTTTCAAGAGAATTTCAAAGGGTATGAGAAATAAAACTCATATTTTAAAGGGGATTTTTAACTTGGCATCAAGGTTTAATGAAGTTTTATTTAAAAATAAAACTTTGGAGTTATTTGTAGCATGAAAAAACTTGACATTATATTGTCAGAGCATTTTTTTGGAGAATTGTTGGAGCATTTTGTTGGAGGGATAAGAAAATTGACATATTCAAAAGTGGGTTGGAGTATAGAATTTGCAATGCATATATTTTTTTTGGCTCATTGGTATTTATCCCAGTAGACAAAAGTTTTGGAATTTTGAAGTTGTCTGTTACATGTTATGATTTGTATTATTGATGGGTGCATGATCGGTTGAACTTGACACTCGGTTAAATCATTGAATTTTTGTTTGTATTGGGTGCATTTTCGGTGGTAGCCGACACCCCTTTTTCTGAGTTGATTGCAAGTTTACTTTGATATCACACTAGAGAAAATGGCCAAACTAAATGATTTAGTACAATTATTAAGAAATTTAATGCTATCTACTGTCCATAACGATGTCCAAGTTAGCAAAATCATGCTCTTTGACATCCAATCATGTTTGAAAAATGCTAAAAGAAAATTGAATTCTTGGAGTTAGAGTCGCAGTTACAATGAGATGAAATTCAAAATAAAACTTGTTATTCTGAACTGATTGTTGGAAATGTTGTCATTGATGGCAAAGGAATTGGTAAAGAAGGAGCATCTGAAACAGTAACTAGGAAAAGAGAAAATTAAAGTAGCAGAGAACAAAGGTCAGCAGAGAAGAATAAGTGAATGTTCTTGTAAATGGTTACATTTGTATATAATGATGAGAGATTTTTTCTAAATTCTCTGTGAATTATATGTATATTCTTGCTTGAATTCAGTAGGAAGGATATTTGAGTCCCTGTGGACAATTACGAAACCCTGTGTTACTGACAGATGGGATTATGCCCGTGTAGACTGCTTGAATTTATTGTGACAGCATGGATTTGTTACTTATGGTCTGTAAACATCATAAGCTCTGTGGAAGGAGTAGATTTGTGAATCTGTATAAGGTAATTTTTAGGAGTATTGATTGGACAAATCGTTATCGATTACATGAATTATTGATCATTGAATCTTGAATACGGGTTAACTTGGGTGAAGGGGTTCAAATTCTTCAAGAATTCCAACTGATACTGGTATCTCTCTCCGTGTAATGAATTGCCGAACATTTTATTCATAGATATCGGGTTGCCATGATACAGTAAGCAATGGGGAATTTATAACCTGATGAAGCAACACGTTATAGTATGCAGAGGAGTCGTGTTGAAACATTGATGAACCAAAGGTTAGAATATAAATTGACGGAACCTTGAGCGAAGGGGCGGAACCACGAAGGAGGAATAATGGATGCGGTTTAGAGCGAATCGGTGGTTTTCATCGCACCACCTTCGACGGGCAAGCGGTATTCAAGAGATTGGGAGCAATTCCATAGAACGAGTGACACGCGTCCCTGAACGAATCTGCAAAACCGCCATCACTGCACGCCATCGCACGTTAATGTTCGACCAAGGAAGCCGCGCGATATTGTTGAGCGCCGTCAATCTGGAGGTGATCCATCGGACGGTGGCCGTATGAGGAAGGTGCACGAAGGATAACCACGGTACGGTGCAAGTATGTGATTGGGTCGTTGATTATATATGTGGGCCCCAATTTTAAATTATATTGATTGGGACTTTTCAAATTAATGTTTGCGGGTTTAACCAAGGTTTGTTTGAATTAAATATAAATGATGACGAAAAGCAATTGGGCCATCACTTTGAATGTTATTCCAAAGTTGGTGATATTTTCCATGGTCGAGCTCAGAAATTGTAACCAGAGTGCGGACTAAAAGAAGTGTTGAAGGTTAGAATGCAATCATTTTAATAAAGGGAGAGTTAAGAAAAAATTCACCATATATGTGATGAGAAATTTGCTGAATAATGAAGTTTATTCGCTGCAATTAACCTGATCATACATCAATTCGAATTTCTTGTACAACACATAATTGCTTCTACAAATTAATCGTCACATGCGGAATAAAAACAAAGCGACAGAACATCAAATCACACACATAGAACGCAACATGTATGGGGAAAGCTTATAGCTGAAAACCCCCAGCTATATGTATCATATAATGGATGAGAAACATTCAGCAATACATAATACAATACTCCTCACAAGTACTCAGTACTATCTCATATGCTGAACACAAAACTAGCTAGATCTGAAACTAGTCACAGGTTCAAATCTTCCCGCTGCTCTGCCTGCCTTTACTGCGCAATCCAAAAAGTGAATATAGCTGAATGGAATTCGAATTCACTTAGTTGGTACAGCGCAATCATCATTGGCATCATCATCCCACTGATTGTGCAAATCTCATGCACAACTAATGTACAACTGCTGTCAGTCTCACCCTTTCATTTACCTCTTCCACTGGTCTTTCACTGAACTGTCCATGCACTGAGTTAATTGATGTGTTCTTTTAGTTGAATAATAAGTTAATAATCAGTGAATTAAATAATATTTAATTCACCCAACTCATCTCCAGTGTAATCTGTAGTTAAACTGATCACAACTAGTTCAACTAGTTAACCGGAACACAATCTCCATTAACTCCTCAATCAACTCCACCAAAACTCTGCCACATGAGTCTAACTAAAGTCAACCATGTATTAGCTCACCAAAATCATGGGAATAACGTAAATCCTCATGTCAGCTGCATGCCCCACCTCCGGGGGTCAAACTGAAGTGCTCCAAGAGAGTAAACTGAAGTTTAGAGTCCAAATATTATTAAGGGTAAATAATATTCGACTATTCTATTTTTAGACAGGCAGTCTAAAAATAGACTTCGGCCTGTATGTCTAAAAATAGATGTCCATCTATTTTTACCAACTTGACCAATCATCCAAGAATAGCATCCCGCAACTCCTAGACCATGCTCCATATGTCTAAAAATAGACATAGTCTAAAAAATAGACTTTTCGACAAAAATCACATGTGTGGTCCCCACCTAGTTTAGGTGATCACTTTCCAACTAGGATCAGGAAAGATGTTTCAGGAGGCCTCCTTCACTGTTTCTTGTTGCCATTTTCAACACTCCCTCTCAACAAGAAAGGACTGTCATTGCATGCGACATGCAACTCCATGCATTTGCCCTGCAACCTTCACAAGCGCCATGCAACTCCATGCATGCGACATGAAACTCCATGCATTCACCATGCACCCTTTGCATGTGCCATGCAAACTCATGCATGCACCATGCAACTCCATGCATATGCCATGCACCCTTTGCATGCACCATGCAAACTCATGCATCTGCTCTGCAACTCCTCTGAAACTGAATAAGCTCCAAACAACTCAATCAATCTTGATGCATCTAGCATCTATCATCAAAGTCTTCGACTTCTGCTTGGCCAACTACACATGTCATCAGGAACCACTGCGCTGTTGAACTCTTTGCACCCATGCACTCTTGCACTTGCTGTTAACTCTGATCCACGCTCCAGTATCCGACACTGTCACTTTGATCTGCTTGCATCACTCCAACTGATTTTTCTACTGCTGCGCTGTGGGCACCTCGTAGCCAGGTTCAACTCATGAGATCCACACCATCTCATGAATCTTGCCCAGAAATCTCCCCTTGGGATTAATCATGCATGTCGCCCCACCTCTCACCTGGTGGTATAGCTGCATGCACTCCCTCTGCCCGTCTGGCGCGAAATTTCCCTGCATGAGTGGTTTCTTCCACTCCATGATCCTCTTGTGGCTGCTCCACACCCCGAGATTCACTTTCACCTGCATGCAAAACTTGCTCCCTCTCAAGCTTCAATTGCATGTCTTTCTCGCCTGCATGCAACACTTGCTCCCTCTCAAGCTTCAGTTGCATGTCTTTCTCCCGCTTCCCAACAATAGGAAGCTCCGTAGACATCCCATATACTTCAATTCTGTAGAGATTCTTTGCTCGAATCCCAACCTTCTTGACTTTTCCCGTTGCCTTGTGCCGAAGGAAAAATTTTCCTTCTCTAAAGACAACTTCATACCCTTTATCCTCTAACATTGCGACCGAGATCAGATTCTTTGTTAGACCTGGTACATGCAATACATCTTGTAAAAGAATGAGTTTACCTAACTCCCTCTGAAAGGTTATGGTACCAATGCCGGTCGCATTGTATCGTCCATTGTCGCCCAACTCAACATGCATCTGGAGATTTTTCTCCACCAAGTCACTGAAAAGATTCACATCTCCCGTCATGTGAAAGGAAGCGCCACTATCAATATACCACCCCGATCCCAATGCACTAGACACAATGCATGCGATCAATGAGAAGTCTAGCTCAAATTGCGAGGCAAGAGCCTCACCAGCTGCAGATCCAGCAGCCTGCTTGTTCTTCTTCTTCTTTGGGCAATTCATGGCGTAATGTCCATGATCGTGACAGTGAAAACACTTCACTTTGGACATGTCACGCTCTTTACCATCTGCACCGGATTGAGAAGCCTTCTCCTTGCCCTTCCCTTTCCTTGCTTTGGCAGCCAAAGCGCAGTCTTCTTCATCAGCTCCCTTTGACGAAGAACCATCTCTGGTATTTCGCCGGATCTCCTCTTGCACGAGATCAGACCACAGTCTTTCCCATCCCGACAACTTTTCCCGACCATTGACACTATCTTGATATGCATGCCAACTCTTCGGCAAACCAAGAAGCGCCAAACTCACCAGATCCTCATCATCCACCGTCACCCCAACACTTCCCAGCTCATCCCGACATTGGGTGAACCTCGTGAGGTACTTGGGGATGCTTTCTCCTCTCTCCATCTTGATGTTTCTTAGTCTATCTTTGAGCGCCAGTTTCCTTTGGTCGCTCTTGCTCTGGTACAGATCTGTCAGCGCTTTCCACATTAAATATGGAGTAGCTTTACCATGCAGGCTGGATACAATATGATCCTTAACGCCCTCCAACAAGATCCTTCGACATTTCGCCTGTTTCTTTTGCCATGCTTCCACAACAGCAGCATCAGTAGAAGTAGGCTTTGGAACATCTTTCTCCACGAATTCCAACAGCCCATTATCATCCAATACAGCCTCCATGCGATCCTTCCATGCAACATAATTCGAACTGCCATCAAGAGCATATTCGAGTCGCAAACCGTTGAAAGACATTTTCGCCTCGGCACCAAGAACACAAATCTGCAAATTCGAATTTCACCAAGAGCTGATAAACTTGATCGCTTCCGATCTACACTTGAGAGCTAATTATTTCCAAACCAAAGATTGACTGCATGGGCATTCACCAGATCTTTCACCTTACAAAGAAGGATGAATATTCCGGAGGCTACCTGGCCCGCATGCAGGCTCTGTCCGAGGAAATAATAAACAATCACCGTAATAGATCTCGACGATTAATCTCGCTCCGATACCATGTAGAAATTTGCTGAATAATGAAGTTTATTCGCTACAATTAACCTGATCATACATCAATTTGAATTTCTTGTACAACACATAATTGCTTCTACAAATTAATCGTCACATGCGGAATAAAAACAAAGCGATAGAACATCAAATCACACACATAGAACGCAGCATGTATGGGGAAAGCTTATAGCTGAAAACCCCCAGCTATATGTATCATATAATGGATGAGAAACATTCAACAATACATAATACAATACTCCTCACAAGTACTCAGTACTATCTCATATGCTGAACACAAAACTAGCTAGATCTGAAACTAGTCACAGGTTCAAATCCTTCTGCTGCTCTGCCTGCCTCTACTGCGCAATCCAAAAAGTGAATATAGCTGAATGGAATTCGAATTCACTTAGTTGGTACAGTGCAATCATCATTGGCATCATCATCCCACTGATTGTGCAAATCTCATGCACAACTAATGTACAACTGCTGTCAGTCTCACCCTTTCATCTACCTCTTCCACTGGTCTTTCACTGAACTGTCCATGCAATGAGTTAACTGATGTGTTCTTTTAGTTGAATAATAAGTTAATAATCAGTGAATTAAATAATATTTAATTCACCCAACTCATCTCTAGTGTAATCGCCAGTTAAACTGTTCACAACTAGTTCAACTAGTTAATCGGAACACAATCTCCATTAACTCCTCAATCAACTCCACCAAAACTCTGCCACATGAGTCTAACTGAAGTCAACCATGCAATAGCTCAACTAACCCATAGGAAATTCGAATTTCCTTATGTCAGCTGCATGCCCCACCTCTGGGGGTCAAACTGAAGTGCTCCAAGAGGATAAACTGAAGTTTATAGTCCAAATATTATTAAGGGTAAATAATATTTGACTATTCTATTTTTAGCTCGGCAGTCTAAAAATAGAAACCACCTGAAAGTCTAAAAATAGAGGTCCATCTATTTTTACCAACATCACCAATCCTCCAAGAATAGCATACTGCAGCTCCCGGTACATGATCCATATGTCTAAAATAGACATAGTCTAAAAATAGACTTTTCGACAAAAATCACATGTGTGGTCCC